>CM031235.1:918063078-918247112 GCA_018340775.1 Taxus wallichiana var. yunnanensis
CAATCATATAGGCATCATTATTCACAGTTCAAATGAACTAGACATTTTCACTTATGAAAGGAAAATCATCTACCAATTTATTTATACTTTAGACAATATCTGCTAATGAGTTATCTGTCCTAGCTCTTGCCTTAATTTCCTAACATCTTTGCATAGATCATCAAAGTTTTATGTTAAGTGTGCATGATATCTAGCAATATAGTTTCTTTGTTTATATTTTGGATTGGGTTCTGGTTCTCTTACAGAACATGGTTGAAAAGCATAAGAAAAGTAGGCTATTTTTCCTTCATTCATTTTGTAACAACCCTTATAGGGAGGCCATCTTCCTCCTTTGTAGAAGGTTATTGATCCTTCTTTATATGTTTCTAATGTATTTTCTCTAGGTAGAGATGATAGTGTAGTTACAGGGAAATCTAGTCCTTCATTTATCTGATCCTGTTCTAATTCTACAAACACATTTCCTTTTTGCACAGAGGATCTTCGAGACGAAGAGGATGACACACTTGGTCTAGGACTTTCAAAACTTGTCTCATAGTTATAGACCTTGGGAGGATATGAACCATGTTATCTCTAATGTCTTGGACTGGTTTCTCTTTCTGATGGATTTTTGGATTAACATTTCTTAACCAGTCTAACCTCCATTCTCCTGGTATTTCTATGGAACTCACAACACCCTTTTGTAACTTGACATTTCTCGCTAAGTCTGTGAGCATATGGAATATTTTCCAAAATCTTCGGATGGTTGGTGTTGGTCATGGAATATACTACTTCTATGTTGACAGAAGCATATTTGAATGAGCCAAACATGTCTAAACCATAGAAAAATGAAAATAATCCCCAACAATCTAGTGATCCATGAATACATTCTTTACAACATGTTTCCCTAACACTGACTGAAAAATTTGGAAAATATTCATAACACACATGTCCATCATTTAGATGAGAAAGTGATGACAACTGACATGCATGTTCAAAATTTCTTTCCCTTCTATCACACAAAGAAACATAGGTCACATGTTTAACATTTTCAAGTACCAAGGGTTTGATATAGACTCTGATCAGACCAAAATGAACAAAATTAACATCTTCATGTTGCCTAATATAGTGAATTTCAGATTCTGGAAAAATGGGTAATAAATTGGTCTAATAGGTTTTTCCTAGTTGATATTCTAAATCTATTTCTATAGCCTTGATACGAGGAAGGACAAAATACTTAAAGTTGGTATTGTATATGACTTTATTAAACAATCCTTTCTTTTCAATTTGAGAATTTTTATAGACATTCTTAGCACTGACCTTAGGAGCTGAAAAATTTATAATAGAGCCTGGGAGTTCTTTAGTCCCTTTAATTTCTAAAACCTTGCTGGAATTTTCTCCTTGCTAAAAAATAGAGAGTTTCGGCTCTTCATTTGGTTCTTTTTCATATATGCACTCTACATCAACCTCGTTAATGATTTCATAGCCTCCATTGTTCATTTGTGTCTTCATGAATTCTGCCATTTCTGAAAAATCCTGGGTCCGCAAGAATCTTTTGGGTACAAGGTTCATTTTAGGTGTAAATATTTGTAAAATGGCAAATATTAGGATTTTTGAAATTTTAAAGTGGTGAATTTTTCATTACCGTACGGTAGCATGTTCGCCAAAATTTTATGGGTCATAAATAAATTTGACCCTAGTTTCGCCTGTCTGTTTCACTAAGGGCCGACCAATGTTGGTATATTCGCCATTATGTTATAATATACTATTATATATAGGATTAATTCTCCATAATGTAGTAATACAATATAATTCCAAAAAATATTAAGTTTGAGATCGGAGTCAAAGACGAAGGTAAAAGCAAGTAATCCTGTGAAAAATCTAAAAGTACAAGTTGTGTGTCAACGCAAAATTGCTATCATGCGACAACGTAAAAAAGGCTACTACATGGTAATGCAAAAATGCTACCATTCAAAACATTTTTGCATTACTACATGGTAGCCATTTTACTGACATACGGTAGTGTAAAAAATGCTACCATGCGTCAACGTAAAAATTCTACTATGCGCTAACTTTTTTGTGTTAAACCGCATAAAGAATTTTTTTGCATTGCCACCTAGTAGTAGTTTTGCGTTGACACATGGTAGCAGCAAAAAATGCTATTGTGTGTCAACACAAAAATACTATTTTGCAACAATGCAAAAATGCTACCATGTGATAATGCAAAAAGATACCAACCGGTAATGATGTTGTCAAAAAAAATATGGGATTTGTTTTTGCTTACGCCATATTTTGGGAGGATAAATTTATCATTGAGACGATCATTTTAATTTCTACCATCAAAAAAATTCAAAAACATTTCCCATACAAAATTAGCGAAATTTGCATGTTTTTTTTCAAAAAAATCACTTTTTAAATATTTTTCTTTGCGCCATATTTTGGGAGGACATATTTCTCATCGAGCCGATCATTTCAACTGCTATTGTCAAAATATTATTTTTCAAAAATTTACATATGTTTTTGGTTGACATCATATACTATTAGTTGATAACTTATACTATTAGTCAAAAATGCTACCGCTGAAACCATTATTAAACTGTTGAAACCCATTTTCTTCAGATTTGCCATCATTTCGAAAGTCATTTTCACAAATTCACCAAGGAATTTATAATATCTCTTTTGGGTCCAGGGTCTTAAAATGAACCCCTGTTTGGGTATCCCTTACTTAGACAATTATTGACTGACAATAGGTTAATGGAAACTCAAGTCATACACAGGAATTATAAAGATTTCAAGGCAAGTCAATGATTCTTAACAACAAATAGAAATCTCTGGATAGCAAAAAGACACGCTTTGGTACCATTATGAATCTTAATTATGGATCTTAAGTGCAAGAATAATGGCAGAGGATGGCGACCGAATGGATACGACTTCAATATTTCTTAAAGAAAAACTTACAGGAAAAATTTATTTACATAGATACTTTAGGTTAGAACTTTCTGATCTCCGGATCGCCTTATATAGCACAAGAAGAGAACATATAGTCCTTCACCGGACTCAAGACTTCTTACTAAACTATAAGACTATTAGAAATACCTACTTACAAATGACTCAAGACCTCTTATTTATAGCAATTTTTGGACATGTGGTCTTGTCCATTCTATAGTGGACAATGTTTGTCATGAAAAATTGTTTTACATAAAGTAAGGTCATCCTTATCCTAAAAGAATCTACTTTTTCTAAAAAGAGATCGTCCATATTGATCCTTCAGATGATGATGTAGATGGGTCCATTGCGTCTTCCACTTCAAACAAAATTATTTCACTATCAATTGGTCTGAAGAGACACCTGATGCGATAGGTTTGTCTGACTTGCCAATAATGGCCATCAATCATGTCTTGTCTAGATCTAATATCAATCCACATAAATGATTCCCATGCTAATCTTCTCCATAGGATGACTTCAGCAATGACTATTGTTGAGTGCCTTTCTTCATCATGAATAGCTGGAGGGCCATAATCTTTAATGAATTTCAATAATTGAGGTGTTTCCAAGGTGCAAATTTTGATGGTCCAATTCTAGCGGGGCCTTTGTACCAAATCAGCAAACATATTACCTAATAGGTCACTATTTAGCCTGTAGATGAAAATGGTTCCTTCCCTATTCCCATGAGGACATTCAAGTAATGGTTGCTGCTCCAGAGGCCTGTAGACTTTGGGAAACTTGCTTAGAACATCTTCATATCTTGTAAATATCCAAAGATTTAAAATATCTTGTTGTACCATAAGACCAAGAGAATTAAATATAAAATATTTTATCCTTTCTAGATCAAATTTTGGAGGATTTGGATTGTTCATGAATGAAGAAGCAAGTTTTTATATCAACCAATATGCAATGATGATTTCATCACCTAGAATATGTTCAACAAAATAATTAAACTAGTTGAAAATTATTTCCATCAGCAATATTTTCCCCTTTCATCTTTTTGGCACGATCCTTGTCTTTAAATGTTAAAAATATATGGTGCAATTGTCTTGATAAAAAATACTTTAAATGTAGTAATTGTAAAGTAAATCTCTCTAAACACTTTTATGCATAGATTTCTTTATCAGAAGTAATCCATTTTAGGACGTCATCTACAAAGACTCCTCTGCAAATTCACATACATGCTCAATTTCATTTTCTCTAAATCAAAGCATTCCTCCCGGACATAGTCAGATGCATTTATATAGACTATAAAATCTTTTGTAACATGAACATATAGAGAGGGAAGATTCTTAACCTGATTTTTAATTTTTTGGACTTGTTTAGTATGCTGGTCTGTCCATTTGAAAATAGACTTCTTCTTCAATAATTCTTGCAAAATTTTTCTATCTTGGCCTGCATTTGGATAAAAATTATTGATGATTGAGCATACCTAGAAAATATTACAATTGTGGTCTACCCAAGATATCAGGAAATTCTTGGATCTTTTCTTTTATATGTGGTTGGACTTTCAACTTTCCTTGTGCTATTTCCATTCCAAGAAAATTACAATCTTGGGTGCATAACTGAAGTTTGGTCTCAGAAAGAACAATACTAGCACTAGAAGCAATTTGATAAAATTCTTACAAATGTTTCAGATGTTCTTCTAGTGTTTGGATGAATATGAGGATATCATCAATGTAGATGCATAGATATTCAGAATTATTTTCAAATACCTTATTCATGTGTGCCTGGAAATAAGTTGGTGCATTCATCAGTTTGAAAGGCATAACATTCCATTCATAGTGTCCAAATGGGCAGCTAAAAGTTGTTTTATACTTGATCATCCTTTTTTACCCTTATCTGGTAAAATCCAGACTTACAATCAAATTGGCTGAAATATCTACACTTAGCAAACCTTTTTAACAAATAAGATTTGTAAGGGATTGGATAGGGATAAGGTTATGTGATGGCATTCAAAGGTTTATAATTTATGACCATTCTTTTCTTTCCTCTTTTCTTCTCTGAATGTTTATTCACCATGAAAGCATAACAACAAAATGGTGATGTAGATTTCTTAATAAAATTTTCCTTTTCCAATTCCTATATAGCCCTTTCCATATCCTCATAGTCATTATAATAAATAGGAATATTTTTCCCTACTTTCATTACCTTGTCCTTTTAAGACAAATCTCCATTTCAAGCATGGTCCTTGCCCAAAATTTTGAGGGTCATTAGAGCATATGTCAAGCTGAATTTTATGCCCTATTTCTTCAATTTCTAATTGGGTAGGATTGGATGGCTGTTGAATCATGGCCTTAGGGTATTGCTCAGTTGCATAAGTTAAGTAGGGAGCTCTGATTCTTTCTCCATTGAGAGTGAATAACACATGTTTAGGAGTACTACCATATGGGGAGTAAGAGTCTATAAAAGCTCCTCCTAAGAGTATATCTACTGGCATATCATTGTGCATGAAAAAGTCACAGTAGAATGTTTTATCCTGTATGACCATTGGTTCTTGGTGCTTATATTTATCACAAACAAATAGATTTCCTTGTACATCCATTGATTGATATGCCTAATTAGGATTTAATTTTTCCCAATTTCTTAGTACTGGTTCTTTGGCAAAAGATAAAGAGGCACCAGTATCTATCTGGGCATCTATCATTTTACCATCTATCTTAACTGATATGAATTGTGAAAATATTCCATTAATAAGTTGTGTAAGATAGACTGGTTTTACCTCTTTTGGTGTAGGTATTGTGAGTGCAGACAAGTTTGCACTTGTTTGGATCCACTATCTTGATAGTAGGGTGAAGTTTTATTTCTTCAAATTCTTCTGCTTCCTGTTGTGCCCAAGGATCCTTTTCTAGGTCGATTGAACATTGTCCATAAAGCTTACATAGTTTGTCATAGAAACTAGATTCATTCACAAAATCTTCATCATCGAAATCATCATCTATTTGAGAATCTAGTTCATCTAGAAAGAAATCATTCATTTTCATTATTTGCTTTAGCTTCCCTTTTGGTCTTTCCCTTTCTGATTCTTCTTGTTTTCTTAGGAAAGTATTTTTATTTTGGAGCCCATCTGAATCAGGGCTTAAGACTTCAAACTTGTCTAGATTTTGTCTTTCATTTTTCTTAACTTTTGGTGGAATGTGATACCTCTGTGGTTGTTGTCTGCGTCCTCTGAATGCTCTTTCTCTTCCTTTGTATTCTTCTTGTCTATGTGGTTGCCACATTCTTTGCATCATACACGAGGGTAGATCATTTTTCTCAAGATCATCAGCAAGTGTATCAAGTTCATCTATATCATCTTCTTATGAAGATTCTTCAATAAAAGGTTCATATATATCATCTTGTTGATATAAATCTTCATCTTCATCAATTATGTCCCACCACACTGCTGTGCTAGATGAGTATATGGCTTTCACAACTTTATTTTTGCAGGTGCATTGGGGAGCAATATGGCCTGGTTGGTTACAAGTATAACAAATGAATTTTATTGCAGAGGGGACGTGGATGTTTGCATAAGCAAAGGTAGGTATGCTTTGGATCATAAGAATGGCGTTTAGGGAAAAACCTTCTGCGAAAAGACAAGCGAGGGCATTTTTATGCTTTTTTGGTTTTGTTGTGAATGGCTTGCAACCAAACGGTTGGGTTTCAAGGAAAACATTGGCTGCTCTGTGTGCTTGGTGGCTTGAAAGCTTTTGTATGGCTTTGGTTCGTGATAACAGTTGTATGGTTTGTTGTCTAGAAAAATCAATAATATCGGTTAGTGACATTGTTGTTATACTCATGCCTTTGACATCTATATATTCTATGACACGATCAACCAGATTATAAGGTAATGAATCCAGGAACTTCATTTTTACTGCATCAGAATGGAAACTCTTACTTTCATACACTAATTTCTTGAATTGATGCGCAAAGGCTTCAAATTGGGAGATGTCACAAAGCTGCATTTTTGCTAACCACTTGCTTCTATTTCTCTATTTCCCTAAGGTGGTACAAACTCATTTATCAACATTTGGTAGAGAGTTTGCATGGGATTAGCCTGGGAGAATACTCTTGCGTCTAGATGCAAGGGTAGGGTTCACTTTAGTGACCCTTTGAAAAAATTGAATTATTTGGCTCATGAGACAAGGAATGGGACAAAACAACAGTAGGAGATATCACTGGCGCAAGATGCGTGGGCTTGGCGTAAACAGTTCGAAAGGTGGACAAGTCAATTTGATTTATTCATACATCAACAGATGGAGAATTTGTTTGGACCTTTTGGTCCATTGGTCAAGACAAAAATGATTTGGCCATTTGGGTTGAAAACATCCTTGAATATTTCGCTAAAGCGAATACTCGGGGAGCTACCTTGTCATATTGGGAGTGAACATTCATAAATTTGGTTGTCACTTCGGTGAATTGACATTTGTGGCGTTTGAAGATGAATGTGCCAGCACTTTTTCAAGATGGGTTTCAAAAACAGATTACATCAGCCCTTTGAGTACTCGCTTCAACAAGATGTGGGCATGGTGGAGATTTAGTGGGATCTGTAGGCCGTGTGTAATATAGTACTGATTTTAGCAAGATAGTGGAGAGTTTGGAAAAGATTGGGCTTGAGTACTCGCTGAATAAGAATTTGGGCATATGAGAGGGATGATGATTGAACAGAAGAAATCATTACATCAATTATTCGATCAGTAGCTAAAGACTTCTCACTTCAAATTTTCAGCGGAAATATCTTGTTGGTGGTCATCTACCTTTTTCTATCGACTCGTTACTTGGACTTCATCCATGGTAACACAATACCCATTTTCAAAATACAATTTTTTAGCCTTTCTAATAAGGTGACCCGTTCTCATTAGATTATGTTTTAAACCATGGACATAGTACACATCTCATATGTGTTTTATTTTACAATGCTTGGTGTTATTATTGATAATCCCTTTTCCCATCACTAAAATTTTATTGTCATTTCCCAATTTCATTTTTGACTTTACTGACTGATTCATGCCTGCAATTTAGGCACGATTAATCATGTAATTACTATAACCATTATCTAGAAACCATACATCCTTTGAGCTCTCTTATACAATGTTGTAGTTAATAAAATATTGAACCTTGACTATCACTTTGATTCTCCTTAGAAAAATTAGCATTTTCATGGTTCAAGTCATATTATATTTTCCTACACTCATTTGCATAGTGTTTATATTTCTTATAATAGTTATATTGTATATTAGATTTAGCAAGTCGTTAAACATGGTGGTGATGGTCGGTATTTCCTTGGCCTCTTGGGATGTCTATGTTGAAGTTGGTATAGGTTCTCCCACCACTTGGCAATTATCTCCCTCTAATTCTCTTGTTTCCTAATTTGCCTTTGACTAACATTTCCAACCTGGAAGGTATGTTTCAGGAGGATCTAGTTTGATTTATTCAATTTTTTCTCAAATGATAACAATGATCTCATCAACTCATCAATAGAATGTTCTAAGTCAATTCTTTTGACTATTCCATAATTATTACTAATCAAATTTTGTTGGGAGAATTATTAAAATTGAGATCTAGTGTCTCACCATGAGGCTTAATAAGTTCAAAAACATCCATTATGTGGGTAAAGAAAGCATCTACAATATAGACTCTTTCATATGAATATTTTCAAAATTTATCGTAAGCATTTGTAACTTAGCTAGTTGTATTTTACTCGTACCTTGATAGGTTAGTTGAAAAATCTCCCATTCATGCTTTGATCTCGTTGTTGTAACTCGTAGAAAGATGGATCCACTTGTCACTTATTGGATGACGAACTATTCTTTTGCATCTTTGTCTTCTTGCTGTTTTTTAACAAGAATTTCTTTGGTTGTGTTTATTCCATATATGTTTGGTGGCCATCTGTTGCTTTACTAATGCCATTTTAAACTAAAATCCCAAATATCCTAGGAGATAAATAGAGACTTCATTTTAATGTTCTAATAGTCATAAGTCTTGCCATTAAAGATTGGAATTTGTTCTTAATAGATACTACAACTCATTTTCATCATGATTGCAATTGCACCATAAAATGTTGCTCGACTTGACTCTACTACACACTCGATACGAATTTGTGGGGATCAAATATATTGTAATATATTTCAAAATAGAAACAAATAAAAAACCAAATAAATATAAACAAACATTTTATTAAACTTTCAACTACACTCTTATTTTGGCACTTCATAGTTACAATGAAAATAAACCTCCTTTACATAGAGGTAGGAAACATCTCGAAGGGCGTCGTTGTCATTAATTATCCAGATACAAACATAAATGCTATGTGCACATTGAAATTTGGGAATTTTTCCTTAAATGAAAACATTTGTAGATTTCACAACTTAGAGAGAAAAGCACTAGATTAGGCATATGATTGATACGGTGGAGTAGTTGAAATTACACATTTTCAACAATACACCTATTTGATGCGGACTCTTTGGAGCATTGGTTTTGATATCTCATTGTACAAAATGGATCCAATTGGATTCGTAGTATTTTGGAAGAAATGGGTTTGGAAAATCATTCCAATAAGAAAGTTGTAGAATTTCTTCTAAAACCCAATGCAAGCAATGGGTTGTTGGCAAAATCATCACCGCTCCCCATGGGATTTGTGACATGGACTAGCTTGCCTCCCTTGGATTCATTAACTTTGATGATTGTATTGAAGATTAATTCTGCAGGTTTTTTCTAAAAAAATCATTTCAAATAATCGGTATCGAGTGAAAGGTCATGGGTTCAAATCCCTAGGGTAACATTGAGAGGGTTTTTGGAAGAATTATCAACGCTCCACATGGCATTCGTGACATGGACTAGCCACCTCCTTGGATTCATTAACTCTATTGATTGTATTGGAGATTAATGCCTACAGGTTTTGGTCTAATGGCAATCGTTTCCAACATGGGTGGCTAGCAATGGGTGGCAAGAAGAAGATTGTAGAAACCCTCTAACTTACTAAGCCATCAAAAACATCCACCTTAAATTACTAGAAGAATATAAGAATGCTAAAAATATTGTCACAGGCATAATTTGGATCGAGAGGTGAGATTTGACTCTCGTCTCGGGCGTTTTCACTATGGAAGATGTTTTTGCAGTTTCATGGTAGAAAAATCATCTTATAAAACTTTTAATGTATATTTATCAAACCATCAAGTTAGCATCCATGAAGATTAATCAAATGTCATTGTTATTAATGTATATCTAGAAATTAGATTGGTAGTTTAGGTATATTAAATATTTTTGATTAAATATGCCATAATTCCGACTCATGTTGTAAATCCACATTTGTAGATTTGTTAGTTGTTACATTTATTTCATAGCTTTTCCTTTATTCCAAATCTTTCATGAGTCTGAATTTTGTTAGGAAATCACAGACTATGCAACAATGAATATGTAGAAATGTGAATAACAAAATAACGGTTTATGGAGATAGAGATAAATGAAATATACGAAATACTAAACATGTAAGAGACGAACACTAGATTTACATGGTAAAACCCCATTTGAGTGCTTAGGAAACATCCACGGTGCAAGATATCAAGATTTATTAACTCAAGATGAACAAATTACATGCGAACTCGTTATAAGAAACTTTAGATCTCCACAAAAATATATACACCTAATTGGCAAAGTACAGTTTGGATTCCTCCTCCTAAAAATAGAGTGGAAAAACGCCATTAGGATTTTCCTTCCTAAAAATAGAATTTAGTTGAATTCATCTTTCTAGAAATAAGGGATTGATTCTTTAATTTTTACTCCCCCATGTGACAAGAGTGGTGGGGCAATCCACCCCCACACCCCCATTAATAAGTGAGGTATAAACTACGCATGCAAAGGGATCCAAAGTTTAACTTGTAAATTGAGCAACAGGGCGGAAGCTTTGATTATATTTATTAAACTCAATCAACCATTTACATAGGAAAGAGCTGCAATACTTACATGTATTGTACAACTGAATACAAACAAGAAACTAAGTTGCACAGGTGCAACCATATTCCAGATTACATAAGCTTCCACTATTACATCCGGAAGCATAAATGAATAATTACAATTATATTGTTAAAACAATATAACCACACCCGTATGCGGAGACATGATGACAATTAGATGGTTATGAAGAAATATAACCATATAACAACATTATTTAATTAATAACATTAATTAAATAATTAATTATATAATGCATAATTAATTAACCTAACATTACCCCCTTAATTGTGCATTGTCTCAAGGGATGAGGAGAGGAATTCTCTGAACAACTCGAACTTGTCATGTGCAAGTGACTTCGTGAAGATATCTACTCGTTGTTCAGCTGTTGGATAAAATTGAAGTTGGATGTTGTGCTTCAACACATGCTCACGTATAAAATGAACTGTACCTCAATGTGCATTGTTCTCTCATTAAACACTAGATTGCGGACAAGTTTGAGAACATCTTCATTGTCAACATACATGGTGGTCGGTTTATCTTGTGGTATTCTAAGTCCTTCTAGTATACGACATAGCCAAATCACTTCACTGGATAGCTTCTCCTACGAACGAGACTAGCTTATGTGGAAGAGTGAGAAATGAAGTGTTGTTTCTTGCTTCCCCATGATATTGGTCCAGATCGCATAAAAATATAAATCCTGAAGTGGATTTTCTATCATCAATATTTCTGCATGATCTGAATCCGAATATCTAGTTAAGAAGAAGTTGATGTTCTTCTTGTATTCTAGACCAAGATCCACCGATCCTTAGAGATATCTTAAGATGCACCTTGCTTTTTTCCAATGACAAAATTTGGGTTCCCGCATGAACCTAGATAAATAGCTCATTGCAAAGCTGATATCTAGTCTAGTGTAGGTCAGGTAAATGAGACTCCCAATCAACTTCCGATAGAGAGTGACACTTACCTCAGGAGATGGATCCGAATGAGATAAGCGTATGTCTGTTCTCCATAGGTGTAGCTATTGGTGTGTAATCCATCATCCTAAATTTCTCGAGCGTTGTCTTGGTATATTTCATATGAGAAACAAAGATGTGATTCTCTTTCTACCATACTTCTTGTTTTACTTGATTCTTAGACGTTTCTTTGAAAATGATGAAACAGATAGGGTAACGGCCATAGGAGGAATACCTGTTGAAATTTTGGTTGATAGGTTATTGCACGCGTGTTGAATCCTTGATCCACAGCTGATCATGAGAGCTTCCTTTTGGTGGGAGGAACTACGAAATAGAAAGCAAGACCACGAGAAATAGTTAAACAATATATGCGCAAAGTGGACTTACAAGCGTGTGCTAGATTCAGAAGTGTGATACTTCTTAGATGATCGTCAATCCAATGTTTAAAACAATTTAATGCTGATAATAAAGTAAATCCTATTGTTTCACTTGATTCTTAGACGCGTTTCTTTGAATATTGACCAAGCAGAGATAGGGTAGCAGGCGTAGGAGGAATACTTGTTGGAATCTTTGGTTGTTGGGTTGTGCAAGTATGAATTTTGAATCCATAGCTGATCGTGAGAGATTCCTTTTGGCTAGGAGGAACTACGAAATGGAACACAAGAACACTAAATAAAAGTTAAATAATGCGTGTAGTGAACTACCTAGCGTGTGTGCTAGATCTGGGAAGTGTGATACTTCCTAGACGGCTATCAGTCCACTGTTTAAAACAATTTAATGCTGGTAATGAAGTAAATCCTATTGCAATTAAAATGATTTAGGTATCTCATTTAAAACACAATAAGAAAGATATAATCTAACATGCTAGGTTAAAATAAGATCCGAAGGTTAAGTAACTGGTTCTGGGTCTCTGCAGGTTTGACAGAGGTCTAGGCAGTCACAAGTGATGAAGGATGATGTGATAATAGGTGGGTGGGTCACTATTCGGACTCTATTGGTAAATACAAAGACCGATGCCGATTAAGGGTGGTGATGCCGATTAGGGATAATCGGTGCTGATTCTTGTGGAAAAATGAGAATGCCACAGAATGAGCTTTGGGTCTCCTTATGATTGCACAAAGGACTGGCTAGATGGAATAAGGTATTAGGCTATTTGGATGGGGTTTGGCGGGGTTTTAATGGGTATGTGGAGGGGTGAGTATTAAAGGAGGTCAATGGGTGGCTACGAGAACAAAGGATGACAATACAATGATAAAATGAATGAACTAGAGGAGTAAACTATTCTACTTACTTGAAATCTGGTTCTGGGTGCTTGTGAGTGATGGATGAAGGTGCCGATAAGAGGTTGAATATTTGTTGAGGATCACCAAACGTTGGAAAGCTCTTGCATGGGCTGTATGTGCATTCCCTTTTTCTTGGTTGGATCAAATATGTGTTGGGGTGAGTGTTGGATGATTGTTGGATGCTGTGTAAGAGAAAATGCTTGATCTCCTTCCTTGCATGCATGTTCTTGCAAGTGAAACTTGCTCTAAAAAGATGTCTTATCTCTCAGGAAAATTCCCAATGTTTTCCAACCTCAAAAATAAGGTTGTTTTGGGGATTAAAAGGTGACCAATGGTGGTTCCGCTTAACCAATGATGGTTAGGGGTAACCGGCGTCGGTCAAGGTGGGATTTCCTAGGTTTACTAAACTAGGCAGATCCCCTTGATTTTCTGGGATCTCATGTCGTTCACCCACAGATCAGACTAGAAGCTTCTTGTCAACATGTGGGAATGTGGTTAGAGGGAAAGATTTTTAGGGTTTGGGAAAGTAGGCATTGATTTTTAGGTGAGGCTTTTGGGTAAGTCTTAGGAGATTTTTAGTAAATATAATTAATTAAATTAAATTAATTAAATTAATATGTCTTGAATGTGATGAAGGTATTTATTGGTTGGGACCGAAGGTGTACCTAATTTTAGTTTCTACATTTTTCCCCTTTTTGTTGCGTACAGTAGCTTGTATTGGTAAGCGATGCTAACAAAAATAAGATGTGGGTGCCCCATGTGTGGGTGAAGGTGATCCCCTCAAACCAAGGCGACGAGGTAGAAGGCGTAATCGGTGAGTGGTTTAATAAAATGTAAATATGAGAAAGGGAAAAGGTGGGGAGCGGGTGGAAAAAGGTCGAATTGGGTAATCTAGGTAATGGGTTAGGGTCAAAGGTAGGAACAGTCAAACGCACACACACGTATAAATTGTAGCATATTATTGGGTTGAAGAGCATGAAAACTCTACATTGTCTAAGGTTGATAGGTTCATCCAAATAAGGTTTGAAGTGATTCTATCATTCTTGTTTCCAAGGTATAGGATATGGTCAGGAAGCACAACGTAGGTGAGGTGCAGGAACGTTTAGGTATGTTCTAGTACACCCAAGGTAGGGTCAGGATAAACGGTCATGGCAAGAGACAAGGTAAGGTCATTAGGTCAATCAACACAGGTAACAAAGTGTCGTAAGGTATAGCGAACACATGGGGTCAAAGGTCACTAGCGATGGTCCAGGTCCAAATATCTAGGTCACGGACATGAGTAAGGCCGAGGTATGGGTAAAATGATAAGTCCCCAAAAGAGGACAAGGTTAGGTAGTAAAGGATAAGGTCAAGAGGGTGAGGTAAATAGTCGGGGTAAACATTGGGTGAGGTAAATGGTCGAGTAAAGGTTGGGTGAGGTAAATGGTCGAGTAAAGGTTGGGTGAGAGCTAAATGGTCGGGGTAAAGGGGAGGTGTGGAAAAAAATGAGGGATAAGAAGGGTAATAAGGTAAAATGTTGGATTTTGTGCCGAGATAGGGTGACCGATGCCGATTAAGGGTAGCGATGTCGGTATAGTGAAACCAACCATGGTAAGGTAGGGCATGTGGTGATGCTTGGTGAGGGGGAAACCGACGTCGGTTAGGCCGGGTTTGTTATAAAAACAATAAATCTGTGTTTGTTGTTATTCATTTTTCATTCAACAAATTGAGAAAATGGAAAAAAGAGAGAAAATAGGAAAAAGTGTTCGGATGGAATGGAGTGTTGAGTTGGTGGTGTGAATGGTGGGTGATTGGTTGGTGAGAGGCGGGTCCACAGGATCGGTGTGTGTGATTTGATTGGTTAGAGATGCAGGTGGAGATTTGGTGATGGTAGAGGCCGAAGAGGGATTGGGTGGGCCACCGTGCAAAGCATGACATGCCACCGGACGATGGCAACATGATGAGGTAAGCATCCAACTCTAGTTGTATTTGGTTAGATAGATTAGATGATTTACAAATTGTTTTTGTGGTTTTTGTTTTGGGTGGGGAAAAAAATAAAATTTGAAAATGGGAGGGTAAAGTGGGTAAAATAGGAATGGGGAGAGAAATAAGTGGGAGAGGAGGGGAGGGGATGAGGTGTAAGGGAGGTGTAGGTGTTTTTAGGTGGGTAAAAGGGTCAAGGGGGAAGTTTTGAAAAAGGGGGTTTGGGGGTCGCGGGTTTTACCACGGCGGTGATCGACGTCGGTCAAGTTTGGTGACATTGGTAGTGTGTAACTGGTATCGGTCACTAAACAAGTGACCAATCTTTGGGTAAGGGTGACCGGGGGGATTAGAGAGAATCGGCACCGGTTGGGTTTTAGGGGATAAGGGGCCAAAAGTGCCACAAGTTGGGTGATTAAGAAGGGTAGGGGTAAAAGAGGGTGTTAGGAAACGATAGGGGCAAGTATGGGTGTGATAAATGTAGATTAATGTATTGTTTATATTGGATGCATGGGAGATATCAACTACGTATGTGGGATAGGGTTCCACCCCTGTTCGTGACAGTGTGTGGCAAGCGACCCCTGAGGAGCTGCAGCATGTGGAGGTAGTGGGCTTGAGTGGGGTTTGACGCTATCGACATGTGGTCCGACATCCTATTTTGATGGTCGTGCTCATCGATAGATGGGATTCCATGACCAACACATTCCACCTGCCGACGAGTGAGATCACTATCACCCTAGAGGACGTGTTAAGGATTCTACAACTACCCATATTGGGTACGTAGGTCTACTCTATCTCCTCCGAGGCCTTAGAGGAGTTGATGCTGACGGTGTTTGGTGAGGGGATGGCCGAGCTAACATTCCATAGTGCCAACATTCGATATGGAGAGATGTACCTAGACCATCCGAAGGAGATGAGGCTAGTAGTTTTATTGATGGAGGCAGTGTGCTGCTTTGCACTACCAGATGCAGAGGGTGGAGGTTTTCCTCGATCATTGATGGGGGTAATCCACGACATGATGATAGATCAGACCCACTTTTCCTGGGTGCCAACATTACTGGTACAACTATACAGGGAGTTATGGGCATATAGATGGCTGTGTAGGTTCAGCCTATGTTGTACATTTATACTTCATTCTTTGGGCTTATGAGCACATAGCTTTTATGTGCAGCCGGTAGGGATGTCTCGAGCAGTGCATTCCCACCGAGATTGGTGTCGGTGGTGTACAAGTGATGGGTGCCTGCTATAGGAGAGCGGAGATCAGATAGGCCCACACATGATGTGGCCTATTTCCGGTGTTTATTAGAGGGGTTGTTTGGAGTGGACATTATATGGAGGCCATATGTGGGATTCCCCTCATATAGGCATATGCATGAGAAGCTAGTTTGGTGAGATGGATATAGGTCACCATCTTTGGGAGCACGAGATGATCTCAGTTGACAGAGTCAAGTGGCATTTGCGCTTATTATTACGGGACGTACCCTTGCCCTTCATGTAGTATAGGAGAGATGATGTGGAGAGGCCCTTACCTCTACCATAGCCTACAGTGCCCACAGGGTAGGAGGAGTAGGCAGTGGACCAGTGGATTGATGATGCTAGGGTCACAAATAGGTATGACAGTGGTGGCGGCCCCATTTACAAGCCATACCACCCTGGAATAGCGGGATCTAGCCACCATGGCGAGAGAGACAACTTACACGGGTAGATGGCTACTCTAATTACCCGTTGGGTATGGTGCAGACATAGCTTGCGAGCTCAGAGGCAGAGGTAGTGGAGCTACATGTATAAGTGGCCAGTTTGCAAGCCCAGATGGCTAGTGGTGGGGATGGAGATGAAGAGGAGGATGATGGTCAGGTGGCAGCCTTACAGGCATAGGTGACAGGATTGTGGGGTTAGTTAGCCATAGCTTAGAGTACAAATTGGGGTCTTACAAGCCCAGATAGAGGCCCAGGGACGAGGGGACCACCATAGGCACCGGGAAAGGGTCCCGGATTTGTAGGCGGGAATGGGCCAGGGTCTTGTAGGATAGGTATGGGGCCGAGGCCTATGGGGCCACCACAAACCGTGCCTATATCCAGGTTACAGGATGCCCTAGGTGAGGCCAGATACTACCAAGACCAGCTGATGGCGAGCTGGGATAGAATTTCTATCCTATGGAGAGTACCGGCACAACATGCATTGAGTGAGAGGACTAGATCCCGCACTCATAGTGTGGAGAGCACAGGGGGCCATTGAGCTCCGAGGCTAGATCAGGGAGAGGCTACCAAAGCACTCGCAGACTAGCTCCAGGTGAGGCATAAGTAGGGACCCGACCACCACCTCTGATGGGTGGGGATATGTTGTGATCTCTCAGGCAGTGGCTGAGGAGGTAGAGGGTACAGGAGTTACAGGTGTATGGAGGATATCACCGAGATGTCTAATATATGGATCCAATTTTTGATGTATGGTAGTCATTTTTTGATATATACCGACCTACGTGCCAAAGATAGTGAGAATGTACGAGAGGTTTTGTATATTTTGAGCATATACCGGCTTGCACGCTAAAGAGATTTTGTATTGGTTTATTATTTTATTGTATATGAGACCGGCCCGATGAAATTTTGTATTGATTATTGGCTGCATGCCGATGATTTATTTTGAGATAGAAATGATGGGATATCCATGTATATGTATTAAGATACACATTTATTTATATAATGAGATATGTGAGATGCTTGATTTTTCGGTGTTTTGATGAGAATTTTGATTTATTGTTATGATATGGATGGAAAGTAGGTGAGTTAGGCATGATGGAGTCGGGTTGGTTTAGGCATGGATCGAGTTAGGTTGGTTTAGGCATGGATTGAGTAAAGTTGGTTTAAGTATGGATCGATTCAAGTCTTAGGCATGGATCGAGTTAGGTTGGTGGCCTAGGCATGGTTGAGTCAGGTTAGTTTAGGCATGGATTGAGTTAGGTTGGTTTAGGCATGGTTCGAGCTAGATTGGTTTAGGCATGGATTGAGTCAAAGTTCGTTGGGGTTGTGATTCATTAATTTGTATAATGAATGATAATATGGGCTATTTTAAGATGCTTTATAATATATGTATGATGATGGTAGAGAAATAGTAGTCATAAGAAATGTATGTTATGATGATGGTAAAAATGGTAAGTAACTTGTTGTCTGTGTGGTTTGATTTTCAATTGTTGATATAAAAAGGAAACTAAGTGGGGTAGAATGTATTTTAGGAAGAGGATAGATGGATTGGGTAGAGAGTGGCCGAACTAACCTCCAAGAGCCCTATGCCCTCGGTGTCTTGTCTACATAGTCTTGGCGAAAAGGGACCTCAGGCCGATGTAGTTCTCCCATAAGCTAGGGAAGAATATGAGGGGGTATGAAAATGAGTTAGTAGGTTTTAGGCATGTTGTGGGTTTAGGTCTGTTAGGTGTGTGTGGGTTATAGGAAAATTGGTATAGGTGATGTTGATTATGGCAAAAGAAGAAGATTACCCCAAATGTAAGCGTCGAGGACCAAAGCCTATATAAGGTAATCAAAATGTAAATAATGCCGTTTAAAAGATAAGAGGAGGCAATAAAGCCACTTGATTGGTTAAGATCATACCGAGTAGATCATACCGTGGAGGAGGTGATGAATGTAAGACCCTAATGACATTACATGATTGATTGTTCTAAGGTGAAAAGTAGTCACATGATCACCAAATATCTTGGTTTTCAAGAGGTCCCTTGAGGCGGTAGGAAATGTTGGTGTGTGTGATTGTCCAGTCATCATCCACATCATCTAGGTGAGTCATCTCACCTTGCAAGAGTCATAGGTCTTAGGAAGTCAAATGACAAGTGTCAGATTCTGTCATAGAATCTAACATTGTCATTTGCGTCAATGCGTCATAGGAGTTACATTCCTTATTTGGAATTGTAACTCCTCTTCTAGTGGCGTCATATGCGTCAGTCAACGTCATATGCGTCAGTGGCATCATTGAGTTCTTTCCATGTTTAGGCATGGGGGTTACACAACACCCCTATTTGTACTTCCTATTTTTCGATCTATGAGAATGAGCAGACCCATTCTTCTTACTTGCAATCTTCTTTCCATTGTTTGAATCTTGCATATTGCGTTGGCTTGAGGTTACCATCGGAGTGCAACTTCGTTGTGGTGCATCGCTTTTCGACATCGGTTCTCACGAATCCCTCTTTCATGGTATCAGAGCTGGTTTTAGTAAACATGCACTCTTCGTTTCTCAGTTGTTTATTACTTCTGGTTTCTTCTCATTTCCTCGTGTGCAAGTTTTTTTCGATTATCATTTTGGAATTATTGCTCACCTCATATTGAGGTTTCAAAGTTGCAAGTTAAGGTATTTGGTTGGTTTGCTTATAAGCTAAGATCGTATTTTGGATACTTCTAGATCTTTGTGGTCGCTTCGTTTCGGGTTGTTTGTGTTTCTGCTTTGGTTGTGTTCGATTCACTGCAGGGTAAAAGAAGAGCTCATTTTTTTGGCGTGGACCCTGTGATTACCTTGGTTGGGATGTTGTTTTTCTTCACCGGTGTATACTCGGACTATTCGAGCTTCTTCCTCATCGTTGTGGTTCCTTGTTGTCTCAAAATATTTTTGCAAACCTCTCACAAAACCTCTCATTTTTGCTTGCTACTCACATTTTTCAAAGCTACTCTATTATGAGCATTTTCAACTGCTCAGACGTTTTTTGGCCTTCTCGATGCTTTTCTCCCTTCCAGTATTTTTTTGTGCCCTAGGCATTTTTCTCCCCAGCTGCGTTTTCTCCTTTGTTCGTGTGTTTAAACATGTTCCAGTGTTTTTCTATCACCGGCTGCATTTTCAACTATTCGAGGCATTTTTTTAAGCTGTCCTAAGGCGTTTTTTTTCTCCTTTCCCGTGTTTTTGCACGCTGTACTAGCATTTTTAGACTTGTTAAGGCATTTTGGGTCATCAAGGCATTTTTGCATGTTACTACGTTTTTCTCGTACTTTGGTGTTTTTCCTAGTGGACAATCACTAAATTATCTCTTTTACCTACCTTTCATCCCCACGTGGCTTTCTCAGTCCGCTGCCAGGTAATATCTCTCTTAAAATACGTTTTTTATTCACTTTTCTTAAAAAAAACGTGGTTTCATTCTTTTTATCTTATCACTCTTCTAAAAAACGTGTTGTTTCATTATTTTTAAAAGGTATAAGGTAAAAACATTACATTTTATTGGCATTGTAAGTTTTTTGGCTTGTTTTATTAACCTTCCGTCGAGTGCCGAAGACGAAGGGTGAGGTCCGGGATTGGCAGGTGGCTAATCCCCCCTCGCAATACAAACAAACCCTACCTCAAATTCCATGCCATTTCCAATGAGCATACATACGACACCCTTTGCATGCGTTTAGGGCACTTTTTTAATCCGTTTGCAGGCTTATTGGCTTTTTCCTCATCAGTTGCGGGAATTGGTTTTTGCTATAACTTTTGACTCGTTGCTCAATTTTGAGCACTTCTTTAGTCAAAGTTGCATTTTTTTCACACTCTAGATGATGGGATCATTAGTTTTGTAAACGCACTAATTTTATAAAGTGCCGCATTCTGGGGGGTGTCTTTGTATTGCTTAATTCAACTCATTTTTCTTGAGCTTTGTTCTATTCCTTTTTTGTGGACTTGTGAGCACGTCACCACGCCTTACAACAAAGGGATTCTTTTTGTGCGACGTGAGACGCTGTTTCTCACAAATCTCTTTCTTCCCCCTCTTGCTTCTCTCTTTTTGTGCTTGCTTGCAGTGTTGATCTGTTGTGCCCTATGAACCTTGATTGTTGTCTCCACCATTGCGCGTTATTACACTAATTGCAAGGTGAGTGACAAACTGGTTCTCGGAACACAGTCGCATCTGGTTGTAATCAACGCACTGAATTATAAAGTGCCAAAAAGGGGGTTAATCTTGTGTTCCTTGGAGGCTCCTCTCGTCATGGACATTGAATTTCATCGCTCCGTTGTTCAACTAGGACCAGGAAACTACCTACAATGGAAGAGTGGGATACTCGATCATTGTATTATGTACAATCTGTTACCACATCTTCTTGGGTTGGCACCTGAACCTATTGACCGCATTCGTCACCAAAATTGGTTGAACGAGAATGATATGACATACGGGCTTCTTTGTCTTACTATACCAGAGGACCTTCAACGTCGTTTAGAATTCACCGAGTCTGCGCACAGAGCTTGGATCTTCATTCGAAATTTTCATGGAGATTTTGATCCTCCTTCATCTGGTTATGGATCTTCTGATGATCTTGCATCCATGGAGGAAAGTGAGTTCACTGATACTTTTTCTTATGAAGGGCAGCCCACACATATTTCTGTGCATGCTCCTTCAGAACTTAGTATTGCTCCTATCATAGTTTCTAGTGACTCTCCTCCACAAGACTCTTTGGTTGAATTCTCTCCTGTGCACCATACTGCCTTGGATCTCAGGTTTTCCCCATCACGAGCATCCACTGATTCAGTTGATTCTAGCCTGGAGATTCTGCCATCCCCTGTTGCTTCTAGAGACTTCGAGATTGCTTCCTCAAAGGGTTCTTATAATCCTCCACAACAGGACATTGATTTCTTTGACTCAGACTTGGATGATATGCTCGAGGATACCGACATCACAGTGCAACATCTTCTTCAACCTACTGCCTCTTCCGAGATCAGAGTTGCCATCCCACCAGCTTCCACTGACTCTCCACCGCAGCAGGTTCATTTGCCCCTTCAGGGCTCTCTTGATGATATATCTATATTTGCGGACTCTCACCTTATGGAGATTGACAGGATTGTCACCGCTTCTCTTGATATATTATCTCCTTCTCATATTGGGCCACCTTCCGGCACTCTCCATGTTCCTCCTCCTTCTGATCACCGACCTTTGGTTCCTTCAGATTCATTAGGAGTCCATCAAAATCATCTTCCTGGGGGAGCTGGATAGTGCTCCTTTTTTCTCTCTTCTCCTCTTCTTCTTTCTAGAAAGATGTTGTTTGTACATGGGCACCTTATCAGGCCTTTAGTTGCCAGGGCCCATTGACACATCTTTCTTAGTTGTTTAGGGGAGTCTTCTTTTTGTTCAAGCTTACCTTGACCTCTTCCTCGGCTTCGATGAAGGGGGTGTTGGTGTGTGACTGTCGGTCATCGTCCACATCATCTAGGTGAGTCATCTCACTTCTTGCAAGAGTCATAGGTCTTAGGAAGTCAATGACAAGTGTCGATTCTATCATAGAATCGACATCATTTCATTTGCGTCAATGCATCATAGGAGTTACATTCCTTATTTGGAATTGTAACTCCTCTTCTAGTGGTGTCATATGCGATCAGTCAACGTCATATGCGTTAGTGGCGTCATTGAGTTCTTTCCATGTTTAGGCATGGGGGTTACACAACACCCCTATTTGTACTTCCTATTTTTCGATCTATGAGAATGAGCAGACCCATTCTTCTTACTTGCAATCTTCTTTCCATTGTTTCAAATCTTGCATATTATGTTGGCTTGACGTTACCATCAGAGTGCAACTTCGTTGTGGTGCATCACTTTTCGACATCGATTCTCGCGAATCCCTCTTTCAGGAAAGGGGAGTGGGAATGGTGAGAAAAGTGAAAGGTGGTTAAATTTTATATGATATGTGGTAGCATGCTCTTTGGGCAAGAGATCCGAGGTCACAATGGGAAAATCCATGACGAAAAGTCTTCTATTTTGACTTGTATTTGAGATAGACTGATTGATGCGGGAAGTCTATATGGGATGAGGAATTTAACTCCTTGAGGTCTTCATGAAGCTGATTGATGTGGGAAGCTTCCACTTTTTTCTTCTCTTTTTTTAGCTTTACATAGCTGTCCTTCGAGGGAGAAGTCTATTTACATTAGCGATTACTGAGAGGAAGATGTCCTTTTGAGGGAGTCATCTTTTTGTGAGAAGTTTGACTCAAGGATTTGGGTCCCATGTGAGGGCTTTGAAGTCATGGACAAGACCAAGGTGAAGAATAGGACTCTTGTTCAAAAAGTAGGGTGAAATGACCATGGGATCTCATCTAAAGGTGGATGAAAAGTATCCATGAGAATCATGCTATGTGCAGCACCGTGGTACACATATTTAAGAGAAGATGACAAGTGATGGGTACTCACATGATTCTTATTTAATTGTTGGTGAGGATGTAAGAAGTGGGTAGCGCTCAAGGGATGAGCATGGAAAGAGGAAAAAGGTGAGGTAGGACTATAGGTCAATAGTAGAATGGTCAAAGATGTAAGGCATTAAGGGGCTCAGGTTTGGGTTTACCATCGAGTGAAGATAAACGATAAGCACCTGATCCATAAGTATGAGTCACAATGTATGGTCCAAGCCAATTAGGATAAAATTTTCCATGTTTAATTTTTTCTGCTTTGGTTACGTGTTGATTTTCTTTCAGGACAAGGTTACCAACTTGGAAGGTTTGTTCGTGGAAACATTTTTCATAGGCACGTTTGATACGTTTTTAGTAAACTTGAAGGTGATCAAGAGCATTAAGACAACATTCATCTAATAACTCAAGCTATGCTAAATGGTCTTGAAAAAAGTCATCATCATTGAGCATGTCATGGAGAGAAATGTGGAGTGAGGGAATTTGGAATTCGAGAGGTAGAACCACCTCGGTATCGTAGACTAGAGAAAATGGTGCGGCAAAAGTGGAAGTGTGAATACTAGTGTGGTATGCCCAGGGTAAAAGGAATGTGTGTATGCCTATCCTCCCCAAAGATCGCTAACCACTTTCACAAGAATTTTGTTTAATGTTTTGTTAGTGGATTTGGCTTGGCCATTGGTTTGGGGGTAACAAGGTGAGGAGAAGCTTAGCTGAATGCCGAAGGCGTCGCAAATGTTTTGCAATGTTTTGTTTTTAAATTGTTTTCCATTGTCAGTGATGAGGCGATGAGGAACACCAAAGTGACAAATGATGTGATGATTGATGAACTCACATATTTTCTCAACTTTCGTGGAGATGAGTGGTATGGCTTCCACCCATTTTGTGTAGTATTCAGTAGCGGTGATGATCCATTGATGTTGTTGGGAAGAATGGGGGTTAATCTCTCCGACAAGATCCAAACCCCATTGAGAGAAGGGCCAAAGGTCACAGGCGACTTGTAAGGCATGACTGGGTGTATGATGAAGGTTGGTGTGTTGTTGGCATTTTATACAACATTTGATGTAGTTGTAACAATCAAGGTTAAGGGTCGGCCAGTAATAGCCTAGGCGAAGGACATGCTTAGCAACAACAAGGCCACTAAAGCGACCTCGACATATGCCATCATGAACTTCCTTAATGGTATAAGGAATTTCAGAACTTGTGAGGCATCGTAAGAGAATACCATCAAATCCACGCTTATAGAGGAGGCCTCCCATGATGACGTAATGAGAGACCTTTTTAAGGAAGGCGCATTGTCCGTTACGGGTGAGATCAGGAGGTAAGATGGAGAGAGAAAGGTAGTCGGAGTATTGTTTGTACCAAAGGTCACTCGGGTCGGAGGTGATGGTTCCGATGGAGTAAACATCGTGAGGTAGATAAGAAGGTGATTGGAGTCATTGACGCTAACAAAGATTTTAGAATTCGGTGAAGTGGGTATTTGGGAAGATAAGTAGGCCATGGTATCTATAAATTTGTTGGTTGAACGAGGGACAATTTATAGGTGTATACAAAAAGTGGTAAAAAGTATGTCCACATGATGTTTATACTTTTGAATTATCTCATTACGACATTGGTATATACCATTGACTTGGTTTACGACCAATTGAGAATCACCAAAGATGTTGATTGATTTGACATCTAGGGCTAGCGGTTTGGAGACCTAATACCAGCGCTTTGTATTTGGCAATGTTATTTGTACAATCAAAATCTAGTTTGAAAGACAAAGGCATGGGTTCACCATCAAGTGGAATGAGGATAACACCAGCCCCACCCCCATGCTGACACTTGGAACCATCGAAGAAGAGTGTCATTTGGTAAGCGGGTTCGTCCAGGGAAAGGGTAGCAATTGACTCATCTGGAAAGTCAAAATTAGAGGGTTGATCCCTGGTAATAGGTGCGTTGGCCAATTGGTCGGTGATAGCTTGGCCCTTGATGGAATTTTGATGAATGAATTCGAGGTTGAGGTTAGTTAATGCATAAGCCAACGTGTGGCACATTGATTTTGGTAAGGTTTAGCATGCATGAAGTGTAGGGGGTCAGTGTTAGTCACAACATAGGTTTTGTGGTTGAGTAGGTAATGGCGGAGTTTGGTGGCAATGAAAACTAAGGCTAAGAAATTTTTTTCAGGATGGGTATATTGGGTTTCGTAGTCCAAAAGAGTACGGATTATGTAATAAACTTCCTACTCCCTGTGTTGTTCATCGCGATGAGCGAGCATTGCTCTTAAAGAGTGATTAGTAGCTGAGATGTATATGTAGAAAGGTTGATCATATTTAGGTGAAATGAGTATGGGTGGTTGGAGAAGGTATTGTTTGAGGGAAAGCTTTGTGGCAGTCATCATCCCATTTAAAGGAGACATCCTTCTTGAGCAGATGATGAAATGGTTGGCATCGATAAGATAATTGTGAAATGAAACATCGAATAGACTGCAACTTACCTTGCAAGCTACGGAGTTGTTTAAGGTTAGTAGGCGGAGGCATTTCGAGAATGGCCTTGAATTTAGCAGGGTCAACTTATATACCACGTAGGGAAATGATAAAGCCTAGGAGTTTTCCTGAGAGGACCACGAAGATGCACTTCTTAGGTTGATGGTGAATGCAATATTTAGTGAGACAAGTAAAAAATGGTTATTAGGACGACAAGGTGCTCGGAGTGGCATTTAGATTTGGCCAGGAGATCATCCATGTAATCTTCCAATATATGATACATGATATCATGGAAGATGTAAGTCATAACTTGCTGATATGTGGCACTGACATTTTTAAGGCCAAAAGGCATGACTTGGTAGTAAAAGGTCCCCAAGGGGTGATGAATGCGGTTTTATGTTGATCCTCTGGGGCAAGAAGGATTTGGTTATAACCTAAGAAGCCATCCATGAGTGATAGCATCTCATGACCAGCGGTAAGGTCAACCAGTTGGTCAATACCGGGTAAGGGGAAGTCATCTTTTGGGCAGGTTAGGTTGAGGTCATGGAAATCCATGCAAATGCGGAGTCCCCCTATCACCTTAGTGACAAGGACATGTTAGAAATCTAAAGAGGAAAATTAACTTTTAATATGAAGGAAACATAAAGAAGGTGTCAAGTTCTTCTTTAACAAGAAGGGTAATGTGAGGTGCATTTTCCTCAGCTTTTGTTTGATGGGTTTGGCATCAAGAATGGTTACGATATTGTGGACCACTATGGTGGGGTCAATACCGGGCATGTTTGCATAAGACCAAGAAAAATCATGGTTATGATCTTTGAGAAAAGATGTGATGGCTTCCTGTTCAGCAGTCCAAATATTGGCCAATCTTTAGGATGTGTAGTGTCGTCCTCGATTATCAATGTTGATTTTGATAGTTGATTCATTCAACATGGTTTGTGTCTTAGATGGTAATGAATGATGAATATATGATTCTTTTGCACCAAGGTAGGTGAGTATAGATTCATCATCATGACGTTGGACGATGTTAATTGAAGGTGTATCATCATCGATCATTTCAGAATACAGGAAGGGAAGAGAGGAAGAAGCCTCGCCCTCGCGTTGATAAGTCAAAGGCCGAAAGGAAATGGTGTTTATGAAATTTTTTTTAGGAGGGATAGATTCAGGATCCATCGAATTGCCGGTGAAGGTGGTGTTGAAGGTGGAGTAGGTGAAGAAGGTGGAGAAGGGATGATGTCCTTGATGAGTTCAATGCGGGCCTGTTTGGTAGGTGGTTCAGGAAAACCTATACCACTATGGTCATTATGTTTGTAGGTGGTACTCGGAATAACGATATGGCGGCCCCGCTCAAGTAAAAGCCAAAACCAAAACCCTTCCACGCACATTGGTGTAGGAAGGTGTGGGAAAAACAATGATTGGTAAGAGACTGGAAATCAGCGAGAAAATGGGCGGGTTTGTGATGGTGGTTCGGGTGTGTATGTGGTAGTATCAAGTCCCCATAGGTGAGACATGTATGAAGATGAGGAGGACCATAAAGGAGGTGTTCTCCTATATGCTGATCATAGCGATGGTGTTGGTGAAGACTTCCATACTCTTGTGGAGTAAGAAATGTGTTGACACTATATAGGCCTATGGAGGTAGATGCCTTAATGGGTATAAGCACGTCATTAGGTAGGTAAAGAATGTTGTATGTTTTAAAGGTGATGGATCATTGGTTGGAATGGTATAGGTGTGTCCTTTATGTTCAAAATTTACAGAATGATGCAAAGTGGAAGGAACACAACCCATGACACGAATCCAGAGTCTTCCAAGCAACAAGTTATATTGGAATTCCCCCTCCAAGATGTAAAATAATTCTAGGACAGTGTGGGGGCCCATGCAAATGTGGAGGATGACAATGCCTAATGTGGAGGTGATAGTGTCATTGAATGAACACAACATGACATGATGTTTATGCATGTAATTGTCGTATACGCATTTGAGTGAATGCGTGGGATGAAATGATATTAATACTAGCACCCCATCAATCATTACATGTCGTACATGTATATCATGGATATGGACATAGATGAAGAGGACTAGGTTTGGGTCATCCATTTGGTGTGGTGTGATCTCTTCCTATGAGAAGATAAGGGAGGCTACTTGGTGAGTAGGGCGCGGTGTGGATAAAGGTGGCAATTTGGTGAGAGAGGCTACATAATGGGGTGTGATAATGGAGGCTACGGGTGTAGGGTCATTGGGTAAAACCTCAATAGATTGAAGAACCTCCATGAGAGCTTGATGATGGGATTCCGAGGTTTGGATGAGGTCATATAAGGACATTTTGAGGGGAGATTGGTGTAATTATTTGAGCATGGTGCGATGTGTGACTCCATTAGAAATGGGGTATGTGGGGCTGCAGATAGTTATTTTATGTATGGGTGCAGATGGTATGTTAGGTATAGGATTGGTTGGTGGGTCAGTTGCCTTTTCCTTACCTTTATCCTTCTGAGCATGGGTAGTAACGTGGATCATGTTGATCTAAGGGGAGTTGGAAAATAGAGAAGGTGTAGGGTGAGTGGTATAATGACATGATGGGCAAAACCTACCGGAGGAGAAAACCCTATGAGGTGAGCTAAGTGCAACGACATTTGGGTGATGGTGTGGTAAGTTCTCTAATGCGAACCATGTTAATTTTAGATCTTGGAGGTGGTTCTAAGATCTGTGGTGGTGGAGGTTGTGGTTGTTAAGTGGGAAATGAAGGAAGGGCTATGGGAATTGGTGTCGGTGAAGCAGTGTCCTCATCGAGAAGGTCGTCATCATCGAAGTTGGATTCTGGTGGACACAACTAGACAAGGACGGTTTTCAAGGCCTTGCAGTTCTCCACATCGTGCCATGACGCATGATGGTAGCCATAAATTTTAGTGTCATTAAACCCTTTTGGCTTGGGTTTGAGTGGCGGTAATGTGATAACAAAAGTCTCAAAGAGGTTGGTTAATATTTTGGCATAGGACCCCGCTAGTGGATCACAATGGGAAGTGAAAGTGGGTTTGGGTATAGGTATGGCTGATTTTTGAGGAATGGTCCTTGTAGGAGGGGGAGTGGGTTGAGCCATGGTTTTGGGTGCTGGAGTAGTCTTGGGTGTTGGTCATGTTTGTTTGGGTAGGGGTATGGTAGATGAATGGGCAGGAGGGTGTATGGTTGCTTTGACTACCTTATTGGAGGGTTGCGGATTTTTGTTTTTGTGTTGCACCTTCTTGGGTAAAGGTGATATGGGTGTACGAGATATAGAGGGAAAAATAGATGGGGGAAGAGGGTGAGTTACCTATGGGGATAATGGAGGTTTTGTGAAGGTATATGATGTAGGTCATACAGGGGGTGTGAGAGATAAAGACTGAAGTGTAGTGGGTAGTGAAGAAGTTGCGGAGAGTATTGGAGGTATGGGTAGTAAAGATGCTGCAGGTGCAGGTGTAAGTCATGTCGGGCACCTGGGTAGGTTAGAGGTTTACGAGGAAGGGATGGGATGTTGTGTTTTTGGTTTATTGATGGGTGGAGGTTTCTTAACCATGCTGGGAAGTTGAGGTCCTAAGATGGATGGGATCGGTGTAGGTGTGATTGGCGTAGCTAGAGTATGAGTTCTATGGATTTGGTTCTTCTATTTGGGTGCTAGAGTAGGTGTGGTGTTGACTTTGGAGGATGTAGCTAAATCTAGTTTGATAGGTGGATGAGTAAGGCTAGTGGTTGGGGTGACCCCTAAGGTAGTGATAGGTTTAGTTGAGGAAGATGATGTATGTGCGGGTTTGGATTTAGATATAGGTTGGGTTATGGGTAAGGGTATGTGTTGAGTTATGATGGGTGTCGTGGAAGAATTTTTGATAGAGGTGGTTGTGTTCGGTTTGATTGGTCAAAATATTTTTGGATAGATAGTGGAAGTATCAGCAAGCGACATCTGCATTTGTGTTGAAACAAGTAGCAGAAGACGCCCCCACAATAAGGCTCTATCCACATAATCTAGGCGATCGGCCAAATGTGAGAATGACATGTCTGTAGGTGATGTTGATGAGGACCCAATGGCTATTCCCATAAAATGTGTCTTAGAGATGGGAAATTCGTTAGCTTTAGCTTCCATGGGTAAGAGAGCCAAAAGTAGGTCTGCAGGATCTTGGGTAGCTGAAGGAGAATGCTCGCATAGAGGAAAAGGTATCTCTATTGGGTCTATGATAAGGGGAGAAGATGATGTGTGCTCCTCTATGGGTAGAGGACTAGGTGAGGCAGTTCCAATGCAAAGAAGGTTTTGAGCTAGATGTTTCGCATCAGAATGTTTCCGTTTTTGGAATAGACTTGCTTCTATCCTTTCATTCCTTTGAGAAACAGATAAGGGTTAGGGCTAGGAGGAATACCTGTTGAATGTCGAGAGGGTGTGCGCGTACCGTAGAGAGAGAGATCAGATCGACTGCGAAGAACTCCTTTTTGTCTTGGAAGGACTACCTGCAAGTAAGAATACAAGACCACCAGATTTTAATTAGACAAGAAATGAGGGAACTGCCTTGGGCCCAGGAAATATAAAACTTCCTTTCGAAGGTGGTCAGTTCCCCTGCTAATATGAATTAACACAAATTCTAACAAATAAGCTATTGTCCAATTACAATTTGTTTACCTTGTTAGAACAATAGAGAAAGGGCTGGTCTTGGTTTAGAATCACGGTGACCGACGCCGGTCAGTGTCACCGATACTGGTTGATGATAACCGATATCGGTAGGGGTAGTGATTTAAGGGGTTGGGTGAAGGTTGGCTATAAGATGGCTATATGATAGTTATGGTGTTTATAAGGCTGGTAGAATAACTGGGGATAGGTAATGAGGTGATGGAGAAGACTCAGAGGGTATGGGGCTGTTCTTGGAGCAAAATAGGGGTAAAGGAATGTAAGTTAGGTGGAGAGTGTTACCGGGTAGTGGATCTGGGGGTAGACTTGTAATTACTGTGATTCAGAAATCCAAGAAATATTACTAAAAGAACATATAAGACTTACTTACTAATTCCTGATGAAAATGCAGGTTCTGGGACTGCGATGGCGAAGACAGAGCTCAAGTGGGATGATCTGACAATCCAAGATGAGCTATCTCCTCTCCTGATGCTTGGATGAGTGTCACTGGGCTCTGGTTATTCAGTTGCAGTCTTGGGCTTGATGTCCTTCTCTGCCAACTCCTCTCTTTCCTTCACTTGTCTCTGTTCAGCCAAGTAAATTCGGATCCTTCCAATGACTTCTGATTCGGATCACGAAAATCCAACCCTTTGTTTTTGGTTGGGAGTGGTCATTTATAGGGAACCGATGGCGGTTACGTAACCGACGGTGGTCGAGTAGGAACCGGTATCGGTCAGGTCAAGGTGGGCTATTTTTAGTAAAATAGCCAGCCTTCCCTCCTTTTCTCCCGAGGGATTAGTTGCGGGCTTGGTCAAGTCATTATGAGGTTGGTTTTAGGTGCGGGTGAGGAGTCATTAGTCATGGGTGTGGATGTAGACCAAGTTATAGGTCTTAATTAGGTTAGTTTAGGGTTAAGACTAGGTCATGATGAGGTGGCGAAATGAGGTGGCAGGTATGGTGATGTGGATTTATTAATTATAAGGTAATTAATAAATAATTGTGTAAGGTTTAGGTGATGAGGTTAGGTTGCGAAATGAGATGCGGGGCACGGGGGGTCGTCAGACACAAATTTGGTGTCTACATTAGCCCCTTGTTGTCGTGTAGCTTGTCTTGTAAAGCTGCACAGACAATAATAAGAAGTGGTTACCCCTGTTAAGGGTATAGGTAATCCCCCTCAAATCTATCACAGATTGAGATAGCGTGAAATCAGGGATAGGGTTGATAAAGAGTAAACGGTGTTGAGATGATGGTGAGATGGTGGGGTAGGTCCAAAGAAGCAGACACACGTTGACATGCAGTAGTGCGACCAGGGTACATGATTTGAAGAGCAAACAAGCAATTCATAGGCAAAGGTCGATAGTTTATCCAAACAAGGGTGATATAATCCTGGTATCCAAGGCATAGGAAGTAGCTCCAGGGGATATAACGGGTAAGGTACAGGAACGTTTAGGCATGTTCGGCAGTACCTAATGGTGGGTTTGGTTGAGATAAACGTCACGGTCTAGGTCTAGGAAAAGTTGGTCGACTGATCAAGTCGAGTACCCTAATCATGCTAAAACACATTCAGGTGAGCTCGATTGGACAAAAAGTGACAGGATGGGTGGGTAAAATTGTAATGTGTTGGTTTGGGGTGAGGTATTTATTTGGTGCGGCCTTGGGCCGATTGATTAGTGAGGGCCGTGGGTCGGGCCTGATAGGTTGAGTGCGGCCTTGGGTCGGCCGGATCGGGCCGAGTTGGTCAGCGGCCTTCTGGGGCCAAATGGTTGGTGGTGGCCTTGGTTGGCGCCAAATGGTTGGTTGCCGGCCTTGGTTGGGCAAATGCCAATGGTCGGGCGGGCAAATGGTCGGGCCAAGTGGTCATCGGGCCTTGGTCGGGCCAAATGGTTGGGGCCTTGGGTTGGGTGGTTCGAATGGTTGGTTGGGCCTTGGGTCGGGCCAAATGGTTGGTTGCGGCCTTCAGTCGGGCCAAATGGTTGGTTGCGGCCTTGGGTCGGGCCAAATGTGTTGGTTGGGGCCTTGGGTCGGGCCAAATGGTTGGTTGCGGCCTTGGGTTGGGCCAAATGGTTGGTTGCGGCCTTGGGTCGGGCCAATGAGGTCAAAAACGGCTAAATAGCAATTGAGTGTATAGGCGATGTGGTGAATAGGCAACGTGGTGAGAAAGGGAGATTGGTGAATAAGGGCAGAAGTTGGGTGAAGTTAGGTATTAAACCGATATCGGCTATATATGACCGGTATCGGTTAGGTGACCGATACCGGTTCCTTAGGGCACAATATAACCGATATCGGTTATAGGTCAAAAACCTATAAAAAGAAAAATACGGCCTGTCATTGTCAAATTGTCAATTTGAAAACCAATTTGAGTTGTCTGAGGTGTATTGTTGAGATTGGTGCATTTGTCGGCTGAGGTGGCACTATTTGAGTGGAGAAGTGAGTGGTTGGTAGGCCCTAGTGAGTAGGAGGCAGCAGTTGATTGGTGGAGGACCCAGCAGAGGAGAGTTAGAGCCATGGCACAGCCAGGAGGAGCAGGAGGTGCTGGACCAGCTGGACCACCACCACCTATCCCACCACGACGACGTGTCGTCGTACCGGTAGGTTCGAAACCCTTCATTGTGTGAATTTGATGTTGTTAAACTATATTTGGGTTTGGGGTAGGAATCCATGTTTTTAATAAAAGAATTAATAAATGGAAGTGGTTTGGAAAAGGGAGAGGGTAGGTAGGGTAGTTAGGCTAAAACGGTAGGGTGGGTAGGTTTTTAGGATTTTTTAATGGGTAAAATGGGAGTAATAGGTCAAAAAAGGGTTTGGGGGGCGCGTCGGGTTCGGCTCCGTGATTTTACAGTGACCGATGCCGGTCACTAAGCGACCGGCATCGGTCAAGAAGTTTTGGGGCAAGGTTGGTTTGTGGTTGACCGGTGTCGGTCGTATGGCGACCGGCGTCGGTGGAGACATTGTGGAGGGAGGACCGGTGGCGGTCATGGGTGACCGGTACCGGTCCGTAGCTAGGATTATTAATTTGGTTGGTTGGGTTTTGTTGTTGTTTTGAATTTTTGGTCATTGTTTGGGTTGTTGTGTGGGTGTTTTGGTATTGTTTGGGTTGTTGTTTGGGTGTGTTGGTATTAATGGTTTGGGTTTTGTGTTTATTGTTGGGCTTTGTGTTTTTGGGGGTGAAGAGGGAAGGGGTAGAGGTTGAGAGGAAGGGTGATTAGTGGGTGGGGGAAAAATGGGGCGGTTGTGTGGTCGGGCGGGTAAAAGGGGGTATAGAAGGTTAAAGTAGTTGTTGTTGTAAAGAGTAGGGCTAATGCAGTGGGTTGGTTTTGCAGGCACGTCAGCAGCTGACGATGCGGGATAGGATGCCCCCGCTATTGAGACGGATGCGGCCACACGTGTCCGCAGCGCAGTGGGCCATCATGCGCGAGGTGGGACTCGGCGGAGTCCAGCGATATAGGGCTATAGATAGGGATCACAGTCTTATGGTTGCCCTCATCGAGAGATGGGATCCGGCGACCAATGTGTTCCATCTCCCGACTGGAGAGATGACGATTACACTGGAGGATGTGTATCGCATCCTTAGACTGCCGATCGATGGAGAGGCAGTATTCCAGGTAGATGCGGAGACAGCCATGGACAACATTCTACAGGTATTTGGGGATGCAGCCATGCTATTGACCTATCACAGCGTGAGCATTGCCTATGGGGACATGTATCGTGCCCACAGACATGAGACACGACTTGCCGTGTTGATGATGATCGGCATCACATGCTTCACCCTCCCAGACTCAGAGGGAGGCCACTTTCCACGGGCGCTGATGGGGGTGCTACATGAGATGGTGGAGGAGCATACATGTTATGCGTGGGCACCAGTATACCTAGTGCAGTTATACAGAGAGCTGTGGGGCTATCGCCGGATGAGGCGATTCGGGATTTGTTCCACATTTTTGTTACATTGCTGGGCATATGAGCATATCATATGCATTCGACCAGTAGGGCTGCCCCAGCAGCCGGGGCCACAGGTGATATATAGATATGGTTTTCAGAGGTGGTTGGGGGTCGTGGGCCAGCCACGAGCAGTTCTCGCCGGACGGGATGTAGCGTATTACCGTCATGTATTAGAGGGCGTGACTGCTTGGATATTGTATGGAGGCCTTACAGAGGTCATCAGCCCCATGGAGGAGCCCGATCATAGTTGCGTTGGATCCAGTATACATTCTGGATAGCGGGACGGAGGCCGGGAGAGCATGAGTGGATACCCCTGGAGAGGGTACGACGGCAGTTGGGGTTACGACAGGATGAGCCACCGCCCTTCCCTCAGTACCGGAGGGATGATGTAGAGGCCCCACTGCCTGTACCACAGCCCGTGGACCCAGATTGGGTAGCAGAGAGGCCAACAGATGATACCGTAGATGACGCCGGCTGCACAGGATCATTTTTGGTATGGTGGGTAGGGGAGAGAGCCGTGAGGAGAGCACAGCCCACACAGCCAGACTTAGCGGCTGTTAGAGCAGAGAGGGACCAGCTCAGGGGATAGGTACAGTTGTTACAGGGGCAGCTTGCTGCTGCACAGGCACAGATAGGTGTCCTACGGGCGCTTAGCCCAGCAGTACGAGCATTGCAGCACGAGCACCACGCATGTGCACCAGCACGGCACAGTGCAGTACACAGCAGTGCACAGTACCACGGTACAGCACATGCGCAGCACAGCATATGTACCACCACCGGCACAGGGGCCATTATTATTAGGAGTTAGGGGACCAGCCCCAGCAGCGATGGTGGCACGGGCCCGCTATATGGAGGCGAGAGCGGAGGCCCGGTATTATCAGGATGTCCTTGATGGTACCGGGCTGACTATCAGCCATATGCGGTGCACAGAGCTGAGACCTCTCGTAGCTAGAGATCCCAGGGGGGTGCAGCCACAGCCGGTGGGTCCGTGACAGGGAGGAGGCGGGAGCTAGGGCCAGGACCCGCAGGGAGAGGTGCTGAGGGCGGTGGAGAGAGTTGAGACATCCCCAGGTCAGAGATAGATGTTTTTGTTTGTACATTGGGTATAGGCACCGGTCTGCGAACCGGTTATGTTTATAGAGGCCTGCGTGCCCACATATGATTTATTCATTCATTTATTCATTTATTGTATATACCGGCCTGCGAGCCGAGTACGGGTTGTACAGTTGATACCGGCCTGCGAGCCGAGTATATTTTTGATATGAGAGACCGGCCTGCGAGCCGAGTCGAGATGTTTGACAGTTATTGCGGCCTGCGTGCCGGCTTTGTATTATTATGAGATCACAGAGGCCCCTATGCAGGGTAAGTTGTATATTTGAAACCTTTGATATATAGATATATATGATGATTTTGATCCATATGCTGTGTTTAAAATGTTTTAAGTATTTTGTTGATGGTTTGTGAAATTTAATGTATGATGAGTTTGATCCACATGGTTTATATATTGATGGTGTTGATGTCTTTTGTTGATGGCTTTTTGAAATGGAATGTATGTATATATAGATGATGAGTTTAATTCACATGTTGTGTATGCTGATTTTGATATATATATATATGATGTCGTATGTATGTTGTCGATGGTTGTTATAATGTAGATAGATGATGTTGCTGAAATTGTGAGGATATATATATGTGATTTGGATGACAAATATTGATAATGGTGTTGTTATGCAGGAAAAAGAGGCGGGCGCTACAAAAACTGGGTAGAAAATAAAGAAAAGGCCTATGTTTAAGAAAAAGTAGGCTCTTGACCGATATCGGTTATGTAACCGATGTCGGTGGCTATGTGACCGATAGCGGTTATGCAACCGATATCGGTTATGCCAAAATTATATTTCCTAAAAATAGAACTGCTTGGTTGGCAACTTAAGTTCTTATTTTTAGCGTTCTTATTTTTAGAGTCATGCAACAAGTTAAATACATGAATGCGACACTGTTTGACGACTGATACAGGTAATTGCATGAAAGAATTGAGTGATAAGGAGGAAAGAGACAGGTGAAGTGAGTGTGGGATGAGATTCAGAAGGTAGAAAGACAAGTTATATTTGAAGAGGGTGGTGAACATGGCTGAACAAGGAGAAGCATCCAGCAGGCAAGGACGAGAGGGAAGGCAAGTTCCACCTCAAGCTGCTGCAGCCCAAGAGGTAAACGTTTTGGTTGTAATTTGATTCTTGCATGTTTTGTGAATAGGATGAGAGAAGTGTAAGTGGGTAGAGATGAGAAAGAAAAGGTGATAGGCAAGGGTTTGGGATGAGGTGAGTGTTATGGGGTAGGTAATCAGGGGTTTTGGGTATTTTTGTATGTACAGAGAGGTGTAAACGATCAAATTATTGTCGTAGGTGGTGTGTTTAGAGGCAGGGTGTATAAAATTGACAGTGACCGATATCGATTAGAGATAACCGGTATCGGTTATTGAACCGGTACCGGTTAGCTATAACCGATACCGGTGATAGGAATTTCCAGAATGTGAAAAAACCCTTGGGGATTTGATTTATTGAATGGCGGTGTGTCGTTTTGATGTGTGCAGGCGGAGGCAGGGTTAAGGATGAACGATACTGTGCCAGCGTTGTTGTCACGAATCCGAGCGGATGTAACACCAGCGGAATGGGCATTGATAAATCGTTTGGGGTTAAGTGGAATCCGCTATTATTCACGAATCACACGTAACCATGCTATGTTACAGGCGTTGATTGAGAGATGGAATCCAGAGAGGAATACCTTCTATCTACCAACAGGGGAGATGACAGTGACATTGGAAGATGTGTTCCGTATTTTGAGACTCCCAATTATAGGAAGACCAGTATATCAGGCATTGCCTAGCGTGGCGCGGGGAGTGATAACAGTATTTGGTCCATACGCATGAGATTTGACACAGCGAGGTTTGACATTCACTTATGGTATAATGTATGCAGCACACCCTGAGGCAACAAGGTTGGCAGTAGTATTAATGATAGCGGTGGGGTATTATGCATTACCGAGAGCGGATGGCGGAAGATTTCCAAAAGCATTGATGAGTGTTATTTGGGAAATGATAGAAAGGAACGTGACTTTTGCATGGGCACCCGCATACCTGGCAGAGTTATACAGGGGTTTATGGGCTTGTAGGTGAAATCACAGGATGACACTGGATTGTTCATACTTATTACATTGTTGGGCCTATGAGCACATTGTTTGTGTGCCCAATAGGCCAACCCATTGAGTCGGGAGAGACAGGAGTGCAGAGGTTGGGATTCAGACGATGGGTCCAGACAGAACAAGAGGCAAGATCCCAGGCCGTGACAGGTGACACTGAGTATTATAGGTAGGTATGGGAGATGGTGACGATTGCGGATATCTGTTGGAGGCCTTACGGGAACTATATGGTAACAGAGAACATAGCTGAGGAGTTGAGGGGTGTAGAGCGATTGAGGTGGATCACGGGGCACAGGCCAGGTGAGTATGAGAGGATTCCTCTAGATCGCGTGCGGTGACAATTTGGGTTTGTTCAGGATATACCTATGACATATAGACCATACATGAGGATTGACGCCGAGGCAAGCATTCTCACCTCCCCGGCCGACACCTCCAGAAGGGCCAGAAGAGATAGCAGCCGATCGTAGGGTAAGGGATGCGGGAACAACAGAGGCCTATAGAGTATGGTGGGTAGCAGAGCTGCGAGGTGCACGTGAGTGCCCTGACATAGCTGTGATTACAGCGGAGAGAGATCTGCAGGATTTGGTTCACCAACTTCAAACACAAGTGAATGAGACAACGGGATTGTTAGAGGTTTCACAGTTACGAGTGGAGAGACTGGAGGCAAGATTCCTCCACGCTAGAGGACGTATTCGTATGTTACAGGAGATGTTGGTGGATCAGTGGGAGGAACCAAGTGCAGTGGCACCTTTGAGGATGGAGAGGCCAAGTGAGTGGCGTCGACGATCACGATCACCACCTGATTCGGGAGGAGGCGCAAGGATCTAAGTGAATTTCATAGGAGTATAAGAATAAATAAGGATGCCGACCTGCGAGTCGATGATAGAGAAGATGTATTTGTTTAACATCTAAAAACTAAATATGTATGTTGTTTTGAGTGATGATAGTACTAAGAATGGTTGTGTTTTGGATGTTGTTTTTGTTTGTTTTGAAAAAGGATAAAGATGAATGTTGTCAAAATAGAAATACACAAAAATATTTATATTTACAACACATGATAGGGTATGGTAGGGGATGGTCGAGCTAACCTTGGGAGACACCATGTCTCCTAAGTGCTGCCTACATAGCCCATTGCACAAAGCAAGGAGGGGCCTCAGACCGATGTAGTTCTCCCTTAGGACCAGGGAGAGGTGAATTCAGGCAATTTAGGTATGGTTAGGCAATTTGTTGGTTGGTAAAAATATTGATATTGGTAGGGTAATGTTGTTGGTGTTGGTAAGGAATTGGCGATGTTGGTATAGGTATAGGTGAAGTGAAAGTTAGCCTACCCAAGTGGTAGGGAACCATGTCCTGATTAAGATCAACACATAATCCTAGATTCGAGTCAAAGAGGAAAAAGTGCTCCGTAAGTGAAAAGAGCTAAACAAACCACATAATAACGTAGAATGAGCTTGAACCCCTAGGTACCGTGCATAGCGAGAAGTCGATAGGTGAAAAGAGTTGTATAATCACAATATATCGGGTATACGTCACGTCCCTTGAGTTTTGTTGTGTAAACAAATGGTGAGGTGAGGTGGATGGTGTAGCTGAGGCGCCGAGAACTTGTTATAAAGTGAGTATTCTGACGAAAGAGAACCTAACCTAAATAGACAAGTCCATGACTCAAAAGTTCTTTTGAATACTACTTTTATTTTTCTGGATATAGACTGATCGATGTGGGAAGTCTACAAGGGATATGTATCTTATTACTCTTGAGGTCTTCACGAAGCTGATCAATGCGAGAAGCTTCTGATAAAGGCTGACTGTGTATAGCTGTCCTTCAAGGGAGCAGTCTATTTATAGTAGCAGATGCGGCATTTGTGTATAGCTGTCCTTCGGGGGAGCAGTCTATATATATAATAGCAGCAATAGTTTGGCATATAGTTGTCCTTCGAGGGAGCAGTCTATGTATAATTTAGAGATCTAGATGTCCGTTTGGCATAAAGCATCTAGTTTTGTAGGAAGTTTGACTCAAGAAAATCCCATAAGTGTTTAATTAAGAATGTGTCATTTGAATACTTGGAAGTCATGGACTAGACTAAAAAGGGGAAGGCATCTTTAAAGGGAGGTGATAATCAAACCATGTGAGCTTGATTTGATTTTGAGATGTAGGAAACAAAGTGTATGCGGTGGTAAATGAGCTCAAGGGACGAGCGCAAGGTAGATAATAAGTGATATAACACTAAATTCAACAATAGAATGGTCGAAGATGCAAGGCATTAAGGGGTTCAAGGCTCAGTTTACCATTAAGCGAAGCTAAACGATAAGTGCCTGATCCATAAGTGTGAGTGATTATGTAAGGCCCAATCAATTGGGCAAATTTTCCACGTTTGCTCTTTTCTAGTTTGGTTACATGTTGATTCTCTTTGAGGACAAGATCACCAACCTTAAAGGTACGCTCATGAAGTCGCTTATCATAAGCACGCTTGATGCGTTTTGATAGATTTGAAGGTGGTCAAGAGCCGTAAGATGACGCTCGTCAAGAAGCTCTAATTGGGCTAACCGCTCTTGGCGGAAATCATCGTTGGTGAGAATATCCTGAAGAGATATTCTGAGGGAGGGTATTTGTATTTCGAGAGGCAAGACAGCCTCGGTACCATATACCAAAGAAAAGGTGTGGCATTAGTGGAGGTACGAATGCTAGTATGATAAGCCCAAAGGGCAAAGGGGATGTGATCATGCCAATTTCTTCCGGACTCATTAACAACTTTCATGAGGATTTTGGTTAGGGTTTTATTAGAAGATTCAGCCTGACCATTGGCCTATGGATAGTACGGTGACGAGAAGCTAAGTTTGATACCGAAGTTGTTACAAAGGTCTTGTAACAACTTATTTTTGAAAGATTTTCCATTATCTGTTATCAGGTGATGAGGAACACCAAAACGACAGATAATGTGGTGGTTAATGAACTCTACAATTTTTTCCTTTTTGGTTGAAATGAGTGGAATAGCCTCCACCCATTTTGTGTAATATTCGGTTGCTGTGATTATCCATCGGTGACGTTGTGAAGAGGGCGGATGAATCTCACCAATAAGGTCTAAACCCCATTGTGAGAAAGGCCAAAGATCTCGTGCGACCTGTAGTGGATGGCTAGGAGTATGTTGAAGGTTGGCATGTTGTTGACACATAACACAACGCTTAACATATTCGTAGTAGTCGTTATTAAGAGTAGGCCAATAATAGCCTAGGCGAAGGATCCGTTTAGCCATGGCAAGGCCACTAAAATGTCCACCACAAATACCGTCATGGACCTGTTGGATGGTATAGGTGACCTCCGCGCCGGTTAGACATCGAAGGAGGATGCCATCAAAGCCACGTTTATAAAGGAGTCCCCCCATGATGACATAACGAGAAACACGTTTAAGAAAAGCACGTTTGCCGGTACTAGTAAGGTCAGGTGGGAGAACGGAGGTTGTAAGGTAGTCGTGAAATTGGTGATACCAGGTATCCTGCGAATTAGCAGACACATTATTTATCATACAAACAACCGGGGCTGAGTAAGATGGGGCAAAGAGTTGTTGGACCAAGATGAAAATGTCAGAGTCAGTTGATGAAGCAGGAATTTGCGAGGCTAAGCAAGCCATAGTATCTGTAAATTTGTTAGTGGAGCGGGGAATGGTTTGGATAGAGTAATGAGTAAATAAGGTTAGAAGTGAATCCACGTAGTGTTTGTACTTTTGAAGTTCCTCATTTTTACATTGGTAGATGCCCATGACTTGATTGACTACCAATTGAGAGTCACGAAAATATTGATAGATTTGACACCTAAGTGTAATGCAACCTGGAGACCCAAAACTAGGGCCTCGTATTCCGTTGTATTATTAGTGCAGGGGAAATCGAGCCGGAATGAAAGAGGCATAGGCTCAGCGTCAAGAGGAATGAGAACAACGGCTCCTCCGCCGTGCTGGCATTTGGATCCATCGAAGAAGAGGGTCATTGGATACGACTCCTCCCTGAGTGAAAGAGTGGCGATGAGTTCGTCGGGGAAATTAAAATTGGTAAATTGTGCCCCAGGTAAAGGGGCTTCCGCGAGTTGGTCGGCAATGGTTTGTCCTTTGATTGACTTCTGGTGTATAAATTCAAGGTCGAGGTCAGCAAGGAGCATAAGCCATCGGGTGATGCGTTGGTTTAGATGAGGTTTGGCATACATATAATGGATGGGGTCCGTGTTGGTGATGACGAAAGTTTTGTGATTCAGGAGGTAGTGTCGGAGTTTGGTGGCCACAAATGATAGGGCTAGGCACAACTTTTCTACATGTGTATACCTAGTCTCATAATCTACCAGAGTACGACTGATATAATAAATGGCTTGTTCTCGATACTCGGAGTCACGATGTGCGAGCATGGCCCCTACAGCGTGGTCGGTGGCGGAAAGGTAAAGGTAGAAAGGGCGATCGTCCTGAGGTGGGATAAGCACGGGTGGCTGCAAGAGATAAGCTTTGAGAGCCTCAAAGGCTTGGTGGCATTCTTCGCTCCATTGAAAGGCAATATCCTTTTTAAGGAGGTGATGGAAAGGTTGACATCGATCCGAGAGTTGGGAGATGAAACACCGGATAGATTGGAGTTTACCTTGTAAACTACGTAATTGTTTGAGGTTAGTAGGTGGGGGCATTTCTAGGATAGCTTTGACTTTAGATGGATCGACCTCAATGCCACATGCAAAGAGACGATAAAACCAAGAAGTTTTCCTGAAAGGACACCAAAGACACATTTCTTTGGTTGAAGACGGATAGAATATTGTAACAGGTGATCGAAAATAATGGTTAAAACATCGAGATGTTCACTGCGATGTTTAGATTTGCCAAGAAGATCATCGACATAATCTTCAAGAATAGTGTGCATAATGTCATGAAAAATGTAAGTCATAGCCCGCTGATAGGTCGCACCAGCATTTTTAAGGCCAAATGGCATGACACGATAACAAAAGGTTCCCCAAGGAGTGATGAAGGTAGTTTTATGTTGATCGGCGGGGCTACCAAAATTTGATTGTATCCCGAAAAGCCATCCATGAGAGAAAGCATCTCATGGCCCGCAGTGAGATCAACAAGTTGATCAATACTTGGGAGGGGGAAGTCATCCTTGGGGCAAGCGAGGTTAAGGTCTCAGAAATCCGTGCATATCCGAAGTCCCCCGTCGCTTTAGTGACAGGTACGATGTTAGAAATCCATTGAGGATAGTCAATAGGCAAGATGAAGGAAACAGAAAGAAGTCGTTGAAGCTCTTCTTTGACCAAGAGGGCAATGCGTGGATGCATTTTTCTCAGTTTTTGTTTGACTGGTTTGGAATCGGGTTTTAGGGTGATGTTATGGACAGCAATGTCAGGATCAATTCCTGGCATGTCAGCGTAGGACCAAGCGAAAGCTTGGTTGGGTACGGAGAAAGGTAGTAAAGGTGACTTGTTCTGATGCGTTAAGGGATTGTCCGATCTTCACAATGTGAGGATCCTCCTCTGTGTGGATGTTAATTTCTATAGTAGACTCATTCAACATGGTTTGAGTTTCAGACGGTAATGCGCGTTGAATATAGGAGTCATCCGCACCAAGGTAAGTGAGGATGGAGTCATCATCTTGGCACTCAACAACATTAATTGAAGGTGAATCCTCTTCGATCATGTCTGGATACAGAAAGGGAAGAGAAGACGGGTCCTCATTATCGCGTTGATAGGTGAGAGGACCTAGGAAGATAGCATTTATGAAAAAAAAAAGTTAGGAGGGATAGATTCAGGATCTATCGACTCTGTGGGTGACGATGGCAAAATGGGTGATGATGGTTCGGTAGGGGTGACGTCGTCATCTTCCAGGAGACAACTGACATGAGGTTCCTCCGGTGTAAGTGTTTCAGGAAAACCGAGACCACTACGATCATTGTGCTTGCGTGTAGTTACAGGAATGATTGTATGTCGACCTTGTTCATAAAGACCAAAACCAAAGCCTTTCCAAGCACAGTGAGTCAAGAAGGTGAGGGTGAAACGACGATTTGTCAGGTATTGAAAATCAGATTGGAAAGGAACCACACCAAGAGGAGGTTCAGGGGTAACGGAGGAAGCGTCGACACCCCCATACGTTAGGTTGGTGCGGCAATGAGGTGGTCCGTAGGGGATTACTTCCCCCACGCGACGGTCATAGGTAGGATGCGCATGTAACTGTCCGTACTCCTGTGGGGTATGGAAAGAACTAACGTTATATAGGCGATACTCCCCCAGCGTAAGGCGTTGAAAAACATCTACTAAGGGGTCTGAGGTTGGGATGTTAGCTGCGGGAAAGGAAGTGGTATTTGTGACGGCGGTTTCATTGGTTGAAGGTGTAGGTGCGGTTGAAGTGGATGATAGAGGTGTGGTTGGAGTGGATGGTTGGGTTAGATGAATGGGTGTCTTGACTGGTACAAGCACATCATTAGGGTGATATAACATATTGCAGGTTTTGAAGGGGGGAGGATCAGCTTTTACGGTGTAGGACTTCCCCTCGTACTCAAATTTTATGCATCTATGTAAGGTGGAGGGAACGCATCCCATAGCCGGATCCAAGGGCGGCCTAACAACATATTGTATTGGAACTCTCCCTCAAGGACATAGAAGAGTTCGGGTAAAGTACGTGGTCCTACACGAATGTTAAGGATCACGGTGCCTAAGGTAGAAGTAATAGCATCATTGAATGACCGCAACATGATGGGGTTGGCACACATGCAGCTAGAAGGGATATTCATTTGTTGGAAGGCTTTTGAAGAGATGATGTTTAGGCTAGCACCCATCAATCATAACACGACGTACCCGAATGTCCCGGACGTAAGCTGAGATGAAAAGAGTAGGGTCAGGATCTTCAGCACCAAAGTCGATAATTTCGTCTTCTGAGAAACTGACAGCAGCGGCTTGCTGTACAGAGACAGAAGTGGTTGGGGAGATGGGTTGTTTGGTGAGCGAAGCAATGTGATTGGGTGTGAGAATGGAGGTAACAGGAAAGGTTTCATTAGGTAAGACCTCTATCCCTTGAAGGATTTCAATGAGAGCTTGTCGATGAGATTCAGAAGTCTGAATGAGATCATACAGTGTCATTTTTACAGGTGATTGGTGAAGCTGTTTGATCATGGTTCGGTGGGCAACTCCATTAGAGACGGGGTAGGTGGGTCCACGAATAACCACTTTAGGTGGTGGTGCGATCGGGATGGTGGACGGAGAAAGGGAGGCCGCAGGTGTGCTTTCTTTCGCTTTCCCATTGTTTTTCTACCCTCGAGTAGCAACACTAATCATATTGATCTCGTGAATACGAGAGGAGGAAGACGGTATGGATAAGTCCTGGTCTTCGAGAGGTGGAGTTGTAATAATGATAGATTTTGGTGAGGCGGGGACAGGTAGTATAGGAGAGGGAATTGAAGCTAAAGGTCTCTCCCTTCGTAAGTTGTCTTTCTTAACTTTTCTATCTGAGAGAGGTGACTGACGAAGTATGGCTTTCAACGCTTTGCATCCCTCTACATCATGTCCTGGTGTGCGGTGGTAAGCAGATTTTAGACTCATCATAACCTATTGGTCGAGGTTTAGATGGGTCATAAGGTCTAAGTGGGGGTAGGGAAATGGTCGCATTCTCCACCAACATAGCAAGGATTTTGGCGTAAGACCCTTTGAGTGGGTCAAAGTCAGAGGAAGATGAGGCTATTGACTGGGTAGATTCTGGTAATGACGGGGTATGGTTGATTTGTATGGGTGGCGGTTTAGCCAAGGGGTTTTGATAATGGGTTTTAACTAAACGTGGCTTCTTTGGCGTAGAAGCTATGTTTAGCTAGTTAGATGATGAGGCCACAAATGATGTGGTATCAGAAAACAACCACGGAGAAATAGGAGTGACAGCAAACAAATATTTTGATGATGGAATTTGTTTAGAGTTGATAGGTGGACAGGATACATGGGGTGACGGTGTTGATATACCCTTGGATCTCTGTATGGGTGCAGAAGGCGTAGGTCATTTTAAAGAAAACACAGGAGGTATGATATATTGATGCAAGGTGGAGGGATGAGGTCCCAATATGGAAGGTAGGTGTGACGATGATGGTTTTAGTTGTGATAGAGACATAGGTTGAGGAGATTGAGTCTGTCTCCTAAGTGGATGGACGGCTTTATTTTTAGATAAATCAAGCCGCTTAGGTGGGTGTGTTAGACTAGGTATTGGTGAGGTCCCAAGCGTAGGGGAAGATTTGGTTAGGCTAATAGAGGTGGATGAGGTATTTGGTAGAGATGAGGGGGGTGAAGATGAGGACATAGGCATTTTAAGCTTCTGTAAACACTTCGGGTATATGGTAGAGGCGTCTGGATCGGTCATCTGCATTTGAGTAGAATATGGCGTACTCAAACGTTCCCATAGGACTCGTCTATCTCCTGAGGGATGACAATCCTCACGTGTGAATTGGAATTTTGATATGGAAGAGAGGTGTGTTGTGATTCCGGTCCACTGTGGGTGTGATACAGGGGGTAAATGAGGCACTGTATCAATGGGCGTTAAGAGGTCAACCGGTCGCTGAAAAGATTTAGGCGATGAAGAACTAATAGGTAGGAGGGCGTGTTTGAGAGGATCCGTCATGTTTAAAGAATGTGGTGATGTCGGTGCAAGAGGTCTCTCATCTAAGGATGACAAAAGAAGTTGTGAGCCTTCCTCTTGTATAGCAAGAATGGTAGAAGGAGACGTTTGGGAAATAGATAAGTTAGATAACATCCGCTCACAGTCTTGCAAGGATGTGGTGTAAGAAGTTTCATCTGTAAGAAGAGAACTCTGGGTGGTTAATTCCTTGATGGGTAAAGGAATGGCAAGGATTTCGTCTTGTCTTGATGGTGAGGAAGGGGGTTCGGGTTCCTGCGTTAGTGAAGAAGTTTGATTCAGAATTTTTTCGATAGAGGCTTTTGGCTGGGAGTCGAAGACTGCATGGATCTCATGAACACTCTCCTCGGCTAAGATATCTTGGTTTATGTTACTATTAGAAGAGTGATTCGGGAATGGTTTGTTGAAGATTTTCAAATTTCGGTTAGCAGGGGCATTAGGATTATCGAGGGTTATATCCCCTGCATCAACCATTTCCTGCACTATGTTTTTCAACATCTTGCAATTTTCGTGACTGTGTCCCTTTACGCGGTGAAAGTTACAGAAGTCATTTTCTTTGTACCAAGAAGGTATAGCGCGGGTGGAGTCAAACCCGGAGTGAGGTTTAACAGGAGGCAAGGTGATAGCTCGGCTTTGAGCAATTTTTCCAAGATGACACCATAAGTTTCTCCCAAGGGAGTGTAATTGATGGGCTCGGCTTTATACTTATAGGCAGCTTTTGGTGGGGTATTAGACGGTGCTTGAGATTTAACCATCACCGCGTGCACAACTCCTTTTGATTTGAAGAAGTGGATGTGTGAGGAGTGGTGGTGTTAGGTTTATTGGTGGAGTCTTGAGTTCGGAAATTGGGGTTTTTGTTGCGCAACCGCAATTTCTCTTCCTCTAAGGCTCGAATCTCTAGTTTTGAGCCATAGTAAAGGCCTCGTCAAATGTGTGGAAAGTTTGAATTTGGAGGGTAGGAGAGATGTGCTTAGCGTAGGCCCGCGTAAAAAGTTTGATAAGTTCGGCCTGAGGCAAGGCATACGTAAGTTGGTTGATAAGGCCCCGCCATCGTCCAACGAAATCTGCGATAGATTCGTCTTCAAATTTTCGGATGGCATAAAGGTCGGTGATAGATACTTTCTTGGCAATGTTAATGGAGAAATGATCCAAGAAAGATTGGGCTAGTTGGTTAAAAGAGAAGATTGAGTGTTGTGTTAAAGCACTGTACCACTCCAAGGCGGGTCCTGATAAGGACATGGGAAAGGTGCGGAGTAGCAAGGCATCATCATGAGCAATCAAATAACAAGCATGTCTAAATGATCGCAAGTGTTGTTGAGGATCCTCTTTACTATTAAAATGAGTAAATTTCGGTAGTTCCCATTGAGGAGGATATGAATGAAGGGGGACAGAAGGGTGGATAGGCTCGAAAAACTTGCTCGTATGTCAAGGCGCTACGACTTCCTGAAACAGAAGCCTCCAGATTTTGCATTTTGTCCATCATTTGTTTGATGAAATCCGTGGTTGGATGAGATGATGGTGTGGTTGTGGTAAACGGAGGCAAATTGGGCCAAGGGCCTCCACTAGACAATGGTGGGGTTAAATGTTGACAAGGTATGGAGGACGAATATGTTGAGGCGACCGAATAGGGATGTCCTATATAAGATGTTGAGGTCACTGGATACGTGTGTGGAAATGAAAAGGTGGGCGGAGCTTGAGAAGGAAAGCTCGTGTGGATAGGTGGTAGAGAGCAAGTCATGAAAGGAGCAGTCTGCAAGAGAGACGAGGTAGGAGCGGTCGGTGGTAATGATATGTGGGGCCCAAGATTAACCAAAGGAAAGCCAATCTATGCCGTATGAACCCCTGAAGCCGCTGGATTGGGAGACGGGGCTAAGGATGCAGAAGGCAAAGCGGAGTTATCAGGCGGAGAAGGAGCTAAATGAGCAGCTATACTAATAGGCATGCCAACAAGGAGTTGACCATCGGGCGTACGGTCAGGGGCATGAGACAAATAGTATTGTACAGTGCTAGGATTAGCGTCCAAAAATTTCACAAATTCTTTATCTCCTACAGGGATTTTGGGAACCTCACTGGTGTCCGTAGGGTTCCCCATAGAATGTGAAGGGGGTGATTCAGGCAAAGGCACAGAGCAGGCATGTGAAACCATGGCGGCGGCTTGCTTCCGAGTGATAACAACCATGAGCAAGAGTACACAGTAAGGTTTCAATTTATTAGGAACAGAAACAACCCCAGAATGTTGAAATTGGTAGGTTGCTGGTTTATCAGGGACTGTAGAAGACAGTAACCGATATCGGTCTTCTAACCGATGTCGGTTAGGCTGTAACCGACGTCGGTCAAATAACCGATGTCGGTGTAATAGGACTGGTATAACAAACTATAAGAAGCTGCTGATTTGAGTTTTTAACAATACTTAGTACATCTATCAAACTATTCTGAAGTGATCACAGAAAACAGTGTATGACAGAGAAACAGAACCGAGAACAAGCAAGAATGCACAAACAAATTAACAGACTAACCCTAGGGTTAATTTTAATCAATTTGGGCTTATGCCTTTAGATGCAAGAATGATGTCAATCCTAAACAAAAGACTTAGGGGAAATGTCAAGTTTGTTTTGGCTTATAAGGTTACCTCAATGGGGCGGAGGAATACCGCGGAAAAAGGGGGGATGTTTGAGCTGTTGTGTTGATTATGTCGTGATTCGGTATGTGTTGTGCAGTGAAAGTAAGATTAATTTCTTATCAATACCGTGGAAATCACCCCCACGTGTATGACCTGTTACTTAATCTACGTTCACTAGAATTGAAAACAACAAGCAAGAATGTAATGCACGTGTTTTAAACCCAAATCGAAAATGATATTCGATGAAGCAAAGAAGATGACTTTCACTAATGCAAAGATGTAAAAGCAAAGCAAGTTCTTTTACCAAAATAACAAAATACCTTGTGAATATCTTAAGAAGAAGAAAACAACAAGTAGGCTCCCTATATGAAAGCAAGCAAGAAAGAAAGAAACCCGAAATGGGTCCCACCAGGCGTGCCAAAATGTTTCGCACAGAATGTTTCCATTTTTGGAATAGACTTGCTTCTATCCTTTCATTCCTTTGAGAAACAGATAAGGGTTAGGGCTAGGAGGAATACCTGTTGAATGTCGAGAGGGTGTGCGCGTACCAGAGAGAGAGATCAGATCGACTGCGAAGAACTCCTTTTTGTCTTGGAAGGACTACCTGCAAGTAAGAATACAAGACCACCAGATTTTAATTAGACAAGAAATGAGGGAACTGCCTTGGGCCCAGGAAATATAAAACTTCCTTTCGAAGGTGGTCAGTTCCCCTGCTAATATGAATTAACACAAATTCTAACAAATAAGCTATTGTCCAATTACAATTTGTTTACCTTGTTAGAACAATAGAGAAAGGGCTGGTCTTGGTTTAGAATCACGGTGACCGACGCCGGTCAGTGTCACCGGTACCGGTTGATGATAACCGATATCGGTAGGGGTAGTGATTTAAGGGGTTGGGTGAAGGTTGGCTATAAGATGGCTATATGATAGTTATGGTGTTTATAAGGCTGGTAGAATAACTGGGGATAGGTAATGAGGTGATGGAGAAGACTCAGAGGGTATGGGGGCTGTTCTTGGAGAAAAATAGGGGTAAAGGAATGTAAGTTAGGTGGAGAGTGTTACCGGGTAGTGGATCTGGGGGTAGACTTGTAATTACTGTGATTCAGAAATCCAAGAAATATTACTAAAAGAACATATAAGACTTACTAATTCCTGATGAAAATGTAGGTTCTGGGACTGCGATGGCGAAGACAAGAGCTCAAGTGGGATGATCTGACAATCCAAGATGAGCTATCTCCTCTCCTGATGCTTGGATGAGTGTCATTGGGCTCTGGTTATTCAGTTGCAGTCTTGGGCTTGATGTCCTTCTCTGCCAACTCCTCTCTTTCCTTCACTTGTCTCTGTTCAGCCAAGTAAATTCGGATCCTTCCAATGACTTCTGATTCGGATCCACGAAAATCCAACCCTTTGTTTTTGGTTGGGAGTGGTCATTTACAGGGAACCGATGGCGGTTACGTAACCGACGGCGGTCGAGTAGGAACCGGTATCGGTCAGGTCAAGGTGGGCTATTTTTAGTAAAATAGCCAGCCTTCCCTCCTTTTCTCCCGAGGGATTAGTTGCGGGCTTGGTCAAGTCATTATGAGGTTGGTTTTAGGTGCGGGTGAGGAGTCATTAGTCATGGGTGTGGATGTAGACCAAGTTATAGGTCTTAATTAGGTTAGTTTAGGGTTAAGACTAGGTCATGATGAGGTGGTGAAATGAGGTGGCAGGTATGGCGATGTGGATTTATTAATTATAAGGTAATTAATAAATAATTGTGTAAGGTTTAGGTTGAAATGAGATGCGGGGCACACTATGACCCTTTACTCGATGATAGTTATAGAAGTCATGTTATTTATACCATGTGGGCATGGGGCGAGTAGGGTCAAAACTAGTGTGTGGTTTTATAGGTGGAAGGGTGATGGCCCCAACTTTGATGAGCTTTTCTAAGACAAAAGAGTAGGGCTCCCCAATTGGGGTGTATTTATGTTTTCTCATCCGAATTGAAAACGTTTGGATGGGTGAGAGATTAGATGAGGGGGTAGCCTAATTTGATAGATGAACCAGATCAGATTTGAGTACCACTGTGTTAGTTGTGCCCTTGGCCTTTGAATAATTGTTCTGCGGTTTGGAAGAAGAAGAGGTATCATTCGACTTGAATGCCAAATTTTTATTGCGTAATTGGATTTTCTTCTCTTTGATGGCCCGAATCTCTAAATTTCATGCCATGGTGAATGTTTCATCAAATGTTTGGAAATTCTAAAACTACAGGGATGGTGAGATATGTCTAGCACAAGCCCATGTGAAGAGCTCAATGAGTTCTATTTGTGGTAGTTGGAAGGTGAGTTTATTGATCAAGCTACGCTAAAGCGACAAAATCAGCAATAAATTTGTCCTCATCCGACACGTGGAGTATAGGTCATCATTGTAACCTTCTTGATGATATTGATGGAGAAGTGATCCAAGAAGGCTTTGGCTAGCTGATTAAATTAAAATATAGAGTGTCAGGTAACCCATTATACCAATCTAACGCAGGTCGATCGAGAGACATGGGAAATATCTTTAAGAGTAAAGCATCATCGTGAGTGATTAAGTAGCACTCGTGTTTAAACGATTGAAAATGTTGTTATGGGTCTTCCTTGCTATTGAAGCGGTTGAATTTAGGAATCTCCCAATGCACGGGGTATGGATGAATAGAAATGGATGGGTGGATGGGCTCGTTGTAAATTTCATCATAGGTGAGAGTATTGCGTGAGCTAGAAACCGATGCCTCTAATGTCTGCATTTTATCCATCATCAATTTGATTACATCGTTAGTAGGTTGTGATGATTAGGTGCCTCTATAGTGTAAGAGGGTTGGTTTTGGGCATATTATGGGGTGGAATTCCAAGTATATGGTGTTTCCATGTAGGTAGATTGAGAAGAAGGTAGTGAAATAGGGTGTACATACCAGAGTGAATGATAGATGAAATGGGAGGTGATGATAGTACATATATGGAGGTAGAAGGGTTGTGGTAACCCTAGTGGAAATGGGGGCTAAATATTGTGGAATGGAAAGGATCACATTTTGAAAAGGGGTAGAGGTCACCGATACCAGAGGTGGTAGTGTAGCTATGGGTATATGCGAGACATTAGAAGCGACGAGGTTGTGTTTTCGGTGGTTGTCGAAGGTATGGTGGATGTGACAGTGTCATGGATATAGTAGACACGGCGAGTCATAGCGGGGTATAGGCCCTAGCTATGTAAAAACGAGGGGTAAGGTAGATGCGGGTAGCGTGGAGCCAGATGGGGCTGACGTAGGAGTGGGAGCAAGAGTCAGGGGGATAGATACGGGCATGTCGTATATCAACTGACCTGAGGAATCTTAAGTGGATGAGTGGGAAAGGTAAAATTACAAGGCGGCAGGGTTTTGGTCAAGGAGTCATGTGAACTCCTCATCTCCGGTTGTAGACACTAAAATTAGGTCACACTCCCCTTTTGTCCCTCAACATATAAGCACCCTTTATTACATTTACCTAGCCATAACCCCTTTCACCCCAATAATATTAATTTAATTAAATTAATTCTTTATCCTCACTATATTTATTATTTGAATATCTTATTTAAATAATATCCACACATTCAGTTCACTTAGACACCTCACCAAGCCAACTCAACCTAAGACCTATTCTTAGTAAGTTGCCATAACTAACTAAGACTTACCCAAACCCTAAAAATCAATGCCTACATTCCCTCTAACCACATTCCCGCATGCTTACAAGAAGCTCTCAGTATAATCCGTGGGATAATGACATGAGATCCAAGGAAATCAGGAGGATCTCCCTAGTTTAGTAAACCTAGGAAATCCCGCCTTGACCGACGTCGGTTACCCCTAACCGTCGCCGGTTAATCCGGACCGCCGTCGGTTACCCTTTTAACCCCAAAACAACCTTATTCTCAAGGTTGGAAGTTGAAAGTTGGAAAAAACATTGGGAGAAAGTTGACGAGCAAGAACACATCTCAGAGAGATAACGCATCTTCAGAGAGAAAATTCCAGTGAAAATTTGCATCCAAGGAAGGAGATTGAGCATCTTCTCCTGCATAACCATCCTAGCCATGATATGATCTATCCAAGCAAAGAGGAGTGTACATGCAGCCCATGTAGAATATTTTCTTCAGTTGGTGATCACTTACAACCTTCAAACCCATCATCAGCACCTCCATCCCTCACACACAAACATTCAAGAATGAAATCCAAGTAAGTACAACATCATACTTTCTTGGTTATTTCATTTCATCATCATTTTATCATCCATTGTTTATCTTGCTCCCTATTGACCTTCTCCAAATTTTCACCTCCATATACCCATTAAAATCTCACCAAAGCCTACTTCATCACCCAATACCTCGTCTTAACCAACCAAAGTCCTTTGTGCAATCACAAAGGAGACCCCAACTTGTTCTATGAAATTTCCGATTTGTGATGAATCGGCACCGATTACACCTAACCTCCGTCAGTCAAACTTGACCGACACCGGTCTCTATGTTTGCCCACACAGCCTAGAACAAAGACCTACCCACCTAATTTCACCTCACCCTCATTCACCTGTGATCTACCCGAGACCTTTATCAGACATGCAGAGACCCATAATCAATCATTTGACCTTTGGATTCTATTCTAGCTTAGCCTGTTAGATTAGATCTATTTCTTATTGTGTTTTTAAGTGAGATACCTAAATCATTTAAAAATAAAAATAGGATTTACTTTGTTTACAACATTAAATTGTTTAAAACAGTGGACTGACAACCATCTAGGAGGTACCATACTTCCCGTATCTAGCATACGTTAGGCAAGTTCATTTCCCATATTGTTTAATTCCTTCTAGTGGTCTTGATTTCATTACAAGTAGTTCCTCCTAGCCAAAAGGAAGCTCTCACGATCATCAGTGTATTTGGAAGTCATACGTGTGTAGCAACCCATCAACCAACATTTGAACAGTATTCCTATATGCCCGTTACCCTATTTATTTCATTAACACTTCAATGAAATGATCTAAGAAAAAGGTGAAACACCAGTAGCGATAGTGATAGGTTGGATACGATCTATGGCGAGTGATAAAATGGAAGGTGGTGAAAGGCTAGGTGGGAGTGGTTGACAATTGACATGGAATATGAGGGTGCTAGCTTGTCTTCGGGTCAGCACCATGTGAACCAAGATCGATCGAGTTAGGCCGCTTCTCTATAAATGACACAGAAAAACAATAGAAACAGGTGAAACAAGTGGTAAAAAGTGGACTAGGTATGAAATGTTGGGTGGAAAGTGGCACAAGATAATCGATGTCGGTCGGGGTAAACCGATGTCGATTGGGGGTAAATGATGCCGACCACCGTGGTAAATGGACAAAGTGAGTCAAAAACAAGGTATAAGGTCAAATATGATGGGTATGTAAAACTTAACGAGTTTTATAAGGTCAATGGGAATGATAATAGTAGTGACAGGGACTCTAAAAAGTTAAAGAAGGTGAATAAATGTTCTTTTGGGTAGATTAACCAAAATGACAGTGAATCGACACTAGCTGGATATAACCGATGATGGTCGGGGGTAAACAACGATGGTCTTTGGACCAACACCGTCACTACAGTAACTGTGAAATTGAAACAGTGATGAAAGGAAAATGGTTGTGAATTAAAATCTGATGTGGAATCAGACCCAAAATTTTGAGAATGATGAGAATATGGTCTAGGCACACTCAGATGAATCTGGAAAACACCAACTATGATGAGTCACGTGCGAGGAAAAAAATAAATAAATGAAGAGCGTGACCTCTCACCTCAAAACGCAAGCCAAGAAGAAACATTAAAAAAATGCGACCCTAAGAGTGCCTTTTCTATTATGTTTGTTTAGCTTAAGCTATTTAAGGACTGACACATGAACTTTAAAATAGAGTTTTTTTGGTGAGAATGGCTTCCTATGAAAAAGGAGATCTATGAGGTGAGGTTTCAAGTTTGTTATGGTGGGGTGGGCCTCGCTCGAAGTATGACTCAACAGAGTAGCGAGTGGGAGTACTCGCCAATCCTCGATCAATGCAATCATTGAAAGATGTTCCCAAGAAAGATGATGTTTAAGAATATGTATTTGTTTAGAATTTTTGCAATGTGGCAAGACTCAGAGAGAGATGTGCTTTCTACGATTCATTTTTCAACCATCAGCTGGGAAAGACTTCCAGCGTATAGGTTTCCCTCAATTAATGTGAGCTAATGCGATAAATTAGAATGCAATGCAATTATTTTAAGACCAAATCAAATATGAAGTTGAAGACACAAATGGATGAATAGGAAGAGGATGCTCTTTCACCGAAATGCAGAAAAATAGAAGAAATGATTCTTTTTAAGTACATCAAAAGAAAGGTTTCTTTTAGAGAAAATAGAAATAAAAAGAGGGTTACCAAGGAAGAATATTAATGTGTATGATTTTTTAGAAGGAAACAAACACACTAATTTTCCTAGGAATGAATAAAATGTAAGGAACCCGGATGGGTCCCATCGGGAGTGCCAAAATATTTCACCTAATTCTTAGATGTTTATTTGAATATTGACAACACGAGATAGGGTAACGAGTGTAGGAGAAATACTTGTTGGAATGCTAGTTGTTGGGTTGTTGCGCGCATATGACTTCTGAATCCACAACTGATCGTGAGAGCTTCCTTTTGGCTAGGAGGAACTACCTAAAATGGAACACAAGACCACCAAATAAAAGTTAAACAATGCGTGCGGTGAAGCGCTAGTGTAGTGTGTGTTAGATATGGGAAGTGTGATACTTCCTAGATGTCCTGTCGATCCAATGTTTAAAACAATTTAATACGGTAATGAAGTAAATCCTATTACAATTAAAATGATTTAGGTATCTCATTTAAAACAAAATAAGAAAGATATAATCTAATAGGCTAGGTTAAAATAAGATCCGAAGGTCAAGTAATCGGTTCCTGGGTCTCTGCATGTCCGATGAGGTCTCGGGCGAGTCACAAGTGATTAAGGGTGATGTGAGAATAGGTGGGTGGGTCACAGTTCTGGACTCTATTGGTAAATACAGAGACCGATGCCAGTTAATGCTGATCGACACCTATTGGGGATAACTAGTGCGATTCATCGTGGAAAACTGAGAATACCAAAGAATGAGCTTTGGGTCTCCCTTGTGATTACACAAAGGACTTGGTTTGGAATGAGGTATTAGGCTATTTGGATGGGGTTTGGTGGGGTTTTAACTAGGTATGTGGAGGGGTGAGTATTAAAGGAGGTCAATGGGTGGCTATGAGAACAAAGGATGATAATACAATGATAAAATGAATGAACCAGAGGAGTAAACTATTCTACTTGAAATATGGTTACAGGTGTTTATGAGTGATGGATGAGGGTTCGGTAGGAGGTTGAATGTTGTTGAGGATCACCAAATGATAGAAATCTCTACATGGGCTGCATGTGCATTCCCTTTTGCTTGGTTGCATCAAATCTATGGGGTGAGTAGTAAGTGGATGATTGCTTTGGGTGATTCTTTGGATGCATGTGTAAGAGAAAATGCTTGATATCCTTCTTCGCATGCGTGTTCTCACGTAAACTTGCTCTAAAAATATGTATTATCTCTCAGGAAAATTCATAATGTTTTCCAACCTCGAAAATAAGGTTATTTTGGGATTAAAAGGTGACTGATGGTGGTTCCGGCTTAATCGGCGACGGTTAGGGAGTAGGGGTAATCGGTGTCTGGCCAAGCGGGATTTGCTAGGTTTACTAAACTAGGTAGATCCCCTAAATTTTCCAGGATCTCATGTCGTTCACCCATGGATGAGACTAGAAGCTTCTTGTCAACATGGGAATGTGGTTAGAGGGAATGTAGGCATTGATTTTTAGAGTTTGGGTAAGTCTTATTTAGTTATGAAAACTTACTAAGAATAGGTCGTAGGGTGAGTTAGCTTGGTGAGGTGTCTAGGTGAGGTGTAAGTGTGGGAATTATTTAAATTAAGAAATTTTAAATAATAAATATTGCGAGGCTAATGAATTAATTTAATTAATTTAATTAAATTAATATTAGTGAGTGAAGGGGCCAATGCTAGGTGAATGTGATGAAGGTATTTATTTGTCGAGGAACAAAGGGGAGTGTGACCTAATTTTAGTGTCTACACCTATTGTAGTTAAAATGATTTAGGTATCTCATTTAAAACACAATAAGAAAGATCCAATCTAACAGATAGGTTAAAATGAGATCCAAATGTCAAGTAATTGGTTTTGGGTCTCTGCAAGTTTGTCGAGAGGTCTTAGGCAGGTCAAAGGTGAGTAAGGGTGATGTGGGAATAGGTAGGTAGGTTATTGTTCTAGGCTGTATTGGTAGATACAGAGATCGATGCCGGTTAAGGGTGACCAACTTGGTTTGGGAGAACCGGTGCCGGTTACTGTGGGGCACTAGGAATATCACAGAATGAGCTTTAGATCTCACTTATGATTGCACAAAGGACTAGGTTGGTCGGAATGAGGTATTAAGTTGTTTGGATGGGATTTGGTGAGTTTTTAATAGGGATATGGAGGGGTGAGTATTAATGGAGGTCAGTGGGTGGCTAGGAGAACAAAGGATGAAAATACAATGATGAAATAAGTGAACCAGAGGAGTAAAATGTTCTACTTATTGGGAATCTGGTTCTAGGACATCCGTGAGTGAGGAATGAAGGTGATGATAAGATAATGAATGCGTAAGAGGATCACCAAATGTTGGGGAGATCTTGCATGGGCTACATGCACTCTCCTTCTTGCCTGATTGGATCAAATTTGTGCTAGGGGTGAGGCCTGGATGGTTCTTGGTGAATGTTGGATGTCTGTGCAAGAGAAAATAGTTGATATCCTTCTTTGCATGCATACGCGTTCTCTCCGAAACTTGTTCTCAAAAGATGTGATATCTCTCAGGAATCTGCTAACCTTGAAATAAGGTTGTTTTGGGGGTTAAATGGTAACCGATGGTGGTTTCGGCTTAACCGGCTGGTGGTTAAGGGTAACTAGTGTCGGTTAGGTAGGATTTCCTAGGTTTACTAAACTAGGCAGATCCCCTTGATTTTTGGGATCTCGTTTCATTTCTACATCATGGATTAGACTGGAAGCTTCCTTCTAACATGTGGGAATGTGGTTAGAGGGAATGTAAGCATTGATTTTTAGGGTTTGGGTAGGTCTTAGTTAGTTATGGAAACTTACTAAGAATAGGTCTTAGGGTGAGGTGGGTAGATGAGGTGGATATGTGGGCATTATCCCAATTTGAATATTTAAATAATAAATATGGTGAGGATAATGAATTAATTTAATTAAATAATTAATTAATATTATACTAGGGTGAAGGGGGCCATGGTTAGGTGAATGTGTTCAATGGTGTTTATTTGATGAGGGACCAAAGGGGAGTGTGACCTAATTTTAGTGTCTACATTTTCCCCTTTTGTTGCGTAGCTTGTATTGGTAAGTAATGCTGAAAAAATAAGATGTGGTTGCCCCATGTGTGGGTGGAGGTGATCCCCCTCAAACCAAGAACTGATGAGGTAGAAGGAAGAATCGGTGAGTGGTTTGATAAAAGGTAAATGTGATGAAAAGGAAGGTGGGTAACAAGGGGAAAAGGAGTAAGGTCTACTCGGGTAATCTAGGTAATGGGTCAGGGTCAAAGGTAGTAATAGTCAAATGCATGCACACGTATATAAAACCTGCAACACAATACCAAGTTGAAGAATAGACAAACTCTACATTGTCTAAGGTCGATAGGTTTATCCAAACAAGGTGGAAGTGATTCTAGTATCCAAGGTATAGGATATGGTCAGGAAACATGACATAGGTTAGGTGTAGGAACGTTTAGGTGTGTTCAGTACACCAAAGGTAGGGTCAGGATAAATGGTCATGGCAAGAGGCAAGTTAAGGTCATTAGGTCAATCAACACAGGTAATAAAGTGCAAGGGAAGGTATAGTGAACACATGAGGTCAAAGGTCACTAGCAATGGTCCAAGTCCAAGAATCTAGGTCATGGCATGGGTAGGGCCGAGGTATGGGAAAAATAAGGAGTCCTTGAATGGGGATGAGGTGAGGGGTTGAAGGGTAAGGTCAAGGAGGTCAAGTGGTGTGGTCCAGTGATGGTGAGTGGAAGATAAAAAGGGGTTTAGGGAAAAAAATAATTGTAGGGGGTAGGGTAAAATAGGGTGAAATTGTGGGCAATGTGGAAAAGTATGTGACCGATGCCAGTCAAGGGTAACCGACACCACAGATAGGCTAACCGACCATGGTAAGGTAGGGCACAAGACCGATGTTGGTCAAGGGAAACTATCACGGTTAGGTTGGGTAGGTTATAAAAAGAAAAAGTCCATGGTTTTAAAATTCATTTGTGATTTGTGAATTAGAGAAAATGACAAGAGAGAAGAAGAGAAGAAGAAAACAACCGAGGGTGTCGGAAGGTTGAGTTGGTGAGCCACGTAGGTGATGAGTGTTGATTGATTGGTGGGGTCATGAGAGTGGGGTGTTGGATTTGATTGGTTGGAGATTCAGAGGACTTTTGGTGATGGCGAGAGGTAGGAGAGGGCTCGGGAGGACCCGCAACGGCTTGAGGTGCCACCATGATGATGGCAATGGGATGAGGTAAGATCTAAAGCCTATGTGTGTGTTGTTTAGTTAAATGAGAAAGAAATTTGGGGGAGGAAATGGGGGTTGGGGGAAAATTTAAATGTAAAATTGGAAAGAAAATGGTGAAATGGGAAGGGGGAGAGTAGAAGATAGGTAAAGGAGGGGTAGGAAGGGATGTGGAGGGTTTGGGGGAGGAATGGGTGGGTAGGGAATAGAGTGTGGAGAGAAAAAGGGGTTTGGGGACATGGTGGTCACCGACAGTGACCGACGTCGGTTCCACTCATGGCCGACGTTGGTGGGTGTGGAAGATCAGTCCCAAGAGAGGTGAACGATGCGGTCGTAGTGAGACGTGGTGGTCAGGCCAAGGGTAGACCGGGTCGGTCAATGCTGACCGACAGTGCCGGTCTAGATGAGGATAAACAAGGGAAGAATAGTGGGTAGGGAGGGGTAGGTAAGGGTTAAATTAGATAAGGAAGGGTAGGGATAGATAGGTAAAGTGGTGAGGCCAGGGTTTGGGTGCTGGTAAGTAGGTTAGGTCAAGATGTGGGGTTAGAGGAAAAGGTAAATAGATGAAGGCTTGGGGTATGGGTAGATAGGTTCAGTAGAATTTGGGGTCAAAGGTAATGGTTAAAAAATTGTAGGTATAGATAAGTTTTAATAATGTGATCATTCTATTGGATGCAGGTGAGAGATCACCTACACATGTGGGACATGGTGCCACCCATGCTCTTGAGAGTACAAGGCATGGCGACTGTTGAGGAGTGGTGGAATGTGGAGGAGGTGGGCCTGAGTGGGGTTTGGTGCTATTGGTATGTGGTTTGACAACTGAGTTTGATGGTTCAATCTCATCGATAGATGGGATTCAGTGACCAACACACGTTCCACCTACCCGATGGGTGAGATGACAATCACCCCGAGGATGTGTTCAAGATCCCGTGAATACCGATACTTGGGTATGTAGGTGTACTCGATCTCCTCGAGGCCTTAGAGGAGTTGATGCTAATAATATTTAGAGAGGGATTAGTAGACATGACATTCCATAGTGCCATTCTGAGCTATGGAGGGATGTACATACCCATCCCAGAGGAGATGAGGCTCGTGGTTTTATTGATGGAGGCAGCAGTGTTGTTTCGCTTGCTACGGATGTAGAGGGAGGTAGATTTCCCACTCATTGATGGGGTATTACATGACATGGTTATAGATCAGACCCACTTTTCCTAGGCACCAACATTCCTGGTGTAGCTATATAGAGAGCTGTGGGCGTATGGGCGTCTATGCAGGTTCAGCCTATGTTATACCTTTTTACTACACTGCTAGGCTTATGAGCACATAGTTTGTGTGCGGCTAGTAGGGATGCCCCAGAGTAGATGCATTTCCACTAAGATTGGTGTGGGTGGGGTATAGGTGATGGGTGCATGTGATCGGAGAGTGGTGATCAAACAGGCCCACACATGATGTAGCCTATTATAGGCATTTATTGGAGGGGTTGTCTGGAGTGGACATCATATGGAGACCATATGTGGGTTATCCCTCATTCAAGCGGATGCATGAGGAGCTAGATGGGCTTTAGTTGGTGAGATGGATAGTGGGGCACCGTGCTAGGGAGCACGAGATGATCCCAAGTGGATAGAGTTAGATGGCAGTTTGGACTACCACAGGACATACCTCCACCCTTCCCATAGTACAGGAGAGATGACATGGAGAGGCCATTACCTCTACCAGCCACACCGAAGTGCCCACAGGGAGGAGGAGTAGGTGGTAGACCAATGGATTGATGATGTCGGGGTTACAAATAGATACAGACAGTGGTGGGTGGCTCATTTATGAGCATACCACCAAGTGCAAAGGCAAGCAATCGAGATCTAGCCACCATCACGGTGCAGAGGGACACCCTACAGGGGTAGGTGGTGACCTTGATTACCTAGTTGGGTATGGTGCAGGCACAACTTGCTCAGTTCAGAGGTAGAGGTGGCTGAGTTACATGCACAGTGGCTAGATCTTTAGGCCCGGGATGGCCCAGATGGGGATGGAGATGGAGATGGAGATGATGGTCGGGTGGCTGCCCTACATCCACAAGTGTGTAGCAGGTTACAGGGCTGTTGGCACACAACACATGCACAGATTGGGGCTTTACAGGCCCAAATACAGCAAGGGGCAGGGGGGCCGGACACCACCATGCACCGGATAGGTCCCAGTTCACATAGCAGGGTAGGATAGGTCCCGCAGATAGCAGTGACAGGGCCGAGGCCTATGGGGCCACCATAGACCATGCCCATATCTAGGTTATGAGATGCCCTAGGTGAGGCCAGATACTACCAGGATTAGTTGATGGCGGCCGGGATAACTTTCTATCTTATGAGAGTAAAGGCACAATAGGCCTCGAGTGAGAGGACTAGATCCCAAAATCACAGTGTAGAGAGCATAGGGGGCCATCGAGCTCCGAGACAGGATCAGGGAGAGGCCACTAGCTCATGGAGACCAGCTCAGGTGATGTGCCAAGCAGGGGGTGGTGAGATGATACTAGGCCGGCGAGACAGGAGCCGAGGAGGAGACTAGAGAGACCGACATGGAGGATGTCCAGCAGGGTGAGGCCTGATGCCTAGCCCTATATTTTTGATGTATTGTAGTCATTTTTTTATATATATACTGGCCTGCGTGCCAAATATAGTGAGGATGTATGAGAGTTTTGTATATTTTTGAGCATATACCAGCCTGCGTGCCAAAGAGATTTTGTATTGTTTTATTATTTTATTTCATATGAGAGACCGGCTGTGCATGCCGATGACATTTTGTATTGAGTATCGGCCTACGTGCCAAGATTTTGAGATATGGACATGATTGGATATCCATGTATATTGTATTGAGACACACATATTTTTTTATATGATGAGATGGATGAGATTCTTGATTTGTTGGTGTTTTATGAGAATTTTAATTTTTTGTTGTGATATGGATGAAAACTAGGTGAATGAGGCATGATGGAGTCAGGTTGGTTTAGGCATGGATTGAGTTAGGTCTTAGGCATGGATCAAGTTAGGTCTTAGGCATGGATGAGTCAGGTCTTAGGCATGGATTGAGTCAGGTCTTAGGCATGGATCGAGTTAGGTCTTAGGCATGGATTGAGTCAGGTCTTAGGCATGGATCGAGTTAGTCTTAGGCATGGATGAGTTGGTTAGTCTTAGGTATGGATCGAAAGTGGTTAGGCATGGATTGAGTCAGTGGATTAGGCATATGGATTGAGGTTAAATTGGTTGAAGTTGTAATTCATTAATTTGTGTAATGAATGATGATATGGGTCATGTGTTAAGATGCTTTATAACACATGCATGATGATGTTAGAGAAATGGTAGTCGTAATAAATGTATGTTGTGATGATGATGATAAAAATGTTAAGCAACTTGTTGTCTATTTGGTTTGATGTCCAATTGTTGATATAAAAAGGAAACTAAGTGGGGTGGAATGTGATTTAGGAAGATGAAAGATGAATTGGTTAGGGTAGAGAGTGGCGAGCTAACCTCCAAGGGCCCCATGCCCTCGAGAGTGCTGCCTACATAGTCCCGATGAAAAGGGACCTCAGGCCGATGTAGTTCTCCCATAAGCTAGGGAAGAATATGAGGAGGTATGAAAATGAGTTGGTAGGTTTTAGGCATGATTTGGGTTTAGGTCTGTTAGGTGTGGGTGGGTTATAGGAAAAATGGTATAGGTGATGTTGATTATGGAAAAAGAAGAAGATTACCCCAAAGGTAAGTCGAGGACCAAGTCCTGTATAAGGTAATCAATACGTAATAAAAAGGTTAAAAGATAAGAGGGGGCAAGAAAGCCACCTGATTGGTTAGGATCATACTGAGTAGATCATACCTTGGAGAAGGTGATGAATGTAAGACCCTAAAGACATTACATGATTGATTTTTCTAAGGGTGAAAAGTAGTCACATGATCACCAAATGTCATGGTTCCAAGAGGTCCCTTGAGGTAGTAGGAAATGGGAGTGGGAATGGTGAGAAGGGTGAAAGGTGGTTAATTTTATATGATATGAGGTAGCATGCTCCTTGGGCAAGAGATCCGAGGTCACAATGGGAAAGTCCATGACTAAAAGTCTTCTATTTTGACTTGTATTTGAGATAGACTGATTGATGTGGGAAGTCTATATGGGATGAGGAAATTAACTCCTTGAGGTCTTCGTTTGATCGATGGGAAGCTTATCCTTCTTTTTTTTTTAAGAGCCTTTACATAGCTGTCCTTCGAGGGAGTAGTCTATTTATAGCAACGATTTCGAGAGGAAGATGTCCTTTTGAGGGAGTCATCTTTTATTAGAAGTTTGACTCAAGGAGTTGGTCCCATGTGAGGGCTTTGAAGTCATGGACAAGACCAAGGTGAAGAATAAGATTCTTGTTTCAGAAAGCAAGGTGAAATGACCATGGGATCTCATCTAAAGGTAGACAAAAAGTATCCATGAGAATCATGCTATGTGCAACACCATGGTACACATATTCAAGAGAAGATAACAAGTGATGGGTACTCACATGATTCTTGTTTAGTCATCGGTGAGGTGTAAGAAGTGGATAGTGCTCAAGGGATGAGCATGGAAAGAGGTAAAAGGTGAGGTAGGACTAAAATTCAATAGTAGAATGGTCAAAGATGCAAGGCATTAAGGGGCTCAAGTTTGGGTTTACCATCGAGTGAAGATAAATGATAAGCACCTGATCCATAAGTATGGGTCATGATGTATGGTCCAAGCCAATTAGGAGAAAATTTTCCCATTTACTTTTTTTTTTTTACTTTGGTTACATGTTGATTTTCTTTTTCAGACAAGGTCACCGACTTGGAAGGTTGTTCATGGACACATTTTTCATAGGCACGTTTGATACATTTTTGGTAAACTTGAAGGTGGTCAAGAGTGTTAAGATGACGTTCATCTAATAACTCAAGTTGTGCTAAATGGTCTTGATGAAAGTCATCATCATTGAGCATGTCATGGAGAGAAATGTGGAGTGAGGGAATCTAGACTTCGAGAGGTAGAACAACCTTTGTACCATAGACCGAGAAAATGGTGTGGCAAGCAGTGGAAGTATGGATACTAGTGTGGTATGCCCATAGGGAAAAAGGAATGTGTGTATGCCAATCCTTCCCAGTATCATTAACCACTTTCATGAGAATTTTGTTTAAGGTTTTGTTAGTGGATTCAGCTTGGCCATTGGTCTGTGGGTAATAAGGTGATGAGAAACTTAGCTGAATGCCAAAGGCATCACAAAGTTTTTGCAATGTTTTGTTTTTGAATTGTTTTCCATTATCAGTGATGAGGTGATGAGGAACACCAAAGTGACAAATGATGTGATGATTGATGAACTCACATATTTTCTCAACTTTCATGGAGATGAGTGGTATGGCTTCAACCCATTTTGTGTAGTATTTGGTAGCGGTGATGATCCATTGATGTCATTGGGAAGAATGGGGGTTGATCTCTTCGACAAGATCTAAACCCCATTGAGAGAAGGGCCAAAGGTCACGAGTGACCTGTAAGGCATGACTAGGTGTATGATGAAGGTTGGCGTGTTGTTGGAATTTGACACAACACTTGATGTAGTCACAACAATCATGGTTAAGGGTCGGCCAGTAATAGCCTAGGTGAAGAATACACTTAGCAACAGCAAGGCCACTGAAGTGACCTCCACATATGCCATCATGAACCTCCTTAATGGTATAAGGAATTTCAAAACTCGTGAGGCATCGTAAGAGAATACCATCAAAGCCACGCTTATAGAGGAGGCCCCCATGATGACATAATGAGAGACCTTTTTAAGGAAGGTGCATTGTCCATTATGGGTGAGATCAGAGGTAAGATGGAGAGAGAAAGATAGTGGAATATTGTTTATACCAAAGGTCACTCGGGTTGGGGGTAGTGGTTCTAATAGAGTAAACTTTCATGAGGTAAATAAGAAGGTGATTGGAGTCATTATATGGTGACAAATATTTTAGAATTAGTGGGTGAAGCGGGTATTTGAGAAGCCAAGAAGGCCATGGTATCTACAAATTTATTGGTTGAACGGGGGACGGTTTGAAGGGTGTAATGGTCAAAGGTGGTCAAAAGTATGTCTACATGATGTTTATACTTTTGAAGTATTTCATTATGACATTGGTATATACCATTGACTTGGTTTATAACTAATTGAGAATCACCAAAGATGTTGATTGATTTGACATCTAGGGCATAGGTGGCTTGGAGACCTAATATGAGTGCTTCGTATTCGACAATATTGTTTGTATAATCAAAATCAAGTTTAAAAGAAAAAGGCATGGGTTCACCATCAAGAGGAATGAGGATAATACCAGCCCCACCCCCACGCTGACACTTGGAACCATCGAAGAAGAGTGTCATTTGGTAAGTGGGTTGTCCAGGAAAGGGTAGCAATTGACTCATCTAGAAAGTCAAAATTAGAGGGTTGATCCCTGGAAATAGGTGCATCACCAATTGGTTGGATGATAGCTTGGCCCTTGATGGACTTTTGATGAATGAATTCAAGGTTGAGGTCAGCTAAAAGCATAAGCCATCGTGTGGCATGCTGATTTTGATAAGGTTTGGCATACATGAAGTGTAAGGGGGTTAGTGTTGGTCACAACATAGGTTTTGTGGTTGAGTAGGTAATGGAAAAGTTTTGTGGCAATGAAAACTAAGGCTAAAAAAAGTTTTTGGGATGGGTGTATCGGTTTCATAGTCCAAAAGAGTATGGCTTATGTAATAAACCACCATGCTCCCTGTGTTGTTCATCACGATGAGCGAGCATGGCTCCCAAGGAGTGATCGGTAGTTGAGATGTATAGGTAGAAAGGTTGATCATCTTTAGGTGGAATGAGTACGGGTGGTTGGAGAAGGTATTGTTTTAAGGCCTCAAAAGCTTTGTGGTAGTCATCATCCCATTTAAAGGAGACATCCTTCTTGAGCAGATGATGAAATGGTTGACACCGATCAGATAATTGTGAAATGAAATAGTGAATAGATTGTAACTTACCTTGTAGGCTACGGAGTTGTCTAAGGTTAGTGGGTGGAGGCATTTCTAGAATGGCCTTGACTTTAGCAAGGTCAAATTCTATACCACGTAGGGAAATGATAAATCCTAGGAGCTTTCCTGAGAGGACCGCAAAGACACACTTCTTGGGTTGAAGGTGAATGCAATATTTAATGAGGTGGTCAAAAATGGTTTTGAGGATGGCAAGGTGCTTGAGCAGCGTTTAGATTTGGCCAGAGATCATCCACGTAATCTTCCAATATATGATGCATGATGTCATGGAAGATATAAGTCATAGCCTGCTGATATGTGGCACCAACATTTTTAAGGCCAAAAGGCATGACTCGATAGCAGAAGGTCCCCAAGGGGTGATGAATGTGGTTTTATGTTGATCCTCTGGGGAAAGTAAGATTTGGTTATAACCCGAGAAGCCATCCATGAGTGATAGCATCTCGTGACCAGTGGTAAGGTCAACCAGTTGGTCAATACTGGGTAAGGGAAAGTCATCTTTTGGGTAGGCTAGGTTGAGGTCATAGAAATTATGCAAATGCAGAGTCCCCCTATCACCTTAGTGATAGGGACAATGTTAGAGATCCAATGAGGATAATCAATGGGTAAGATGAAGGAAACAGAAAGAAGATGTTGAAGTTCTTCTTTGATGAGAAGGGCAATGCGAGGGTGCATTTTCCTTAGTTTTTGTTTGATGGGTTTGGCATCGGGAATGGTTACGATATTGTGGACCACTATGGTGGGGTCAATACGGCATGTCTACGTAAGACCAAAGAGAAAGCATGGTTATGATCTTTGAGAAAAGAAGTGATGGCTTCTTGTTCAGCAACATCTAAAGATTGACCGATCTTTAGGATGTGTGGGTCATCCTGAGTATGAATGTTGATCTCGATAGTCAATTCATTCAACATGGTTTGTGTCTCAAGAGGGTAACGACCGATGAATATATGAGTCTTCTACACCAAGGTAGGTGAGTATAGATTCATCATCCTGACATTGAATGATGTTAATGGAAGGTGTATCATCATCGATCATTTCAGGATACAAGAAGGGAAGAGAGGAAGGGGCCTCGCCCTCATGTTGATAAGTCAAAGGCCCCAAGGAAATGGTGTTTATGAAAAAAGTTAGGAGGGATAGATTCTAGATCCATCAACTCCATCGGAGAAGGTGGTGATGAAGGTAGAGTGGGTGAAGAGGGTGGAGAAGGGTTGATGTCCTCGATGAGTTCAATGCAGGGCTTGCTTTGGTAGGTGGTTCAATAAAGCCGATACCACTATGGTCGTTATGTTTACGGGTAGTACATGGAATAATAGTATGGTGACCTTGCTCATAAAAGCCAAAACCAAAACCCTTCCACACACATTGGTGCAGGAAGGTGTGGGTGAAATGATGATTAGTGAGAGACTAGAAGTTAGCGGAAAATGGGTGGGGTTTGTGATGGTGGTTCGGGTGTGTAAGTGGTAGTATCAAGTCCCCATAGGTGAGACTGGTATGAAGATGAGGAGGACCATAAAGGAGGTTCTCCTATGTGGTGATCATAGTGAGGATGTTGGTGAAGAATTCCATACTCTTGTGGAGTAAGGAATGTGTTGACACTATATAGGCGATACTCCCCAGAGTGAGGCATTGAAAAATGCCTTCCAAGGGATTAGTGGTTGGTATGTGGGTAGCTGGAATAGATGATGTGTCAGTGGTCAATGCAGAGGTAGAGCTAATGGATTGGGAGGTTGATGGGTCAGCCGTGGAGGTTGTGGCAGTAGCGGTAGGAATGGAGGAGGCATGTGTGGTTGAGGTAGTGATTGACTGGTAAGCAGAGGTGTAGATGAAGTGGTAGTGGTCATGGAGGTAGATGCCTTAATGGGTATGAACATGTCATTGGGTCAGTAAAGCATGTTGCATGTTTTAAAAGGTGATGGATCAGCTGGAATAGTATAGGTGTGTCCTTCATGCTCAAAATTTACACAACGATGCAAAGTGGAAGGAACACAACCCATGACATGAATCCAAGGTCTACCAAGTAACAAAGTTATATTGAAATTCCCCCTCCAAGAGGTAAAATAACTTTGAATAGAATAGTGGGGGCCCATGCAAATGTGGAGGATGATGGTGCCTAGTGTAGAGGTGATAATGTCATTGAATGAACGCAACATGATAGGATGTTTATGCATTTAAATTTGTCAGTATGTGCATTTGAGAAAACATGGGATGAAATGATATTAATGCTTGTAGCCCCATCAATCATTACACGTCATACATGTATATCATCGATGTGGATAAGAGATGAAGAGAGCTAGGTTTGGGTCATCCGATTTGGTGCGGTGTGATCTCTTCCTCTGAGAAGCTAAGGGAGGCTATTTGGTGAGTAGGGTGAGGTGTGGATAAAGGTGGAAATTTGGTGAGAGAGGCTACATGATGGGGTGTGATAATGGAAGCTACGGGTGTAGGGTCATTGGGTAAAACCTCAATAGATTGAAGAACCTCCATGAGAGCTTGACGATGGGATTTCAAGGTTTGGATGAGGTCATATAGGGACATTTTGAGGGGAGATTGGTGTAATTGTTTGAGCATGGTGCAATGTGTGACCCCATTAGAAATAGGGTATGTGGGGCCATGGATAGTAATTTTAGGTGTGGGTGTAGATGGTATGTTGGGTATAGGATTGGTTGGTGAGTCAGTTGCCTTTTCCTTGCCTTTGTCTCTCTGAGCACGAGTAGTGACGTGTATCATGTTGATCTGAGGGGAGTTGGCAAATGGAGAAGGTGTAGGATGAGTGGTATAATGACATGACGGGAAAAAACCTATCGGGGAGAAAATCCTTGTGAAGTGAGCTGGGCACAATGAAATTTAGGTAATGGTGTAGCAAGTTCCGATGTGAACCATGTTAATTTCGAATCTTGGGGGTGGTTCTAGGAGTTGTGGGGTGGAGGTCATGGTTGTTGAGTAGGAAGTGAGGGAAGGACTGTGGGAATGGGCGTTGGTGAAATGAGGTCCTTCATCAAGAAGGTCATCATCGTCAAAGTTTTCCTTAGGAGGACATAACTAGATAAGGACGGTTTTCAAAGCCTTGCAGTTCTCCACATCGTGCCCTGGCACATGATGGTAGGCACAAATTTTAGTGTCATCAAACCATTTTGGCTTGGGTTTGAGGGGGTCATAAGGTCTGAGTGGTGGTAATGTGATGATGAAGTCTCAAGGAGGTTGGTTAAGATTTTGGCATAGGACCCTGCTAGTGGGTCGCAATGGGAAGTGAAAGTGGGTTTGGGTGTAGGTGTGGCTGATTGTTGAGGAATGGTCCTTACAGGAGGGGAGTGGGTTGAGCTATGGTTTTGGGTGCTGGAGTGGTCTTGGGTGTTGGTTGTGTTTGCTTGGGTAGGGGTATGGTAGATGAATGGGCAGGAGGGTGTATGGTTGTTTTGACTACCTTATTGGAGGGTAGTGGATTTTTGTCTTTGGGTTGCACCTTCTTGGGTAAAGGTGATATGGGTGTATGAGATCTAGAGGGAAAAGTGGATGGGGGAAGAGGGTGAGTTACCCAGGGGGATAATGGAGGTGCTATGAAGGTAGATGATGTGGGTCATGTAGGGGGTGTGAGGGACAGAGACTGAAGTGTAGTGGGTAGTGAAGAATTTATTGAGGGTATTGGAGGTATGGGTGGTAAAGATGCTGCAGGTGTGGGTGTAAGTTGTGTCGGGTACTTGGGTATGTTAGAGGTTTGTGAGGAAGGAATGGGCCATTGTGTTTTTGGTTTATTAATGGGTGGAGGTTTCTTAACTATGTTGGGAGGTTGAGGTCCTAAGATGGATGGAAAGGGTGAAGGTGATGAGTATGATTGGCGCAGCCTGGGGTATGAGTTCTATGGGCTTGGTTTTTCTGTTTGGGTGTTGGAGTAGGTTTGGTGTTGACTTTGGAGGATGTAGCTAAATCTAGTTTGATAGGTGGATGAGTAAGGCTGGTGGTTGGGGTGACCCCTAAGGTAGTGATAGGTTTAGTCGAGGAAGATGATGTAGGTGTGGGTTTGGATTTAGATGTATGTTGGGTTATGAGTGAGGGTGTATGTTGAGCTATGATGGGTGTCGTGAAAAAAATTGTGATAGAGGTGGTTATGCTTGGTTGATTGGTCAAAATATTTTTGGGTAGATAGTGGAAGTATCAGCAAGTGACATCTACATTTGCATTGAGGAGACAGGAAGCAAAAGATGCCCCCACAGTAAGGCTCTATCCACATAATCTAAGCGATCAACCAAACGTGAGAACGAAATGTCTGTAGGTGATGTTGATGAGGACCTAATGGAAATTCCCATAAAATGTGTCTTAGAGATGGGGAATTGGCTAGCTTCAGCTTCGTGGGTAAGAGAGCTGAAAGTAGGTCCAGCAGGGATCTTGGGTAGCTAATGGAGAATGGTCACCAAGAGGAAAAGGTATCTCTACTAGATCCTTGATAGGTGGAGGAGAAAATGGGTGCTCCTCTATAGGTGGAGGAGATGATGGGTACTCCTCTATGGGTGGAGGATATAAACAAGTATCCTCCATGGATGAATAAGAAGTCGTGGGTGATGGCTCTCTTAGTGGAGAATCCAAAGGTGAAATATCTTCGATATTAGTGAAGGGCTCCTCCACGGGTGATGAAGGAAGTGAAAGGTGTTCCTTTGTGGGTGGAGGAATAGGTGAAGTGGGTTCAAGTGTAGGTGGAGGACTTTGGGCTAGAATTTCCTCTATGGAAGGAATATGAGGTAATTGGGAAGCAATGGGTGCATCACTAAAAATAGTGTGGACCTCACGGGTATGGCTATCATGAGTTGAGGTCTCTCCGGTTTGATCAGAAGAAGGGGCATGATTAGGAAAGGGTTTCTTGAAGATATGTAGGTTTTGATTGGTAGGTGCATTAGGATTATCCATGGTTAACTCACCTTTCTCGAGCATTTCTTGGACAATGTTTTTGAAAGTGATGCAATTGCCATCACTATGACCCTTTACTCGATGATAGTTACAAAAGTGTGTTCTTTATACCATGTGGGTGGGGCGAGCAGGGTCAAAAAAAAGTGTGTGGTTTTATAGGAAGAAGGGTGATGGCCCCAGATTTGATGAGATTTTCTAAGACAGAAGAATAAGGTTCCCCAATTGGGGTGTATTTCCATTGTTCTCATCTGAATTGAAAAGTCTGAATGGGTGAGAGATTAGATGAGGGGCTAGCTTGATTTGATGGATGAGATGGGCCAACTTTGAGTACCACTGTGTTAGCGGTTCCCTTAGCTTTTGAATAATTATTTTGGGGTTTTGAAGAAGAAGAGGTGTCATTCGACTTGAATGTCAAGTTCTTATTATGTAATTGGATTTTCTTCTCTTCGATGGCCCGAATCTCTAACTTTCGTGCCATGGTGAATGCTTCGTTGAATGTTCGGAAAGTTTGGACCTGTAGGGTCAATGAGATATGTCTAGCACAAGCCCATGTGAAGAGCTCGATGAGTTCGGTTTGTAGTAGTTGGAATGTGAGTTGATTGATCAAGCTACGCCAACAAGCAAAAAATATGTGATAGATTCGTCATCATACTAATGCGTGGAGTATAGGTCAGTCATGGTAACCTTCTTAATGATATTAATGGAGAAGTGATCCAAGAAGGCTTGGGCTACCTGATTAAATGAAAATATAGAGTGTCTAGGTAACCCACTATACCAATCTAACACAGGTCTAGTCAGAGACATGGGAAAGGTCCTCAAGAGCAAAGCATCATCATGGGTGATTAGGTAGCACCCGTGTTTGAAAGACCACAAATGTTGTTGTGGGTCTTCTTTACTATTGAAAATGGTTGAATTTAGGCATTTCCCAATGCATGGGATATGGACGGATAGGAATGGATGGGTGGATAGGCTCATTACAAATTTCATCATAGGTGAGAGTGTTGCGTGAGCTAGAAACCGATGCTTCCAATGTCTACATCTTGTCCATCATTAACTTGATTAGGTCATTGGTAGGTTGTGATGGATGGGTGCCTCTTGTAGCATAAGAGGGTTGGTGTTGGGCATGTAACAAGGGTGGCATTCCAGTATATGGCATTGCCATGTAGGTAGATTGAGAAGGAGGGAGTGAGATAGGGGTACGTACCAGAATGAATGATAGATGAAATAGAGGATCTTTGGTAGTATGTATATGGAGGCGGAAGGGTCATGGTAACCCTAGTGGAAATGGGGGCTAAAGATTGCGGAATAGAAAGGATGAAATTTTGAAAAGGGGTAGTGGTCACCGACACTGGAGGTGGTTGTGTAGCTATGGGTATATGCGAGATAATAGGGTGGATGAGGTGGTGTTCTGGATGGTTGGCAAAGGTATAGTGGACGTGGCGGGTGCAACAGACATAGCAGACATGATAGTCATAGTGGGTATAGGGCCTAGCTATGAAATGACTGGGGGAAAGGTAGAGGTAGGTAGTGTGGAGCTAGATGGGGCTGACGTGGAAGTGGGAATGAGAGTCGGGGGATAGATATGGGCATGCCGTATATCAACTAACCCAAGGCATCTCGAGTGGATGAGTGGGAAAGGTAAAACTGTAAGGTGGTAGGGTTTTGGTCAAGGAGTCATGTGAACTCCTCATCTCTGGTAGCGATAGAGATAGGTTGGATAGGTTCCATGGCTGGTGATAAAATGGAAGGTGGTGAAGGACTAGGTGGGAGTGGTTGACAACTGGCATGGAATATAAGGGCGTTTTCTTGTCGATGCATCAACACCATGTGAACAGGTACTAACGTGGTAAGACTACTTTCTGTAAATGACACAAAAATACAACAGTGATAGGATAGATAGGTGGTGGTAGGTGAATTGGGGTTAAAATGTTAGTTGGAAAATGACATAGGCTAACTGATGTCGGTTAGGGTAAACGATGCCATCACAGGTAACTACTTCCTGGTCATTGTGGAAAATGGACAATTGGTCAAAAACAAGGTATAAGGCCAAATTTTCTAGGTATGCCAAATATTGATGAGATTTACAGGTCAATGAGAATGATAATAGTGATAGGGACTCTGAATAGTCAAAGAAGATGAATAGATGTCCTTTTGGGTAGGTTAACCAAAAGGATCGAGAATCGACACCGGTTGGGTATAACCGATGACGGTCAGAGGGTAACCGATGATAGTCATTGGACCGACATTGGTCACTGTGAAATTGAAACAATGATGAAAGAAAAGTGGTTGTGAATTAAAATATGATGTGGAATCAAACCCAGAATTCTAAGAATGATGAGAATATGGTCCAGGAACACTCAGATGAAGCTAGAATACACCAACTGTGATGAGGAGCATGCAAGGAGAAAAAAAAAATGAAGAACATGACCTCTCACCTCAAAACACAAGCCAAGCGAAACACTAAGAAAAATGTGATCCTAAGAGTGCTTTTTCTATTATGTTTATTTAGCTTATGCTATTTAAGGACTGACTCATGAACTGTAGAATAGAGTTTTTTGGTGAGGATGGCTTCCTACGAAAAAGGAGATCTAAAAGGTGAGGTTTCAGGTATGTTATGGCGGGGGCGGGCTTTGCTCTAAAGTATGACTCGACAGAGCAAGCGAGTTGGGGAGTACCTATCAATCCTTAGATCAGTGTGATCGTTGATAGGTGTTCTAGGAAAGATGTTGTTTAAGAATATGTATTTGTTTTAAATTTTTGCAATTTGGTAAGACTCTAGAGAAGAGAGAGAGATGTGCTTTCTATGATTCATTTGTCAACCATCAGCTGGGAATGACTTCCAGCGTATAGGTTGCCCTCAATTAATGTGAGCTAATGCAAAAATCAGAATGAAATGCAATGATTTTTAAGCCCAAATCGAAATATGGAATTTGATGACACAATAAGAGGAATAGGAGAAAGTATGATCTTTCACTAATGCAATGCCAATGAAATAGAAGAAGAGTTATTTTTAAGCACCAAAACACGATTTCTTTGAGACAATAGAAAGAAGAGAAGATTCCAAGGGGAGAAATTTAAATGTAAGAACCTTTTGGAAAGGAAACAAACATGCAACTTTTCACCTAGAAATGAATGAATGCAAGGAACCCCGAATGGGTCCCACCAGGCGTGCCAAAATGTTTCACCTGATTCTTAGACGTTTCTTTGAAAATGATGAAATAGATAGGGTAATGGGTGTAGGAGGAATACCTGTTGAAATGTTGGTTGATAGGTTGTTGCACGCGTGTTGACTCCTTGATCCACAGTTGATCGTGAGAGCTTCCTTTTGGTTGGGAGGAACTACCTGAAATGAAAAGCAAGACCACTAGAAAGAGTTAAACAATATATGTAGTGGACTGCCTAGCATGTATGCTAGATCCGGGAAGTGTGATACTTCCTAGACAATTGTCAATCCACTGTTTAAAACAATTTAATGCTGGTAATAAAGTAAATCCTATTGTAGTTAAAATGATTTAGGTATCTCATTTAAAACACAATAAGAAAGATCTAATCTAACAGGCTAGGTTAAAATAAGATCCGAAGGTCAAGTAACTAGTTCTGGGTCTCTGTACAGTCTGACAGAGGTCTTAGGTAGGTCACATGTGAGTAAGGGTGATGTGGGAATAGGTAGGTAGGTTACTATTCTGGGCTATATTGGTAGATACAGAGACCAATGCCGGTTAAGGGTGACTAGACGCTGGTTTGGGAGAACCGGTGCCGGTTACTATGGGGTACTGGGAATGTCACAAAACAAGCTTTAGATCTCCCTTATGATTACACAAAGGACTAGGTTGGTCGAAATGAGGTATTAAGTTGTTTGGATGGGATTTGGTGAGGTTTTTAATAGGGATATGGAGGGGTGAGTATTAATGGAGGTCAGTGGGTGGCTAGGAGAACAAAGGATGAAAATACAATGATGAAATAAGTGAACTAGAGGAGTAAAATGTTCTACTTACTTGGAATCTAGTTCTGGACATCTGTGAGTGAGGAATGAAGGTGTTGATAAGAGGTTGAATGCTGCAGAGGATCACCAAACATTGGGGAGATCTTGCATGGGCTGCATGTGCTCTCCTTCTTGCCTGATTGGATCAAATCTATGCTTTGGGGTGAGTTGGATGGTCTTTGGTGAATCTTGGATGCTATCTATGTAAGAGAAAATACTTGATCTCCTTCTTTGCATGCGCATTCTCTCTCAAACTTGTTCTCAAAAGATGTGATATCTCTTAGGAATTTTCCAACCAAAAACAAAATAAGGTTGTTTTGGGAATTAAATGGTAATCGACGATGGTTCGACTTAACCGTGGCGGTTAAGGGTAATCGACATCGATTAGGTGGGATTTCCTAGGTTTACTAAACTAAGCAAATCCCCTTGATTTTTTGGAATCTTGTTTCATTTTACCCACGATTAGACTGGAAGCTTCCTTCTAACATGTAGGAATGTGGTTAGAGGGAATGTAGGCATTGATTTTTAGGGTTTGGGTAGGTCTTAGTTAGTTATGGAAACTTACTAAGAATAGGTCTTAGGGTGAGGTGGCTAGATGAGGTGGATATGTGGGCATTATCCCAATTAGGATATTTAAATAATAAATATGGTGAGGATAATGAATTAATTTAATTTAAATAATTAAATTAATATTATAGTAGGGTGAAGGGGGCCATGGTTAGGTGAATGTGTTCAATAATGTTTATTTGATGAGGACCAAAGGGGAGTGAAGATCTTTCTTCATTGCATCGATCATCCTCACTAAACTACCAATGATGACTAGATCGTCGACATTGACAACGACAATCACAATCTCCCCCCTTGAATTTTGAGGTAAAGATTGGGATTGTATGGATTTCTAAAAATCCATGTTGTACGAGATACTCATCAACCTTGATGTACCATGCCCGTGGTTCTGTTTGAGGCCATACAAAGATTTCCCGAGTCTACATACCTTTGCTTCTTGACCGTGTACAACATATCCATAAGGTTGAGTCATATATACTTCTTGTAAATCTCCATTCATGAAGGCACTTTTTACATCCATTTGATAGACTTTCCATCCAAACTACGTAGCTAGAGCAAAGATCATCCCGATCATTTTAATCTTAGTTTGTGGGAGCAAATGTCTCCTCGTAGTCAATGCCTTCTTTTTGTGCTTACCCTTTTCTACTATTATTGATTTATACTTGTCCACCTGTTGCATCTTCTTTGTACTTCATTTTGAATATTCATCTGCATCCAATGGGTTTCTTCCATGGTGGAAGATAGAAAAGCTGCCAAGTGTTATTTTTCATCACTCATTGATATTCGAGAATCCATGACATCTTTCGAAGATTTTAACTATAGGGATTCCTAGACAATAGAGGGCTCATTAGATTCAATTACTCTAATCATTAAAACAAAGTTAACTTCTTATCTTGCTTTCTTTGTGAGTCTGTGGTCCGAGGGTGGATGTATCTAGTTGAGCATCCATTCTTGCATCTTGTAATGTTCTAGTACACCACTTGGGAATACGCTGAACCTGTTCCCATGGGTCATGGTTCTAATTGATCAACACGATCATCCCCATCTTCTATTTCATCATCTCGTGAGAACATCATCTTTAATTTTACAACTAGTGTAAAATCTACATCTGGTGAGTCCGGAGGAGGAGAATCTACTTCCTTCTTCTATAAAACTCAACGTATTTGCTAGTGTAGACTTTTATGGTCTTAGGATCCATCAATTTGTACCCAAGAGTCTCTTCACCATACCTAATGAAGATGAGTTTCGTGACTTCAAGTCCAATTTCTTTCTATTCTTCTTGGGTATGTGCATGCTTGCTTTTCACCTAAATACTCTAAGGTGTGCAATATATAGTTTCCATTTGACCATGCTTGTTGTGGTGTTACTCCGTCAAGAGAAACTATGGGCACTCTGTTCAACAAATACACTACTGCTTTTGATGTTTCTTCCTAGAATGTCTTTGTAGGTCTAGAAACATCGATCATGCATCACACCATTTCCATGATAGTATGATTTGTTCTCTCAACAACACCATTCGATTGTGGTGTGTGTGGAGGAGGCATTTGTTGATGAATCTCATGAGTTTTTAGGTAGTCTTTGAACTCATCACTGGTGAATTCCCCCTCGATATGAGCAGAGAGTTATGATGTGATGACCAGTTTCATTCTCGATTGCTACTTGAAACTTTTTGAAAGTTTCAAAATCTTCACTTTTTTACGAAGACAAAAATCCACATTTTCCTTAAATAGTCATCAACACAAAGCATGAAGTATTGGAACCTAGAATGACTTGGTTGCATCGGACCGTAAAGATCGGTATGAACCAGGTCAAGTTTTCCATGAGCTCGAAATGTACTCTTTTGAAACAAATCTCTGTGTTGTTTTCCTGCTAGGCAATGAGGACACTTATCTGGTATCCTTTTGCAGAGATGGTAGCCCATGTGCCATATTATGCCTTTGGTGAAGTGTCTCAAGATACTTGAAACTTACATGACCAAGTCTCGAGATGCCATAATTTTGCTAAGGTAGAGTTCTTAGCCACAAGTTCTGATTGTATTTGTGAAAAAATCAAGTTGGAACATGTGTCCCACATTGTAGGATTTCACAACTATTTTCGAGCCTCGTGATTTATCTCGAATTAAACATGTTTTCTTCTTTGGATTAACTATCAAAGTCAATTTTTAGGTTGTGATCAAGGAGTTGAATGACTGAAAGAAAATTATTTGTCAACCCAGGGACATATAAGACATTTGATAGTCTATAGTTGCGTGAACCAAGGGGTAGAGAAATGTTCCCAATCCCCGAAATATATATGAAGAATCATCTCCCAATGAAACATGATTTTTTGATGGCGTGTCCCTCATTGAAATAAACCAGTCTCTATGGCCGGTCATGTGTCGAGTGGCCCCCAAATCAACATACCAAACATCACTAGATGACGTGGATGGTTCACTTGATTGAGCAGTGAACAAGTAGTCTTCTTCATTGTCAATTGTTCTTGTTGCTCAATAATATTTCCTGCGATGGGGTATTATTTTCTAGTTCCCCTTTTCTACACTCGATTGTAGTTAGAATGTCCCTTGTGAGATTGTTGTGGAGGTCCAGAGTTTCTTGATGAACCTTTCTTGTAAGTATTATACCAACAATATTTTAGGTCATGTCCTATTTTACAGATTGGACATTACTTCTTCTATTGTCTGTCCCCTTGATACTGATTTTGATTTTGGGAGTTTTGATATGAATTAGGTTTTCCTTTACCTTTTCCTTTCAAATTTTGATGTGAAGAAAGTGCCTACTCTTCTTCATCATCCTTATTGTGCATTGCTTCCTCTTGTTAGAGTACAAGTTTACCAATTTGTCAAAAATAACTATCATATCTGACAAGTTTAGTGTTGTTACAAAAATACGGTATGAAGAAGGGAGTTCTCTCAGAACAATGCGAATGAGATCATCATCTGTGATAGCTTCTCCTAGGGCTAGAAGTGAAGCCCTCAATTCTGCAACTCTTCTTAAGAAAGCTTCTATTTTCTCATTCTTCTTGAACTTTAATGTGTGTAGCCCGACTCTACAAATTCAGTATAACGTTCTTGTTTTTGGCCTTGTATATTGTGCTCAACGTATCCCAGGATTCTTTGGCTGTTTTGGCATGTCGAACCTTGGGTTGCACATAATCAGACACTCTAAACAAGATGATGAGTTTGGCCTTCTAATCTACTTTATCAAACTACCACTTTTGTGTTGTATCAGTAGTTGATCTCGTCAGAGTACCATTCATAGTAGGCCGATCTCTTCAAACTCAAGATCTGTCTTGATTTTTGTATTCCATGCAACATAGTTATTTCCTCACGAGTAGTTTGAATCCGAGAGAAACAATTTGGGAGTATTGGTGCCTATTTTTTAGAAAACATTGATAGGGTTTGGCTCTTATCACTCCGGTATAAGGTCTCCCAATCTATATCTTTGCCAATCCAATATACCAAACCTTTCTATATACGCATCATTCGATATACCCAACGAAGACGTGGAAGAAGCTTTCCCTTTCTATATACCCGGTGGTATGTGAAAGAGACGTTAACATACATGAAAGAATTCAATACGTGGTACCAAGATAATAATGAAAGGGGTATGTGTGATTATTGACACTGGATCAAATAAATATCCTCATACGCGTGCTTAACTTCTCTATATACTCAGATAATTTCTTAGTACTGGATTTAAGTCATGCAATCGTTCATAGATGGATGGGATGACTCATAGTGTGTGCAATGTGACCTTATTAATCCTTGTCAATTTAAAGGGTTGATGCCTTGATGATGATGTTACAACTATATTAGGCGTTAAGTGCGGTAGTAGTCGTAACGGCTTTACCTGTAAGTGCTTCCGAGAGGCATCTTGTATATACCGAACGCTACGAATGAGATCTAGGATCTCGTCGGTGTTTAGAACCAATTGTTATTATTTTTGAGTATAATATTCTACCGGTTTACAGAGCAGTTAAAGTTTGTAGTTGACTATGACAACTGTTAATTAGTGCAATATTCTGAAGTATATAAATTACATTCAAAAATTTGGAAAAATTGAATGATAGGCAAATTATTTTTGTTTTATGGGCCCTAGTCACCTCCGGAGACCAAAATGACCCACTACGCCAAAAATTGCAAAAATATAGTTGAAAATGCAATTTCTGGATAGGCATCCTTTTGTAAAAATGCTCGGAATGAAAAAATAGGCCTATTAGGAGAAAATGTTTTTACCTTAAATTAGGTTTTTCTTGCTAAATATTTAGTGACCTGTTTAGTTATAACTAATAGGTTTAGTTATAACTAAACAGTCACTCATCGCTAAGATGGGTCAAGCGATTGCTATCCGAGAAACAACCCGGATTGATGTTATTAAAGCAAAATACTTGAATCAACAAGTCTGTCTACTCCTATCTCGCATGAAGAACAACTACCCAATGGTTCCATTTTTTGGAATAATCTGGGTCAAGAGTAGAAACTTCATCAAGCAGGCAACAAATGGAAAGTGGGGATGGTAGTGAGATAAAATTCGGGAGGATAACTGGTTCAGTGACAACCTCTTGGAGAGATTTGGGACAGCTAAGGATAGCCTTATAAGCAAGTATGGAACTAAAGTCAAGGACTACATTGAAGGTAATGGCACCAACAAGACTTGGAAAAGACTTTCTATGGAACGAATTGAGCTGAAACAAACTACTTCCTCCCTTCAGGATCTTTTAGACCTCTTCCCTTTAAGTCAGCTGAATTCCAAGGATGAGCTGGTTTGGAGCAATTCACAAGATGGGAAATACTCAGTCAAATCTGGTTATACCAATCTTTCTCACAAGAACTAATCGACTTTAACCTGGAACAAGATCCTGGATGCCTGAGTTAACCCCCAAAATAAATTTTTTTCTTTGGCTGGCCATCAGAGGTAGAATTCTCACCACTGACAATTTGATGAGAAGAGGATTTATAATTCCTAATTGGTGCCACCTTTGTAGGAATGACTATGAAGACATTAGTCATCTGTTCATACATTGTGCTTATGCCAATAGAATTTGGAGCTTTGTTCTTTCTAAATTTGATGCTCTTTGGGTGTTGCCGAAGAACCTTAATCAGCTATGGAATCAATGGAACCCACCATTCAGACATTGTGCTATCAAAAGAATCTGGAAATTAGCAATCCCACACTTAATCTGGAGGATTTGGAAGGACAGAAATAATATCATTTTCAGAAATAAGAAGCAGAATTATAAAATCAGTATTGGCAAAATTTCTCAAGGTATCAAAGAGGACATGGCCAGATTTAAACCTCCCAAGAACAAGTGTTATCCTGAGAATGAAGAACACATTTTATCTAATTGGCACATTGGAAATTGGAGCAACCCTGGGAATAGTGTTGATAGATCTTTGATTAAATGGCATCCTCCTGACTCTAATTGGTACAAGCTGAACTTTGATGGCGCCTCTAAGGGAAACCCTGGGACAGCAGCTGGAGGAGGAGCAATACGAGACCACAAAGGTAATTTGATTGCTGCTTATGCAGGAAAAATGGGAATTCAAACCAATCATTTTGCCGAAGCATTATCTGCTCTCTGGGGCTTGAGAGTTGCACGGGCTCAAAATATTCAGAACCTTATTGTTGAAGGGGACTCTCTTAATATCATTAAGCTTCTTAATCAGCCCTCATCTCCCAGTTGGAGTATTAAAGAATTTATCTCTGAATCCATAAGCATTGCCACACCTTCAATAGTATCGAATCATACATACTTACTGTGGAGGGCAACAATCATGGATGCACCGGCCAATTATGGCATTAATATAAATTTTACTGTTTGGGATAATGACAAAGATCCCTAATCAGCTTCACAACAGCATCCATGCGGATCTTCACAAGTAAGCAATCTCTAGAGATAAGCCTTAATCTTTGGAGGAAAATCAAAATCATCAATTCTTTCGAAGTGTGCTTTATTCTATATGGCGAGGCAAATAATATCTTTTTCAAATAATAGCAACATCTATTTAAGAAACTTCAAGTGGAGTCATCCCGATCTCGAAAATCACGCATGGAGGTACAACACCGTTGATATCCGGATGCCAAACTCCACGAAAATCGATGATAAATACAAAGTGATTGTTGACAGGGAAAGGGTTTTCACACGCGACTTCCCGCAGGCTCAGTTCAGCAATTACGCACTGTTCGTGAGAAGACCAACGGCTATAGTTCCCAGTCTTATGCGATCTTCAACAGTAAGAAACGAACTGTTCTTCACGCTCAGCGGCATTCTGGAATTTGTTGTAACCTGCACACCACTGAGAAGATGGGAGGACATCCCTTTCAAATTGAGCTGTGCATGACCCGATTGGAAGGATAACACCGAGCTTTGGAACATTCTCAAAGATAGGCGGCTTCACCGGCTTTGTTGAAAGGGTGCAAGGACATGATCAAAGTATTTCAGTACACTTTTCTAAGGAATGGAAAGAGAGGACTGCCGACTATGGGGACAGTAAAATTCTTTGTCAATGAAGAGCTCATTCGCTGAAGTGACCAGCCTCGGCTGGATGGGTACCACTTCTTCAACAAAAGGGTTATCAAAGAAATCGAAGAAAGAAGATTTGTGGAGGAAGATGAGAAGCTTATATTTAGCACAGATGGCCTGGCTTGTAAGCTTAATTCCTTCACCGTTTGATGAGGTCACTCGCATGATGATTCATTTCATCTCCTGGAAGGTAGGTTTGTTATATCTTGTCTCCTAAGCATCTCATCTTTTTATACCACTTCCGTAGGAATAGATTGGTTTTCTTCCCTCATTATCTTTTAAACTCTCTTGAGCGCTCCATTTTGGAGTTCCGAAGCATACCGGGCGGTTCCTCGCATCAAGGGCTTATTTTGCTAATTCACAAACATCGCCTTCTCAAGTACCCCGGTCTTCCTTCCTCTCCTAGGCCGGATCCCCTTTGATGGGCTCTCCGCCGCTGCCCCGCTTCCCCTGCGCCCTTGCGCCTGCCGCGCCCCGCCACCGGTGCTGCTACCCCCATGCTGGCTGCACATGATTCTCCTTCTATTCCTCCTGCTGCTCCTCCTGCCACCCACCTCGCCTCTTCCTCTAAATGTCCATTCACCAGGGCTTCTAGGAGACTCAACCTTGAGACTCTTGCAGCAGGGAAAGAGCCTCTTGATCTTGACATTGCACGTGACTTGCTGAACATAAGTAGTGCCAGTCCCCGGGAAGCACAGATGGATAACCCTTCTAAGAAACCGGAGGCCTTAGAGGTTTGAGATAAAAATGCTGAAGGATGAGGTCAAAAACCTAGCTAAGCAAAAAGGTAAGAAAAGCATGGAGGGGGAAGGGAGCATTGACAATAGTCAGATTGAAGACATATACAAAAAGCTGACCTCCTTGGACTCCCACCTTGGGAAGGCTAAGACTAGGCATGATTACAACATTGCTGCCTTTAGGGCCATTGAGGAGTTCATCGTGGGACATGCCAAAAGTGTTTCCAACCTCAGCGGTGTCCCAGCTGCACTTTGGGGCAATGAAAAAGAGAGCAAAAGGACCATCGAGGAGCTCGATAAGACGGATGCTGCCCACATGACCGCTTTGGGTATGTTTCATGCTTGGAAAAAAGTCAAGATCAGTGTTGATCAAGCAGCCAAGAAGTAGTCCTGCATGCTTCTACTGCTCTCTTTTGTTATTCTTACTGTTTCTTGGCTGTCGGGTTACTGTTTTTTTGCTGTTGTTTTGCTGTTAAGTCTCGCTTGTGTAGCTGTTTCTGGGCTACGTTGAATTTCATTGTACTACTTGGACTTGGTTAGTCCTGCTATGCTTCTCACTCTTATTCCGGCTTAAAGGCCTTATTTTGTATTCAAGGGTATAGTCCCTTTCAAAAAACTATTTGCCAATATTAAAAAAAACTAATAGGTTTAGTGAAGGTTTTTTTGCTAAATATTCCTCCAACTTTGACTATTTTTCTAAATTTTCCTCCAATTTTTACATTCAAAAAACTTGTGTTTTGGTGTGATTCAAACCATGCACCTAGCCTCCCCAAGGCTTTTCTTCTATCCACTTAGGCTCTATGAGCGCTTGGGTAATGAAAATGAACAAATTGCATTTAAACAAAATGGAATTTGATCTAACCTTTTAAAAAATGCGAGGCACCTTTGGAGGAGACCATGTGGACTGCATGCATGGCTGAGGTGTAGGCCTGCGTGGTAGATGCATGCGTGGAGGAGAGCTTAGTGTTTCCACCGGAGCGGATCAAGCTCTTATCTCCTTTTTATATGCTACCACCATTTTTTCTTTTACTTTAGCCACTTTTTAATGTGTTTTCCTTGTGCAAGTCACAGGTTTTGAGATTTTCATGGATTTTTCTTGTGTGTAGGTCATAGGAGGCACGACCAATCCACTCACCACATGTAGAATCTGATGAATTTTGTTACAGGTTGTTTGCTTGTGGTGCAGGTACATGGGAACTCAACGCGTGTAGAAGGGAGAGCAAACAATGCAAAAATGAGCTTGATTTGTTGATTGATGCCCACAGTATGGGCTTGGCGAGATAAAAACAAACATGACTTTGAAAGCCTTAAACGGCTCGACGTGCTTCGATTCACCTTTTTCTTTTTTTTTTAATGTAGAATGAATACATCCTTTATGGCTCGGTTTGAGCTTGGTCTGATCTCAATGCATGGTCAATTCCCTCTATTGTTTGATTGTAGGGTCAGAGGAGATGGCTCGGTAGGAGCTCTTTGTAGAGGGGATCGGCTGATCCACTGAGACTTGTGGCTTGATGAACACGGGTCTTACAATTTCTTTGTTGTAGAATATGCCTCAAATCACCGATTTCAACAGTGGTGACCCGAGTATATGCAATTAGGGCTCAGTCTCTTTAAAACTCCGTTGAATGAAGTCTTACCTTAGCCAAATTTAGAGACAATTTAGTGTGAAAAAACCTTCAACTCGATGCATAGTGAAGAAATACCTTCTCCAAATATGATAGTACAAATAATTTATCTATAACTAAATAATTTAAAGACAAAACCCCTGATGGGGAATTTTTTTAAATTTTTATTGTAAATTCTAGGAAACCAATTTTCCTAGTGCAGAAGGCACCAAGGCAAAAAAAAATTAAAAAATTACTTTACGTTTACTTGGATTTCACACAGGAGGTTGTGTGACTACAGGGAAATGTGGGAAGCTAGCTGGAGGCAACACAGGCTCTCCAAAGAAACAAATTTCTTCTCCATAAATTCTCCTTCATCTGCAACCTTCTATAACCTTTCCAAGAGCTTCAATTCACTCTGGTACCAAATGTAAATTGAGCAACAGGGGCGGAATCTTGATTATATTTATTAAACTCAATCAACCATTTACACAGGAAAGATTTGCAATACTTATAGGTATTGTACAATTGAATACAAACAAGAAACTAAGTTACACAGGTGCAACCATATTCCAGATTACATAAGCTTCCACTATTACATCCGGGAAGCATAAATGAATAATTACAATTATATTGTTAAAACAATATAACCACACCCATATGTAAACATAATGACAATTAGATGGTTATGAAGAAATATAACCATATAACAACATTATTTAATTAATAACATTAATTAAATAATTAATTATATAATGCAAATTAATCAACCTAACATAACTTTGTTGGCACGTATCTAACAAATTCTCTATAAGTCCGTACTTATCCAAGATGGATCTCCTTAAGGGTCTTGCTGAAAGCGTGTTGAAACTTTACAATTCTCATTGGGATTTGCTATGACATGACAAGATACGTATCCATCTACTATCAAAAATATCTTAAACAAGATCTATTTTCCCATAGGTTATTTTTGGTTTCTCGTGGACGTTAAAATATCTTTTTCTTCTTCTCAAAAGGTATGCTAATCATGTGGTTGTTAGATCAAAAATTGGGAACAACTCTCAAATTAATAATTTCCTTACCTAGACAACAAGTGGTTGTTCTTTTGATCAATTGGTTTATTGTGACAATTTGTTTTTATAACATTAGTAACTCAAGAAACACTGTGCATAGTACACACTAACTACACAACACTTCGTTACATATCATACTTCATTCACATAGAGAAAAGAGAGTGGAAGCGGAACCAAATTAGGTCATAGTTCCCACAATGAAGATAAGGTAACAAGTTTATTTTTTATTTAGTTATTCCACTAAACCTTTCATCTCGAACATTCATTCTCTCATCTCTATTAGAAGTGGTAGAGGAGATGAGATTGTTGGAGATGTTTTTTACATTGTATGTCAACCATAAACCTGTAAACAACTATTAACTTGTTGTTTTCTATTTTGTTTTACTCATAAATTTATCAACAAATACTTCCCAAGTTCCTATAATTATCTTGTAAGTTTTATATATTTATTTTCATGTTACTTCTTCGACAACATTGGAAAAAAGTGGCATTGGGTTTTTTTTTGAGATTTAAATAAATAGGATAAGTGGTAAATCATTTAGTAATACCTTGTTATGCCTTGTAAATTTTGCATATCTACTTTTCATGAAATAAGGATGCTTTGCAGTAATGAAGCAAATGCTATGGAAATAAGAGCAGAGCCAATCCATTTTAAGAGGCATTTTCCAACTTTTGTAAGTTCTATTATAGGTCTAGTTGTGTATATTTGATGGTTTATCTTAACTCTAAAAATATTCAAACAGAAAATGCCATATGCATTATGCAAAAGTGTCATTTGTTTTTGAAACCATTGCTTTGTGGGTATCATACACCCTAAAATTCCATTCAAGTCATATATTAACTCAAATTTCCATCTATTTATTTATATCTCTTTCCAAATAAGAAAGCATTATCATCTTGATCAATTTCTTGGATGATTACTAATTGCAAGACTAGTTCACATTCGGTGTAGATATTTTCAATAGAATGACATATTTGGGATAATCATGTTGCTGGATAAGGTAGAAGGATAGGATATATTAAAGGATATTTGGATGGATATGGTAGATTAGAAAGTTTATATAGAAGATTCTTTTTGTGATCTTTGACCTTTACAAAAAATTATCCACAATTTTGTTTGATTGTCTTGGTTTATAGATAGTATTCGGTTAAGGTTTCAAAAGTGTAAGTGTTCTATAGGCTATAGAAGTAGCAGTAAAGTGGCACAAGGACACCAAAACCCACTTGGATGGAGATCTAGCACTAGAAACAACTTGATGGTACCCTTTTGTTAAGAACTAATCCTTGGAGGTTGGCATGTTTGTATATATATGCATAAACTAGTGCATTTAGTCAATAGAAATTATCTGCTACTTGTTTGTATTTTTATTAAATTTGTTAATGTTAATAGTTTTGAAGAAAATTCCAAGATACTGCTAGAGTCCTAGTTGTAGTATAGGTTGTTCTTGTGTGTTATAAAACATTACTCTATGTGATAAATTAAATCAAGAATCAAGATAATGTTCATCTTTTGTTATTTTGACACTTGATCTTCAAATTTCAATGTTTGAATTAGAAAGATGATGATCATATTTCTTTATTAATTAGGATTTAGATATCATTTATGTTATATTTTTCATGTTGTAATGTAAGCAAGAACAATTTGAATTGCCACTTTTTATTGTTAATCTAAAAGGTTTCTACAAAATAATATGTAGATCAACCTGGGAGAGTTTTGGGATTTCTAGGACGAGTGGAGTGCACTCCCTTTCTTGTCTTGGAGAAATTTTATAATGTCACACAAGAGAAAATCACAGCTTACTATTGATGATATATATGGTTTTGAAACACTCCCTCAAATACTCATTTGGAGGAGAAAAATAATAAAAATAGAGATCCTAAGTTGAGGGAAACGTATTATGAAATTTTGGAACCTCTTCCGACTCATCAGAGGATCAATTTGTTGAAGAGGTTAGCAACAAAAAGGAAAGTGCTGAAAAAAAGAAAGTTTCACCATGAATGGCTAGATAAATTTCAATGGTTAAGTTATTTTGTGCACAATGATAAAAATTCATGAAGTGTGACTATTGTGTAAAGTATCGAAAGGTTGGACCATGGGGTATGGGGAATGGCTGCACTACAATACAAAAGGATGCTCTTATAACTCATCAGAAATTTGTTTCACATAAGGAAGTTGTTGCAGCATGGGTAAGTGCTAAGGATAAAAATGTAAAGTCTATTCTAGAGCATGTTGCAGAAATTAAAGACAACAATAAAGAAAGAGTGCTCACTACAATGAAAACAACATATTTTGTCTGTCAAGAATATTTGTCACTATCTAAATATGAAAAATTTGCAAGTTTCTACAATATCTAGAAACACCTCACATTCCAAATTCCTTGGCATATGCTTCATATACAAATCGTTTTGCTGCAAATGAATTTTTATATTGTATATCAAAATATCTTGAAAAGATGCAAGTTGAAAATATGTTGAATAACCCTTTCTTTTCTCTAATGTTGGATGAAAGTACTGATCATAGCCTTGAACAACATCTTGTTGTCTATGCTACGTATATAGAGTCAAAATATGATACTCAAGAATGTGGCTAATGGAAAAGGGAAAACAATTTATGAAAATGTGATTACAGTAATAAATGATAGAGGTATGTCTACAGATGAGGCCTTAGTGATGGTAGGACATGAAAATGAATTTATTTCATATTTAAGAAGAGATGTTCCAAACCTTATCACAACTCATTGTGTAGCTCATCGAGAGTCACTAGAAGAGCAGATGCTTCAAAGAGGGTGCCTGAATTGTTGTATGTGGAAAAGATATTGCAAATAAGGTTTATTCATGGGTACAAAACTCTCCAAAAAGAAATAATGAATTAGCTTTGTTACTTAGGGTCATGCAAATGGATGCTTTGGATGTCTTACAAATCCATGGAGTTAGATGGTTATCTAGAGGAGAGGTCATTCAAAGGTTAGTGAAACTCATGCCAACAATTTTAACTTTATGGAAAAATGAAAGGAGCAACTCATCTTGGTATGATAAGACAAGAATTTATTCAGTGCAATTTTGTTTGCATATGCTTGTAGATGTTTTAGGTGAGTTGAATATATTGAACAAAATATTTCAAGAAGATAATGTAGATATCACTATTCTTGGCATGTCTCTAGAGGTAACCATCACTAATTTAACAAGATGGTTCATGAGGAGAGATACATTTGCTGAAGGCACAACATATCTTTCAAAATTCTTAGCTGACACTTCAGATGGGTTTATTGAAATCATGGAAAAAGATGGTATAATTAGTCATAAACATAACTTAATATATGTGTCTATTCCTGATGTTGAGGTTGGTTCTAGTGACACAAGGAAACAAAGAATGAAACCTCCTATTAATGGAACACTAGAAAGCTGCAAGAAACTCACTGAAGAGTACATTCAAGATCTTATAGACTGCTTGAATGAAAGATTCCCTAATCTTCCTCTTTTCAATGTTGCTAAACTATTCAGTCCTAATTATTATCAGCAAGACCATAGAGGTCGAGATAAGAGTTTAACGTGGTTAGACATGCTTCTCATGCATTTACAACCTACCAATCCAAATGATCAAATTGAGCTTGATCCATTATTTGATGCTAAATCTTGTAGAAAAGAGTTGCATCCTTTTGTTGATTCATTAAATTTAAATTGTGAGAATTTCTCAATGAATGAAGCATGGAGAGTTTTTCGTCATACAAAAATTTGGCACTCTCTTTATCCTAATATGATGATATTATGGCAAGCAATTCTTACTATTCCAGCCAGCACAGTTGCATGTGAAAGAGGATTTTCAAAACAAAATCTTATCAAAGATATCAAAAGATCCAATTTGGGATTGGACACATTAGATGCATTGATGAGAGTATCACTTAATGGGCCTGATACACCTGATGTGGATTGGAATGCAATCTACAAAATATGGGAAGATAAGAAAAATAGAAGAGTTTTGAACCTTTGATATATTATTTTGTAACAAATTTTGAAACTATTTTTGACAATATTTCATAATATCAATACTTATTTATTTAATATGGTTTTATTTTATAGTGTGTTACTTTTAACTTTCATGGTTCATAATATTTCTTTAGTTTGTATTAATCTAATTTAAATAATTGTGTTTATTATAGCCAATTTTTGTCTCTTTTTTGTTATTTTTTATACATACATTCCAATTATTTATAATTCCATAATAGCATAACATGATTATTTTTTAATCCTATCATTGCATCTCAATATTAGTTGAAGTTCCGTATTAAGGAAGACAACATGATTGGAAAAAAATCATGTAACATTATATGCTAAATTCAGTTGTAAATGAATTTCTTTTAAAAGAAGTGCAAGTGAAAAATATGGATGTGTTTTGGAGATTGGACTTGGAATGGATTCCTTAACAAATGTTGTGAATGTTGGTGCTTTTGTTTTAAAGCAATTGAACATGTAAGCATTCATGTTTTTGTTTATTTCACCTTTATGTTTTTCCATGAGGAAATTACTAAATATAGGATTAAATAGTAATGGATTATCCATGTGAAAAATACAGTTCTAAATATAGGTTGAGTATAAAAACATAATACACAATTTTGAGTTTTGAGTATTTTTGTCTTTTGTTTTTACACTTGAATTTCTGTGGCTTTTGTTTTTACAGTTTATCATTTATTAAATTTGGCGTAGTTAATAGTTTTGGAAAATTTTATTTCAAAGGTCCGTAAAAACATCATATCATCCTCAAATTTTGAACCGATGGGCGGTGGTGGATGTCAAATCTCATCCCTAGTTTGGATGGTTCTTTGGCAAGATCTGCTTCATGCAATATAACTACTACATTAAAGAAAAAGCTCATGTAAAAGATATGGGTATCTACACATTTGGCCACCATGAACAAATGTGAAATTATATGAACAAAAACATTAAGAAACCTAAGAATAGGTACTTACTACAATGACATTGTTCCCAAGTTGTCATTCGATGATAAAATTTTAATGTTCATGTTTAAGCATTCTGGAGCATCCATCTACTATGACGCTTGTTATTATGTCAAGGATGTCAGTAGGCATTCAAAATTGGAATGAGCCTAGTGGTTTTTGACATATAACATACAAACAAATAGTGGAGATTGCATTTCCATGTGATGTTGATGTACGAATCATTCAAGACCGTCCACATGTCAGAGCAAAAAAATACATTTTTAAATCCATGAAAGTTTCATTAATGAGGTTATCTATGCTGAGTATCTGGGTTGCTTTTTTGGTTTTCATGAGCCTATTTTTGAACAGTAACTATGGCAATCATGAAACAATCTTGTCAACAAAGGCACATGTAGTACAATGTGGCTTTCATCTTTCCCTCATCCACATAAAATTTCAAGGACCCCACATACCACTCTATAGAGCTACTAATTTTTAAAGGGGCCCACGTGGAAATGGGACTAGGTTATGTGGACAAAACCATGGGGTAAATGGCTATCATGTCTAGGTAAAAGCACTGAATTATGCTATTTAGAGGGGCTGGGTTTCTAGTTCTTGTTAAAAATGGAGAATATGAAAATGAGAATCAAAGTGTTATGGTGGTAGGGGGTTCTAGCGGGTGGATTGGAGAGGGCCTTACGGACAAGGTTTTGGCTGTATTAGGTGGCATTGGCAATGGTGGTGCTGTGGTATTTGTTGTGGCCTTTGGTGGGCCGGTTGGTCTCAGCCGACCACTAGGGAAACATCTAGATGGCCTAGCTTCTCCATGGTGGCCACCGCGGTATCCACTGCGTGTCGATCATGTTAGAATATGCAAGGCCTTGGTCATCCACACTTATGGTGGTGGGGGTGTCTAATAGGGTGTAGTCCAAGGATATGTTAGAGTTGGAATCATAATCAGCCCAAGCGAAGAAGGTGTTGATGTCGAGGAAGATATAGGTGTTTTGTGTGGGAAATGAGATCTAACATGGGCTGCATAACCAACTCAACAAGCTTGTCATGGAAGGCCCCCATGAAGGGAGGGTAGGTGGTGCCCAACACATCCATGGCGATGGCGAGGAGATGCTGAATTTGATGGTGTCACCCAGATGTGGTCCACAAAGATCGACTAGATGTTGGTAATCACCGAGAGGAACAAATGGGCATTGGAATTCTCGAGAAGAATAAGAATAAAGCACCTTGTTTCCTACCATAGTGGTGTAGATAAGGACATATGGGTAATGGAAGAGAAATTTGGTTTGGATCCATTGGTTGGATATTAAAGGGGAGGAGGAAATGTTGGAGGTGTCCTCAAAATTTAGGAAGAAAAACAATAATTGACAGTTTAGGAAACAAACTACTAGTAGGAGCTCTCAATCTTCTTTCCGTGCCACACCAAACATGAAGAAAACAACACTCTACACATTCACATTCTCATCGAGGATGTACAAAAGTCTTAAAGGTGGTATTGTTTATGAATTTATCAAACAAGCCTTTATTTACAATTTGATAATTTGTATAGACATTCTTAGACTCGACCTTAGGAGCTAAATTTTTGTAATAGATCCTAGGAGTTCTTCTGCCTTTAATTTCTAGAACCTTTTGGAATTTTCTCCTAGCTGAAAAATAGAGGGTGTCAAATCTTCATTTTGTTCTTCTTCATATATGCACTCTGCATCAGCCTCGTTAATGATTTCATAGCCTCCATTGTTCATTTGTGCCTTCATGAATTCTACCATTTTCGAAAAATCCTAGTGGTCTACGAGAATATTTTGGGTATTCCTTACTTAGACGATTATTAACTACATTGAAACTAAGTTTATGGAAAATCAAGTCATACATAGGGAATCAAAAATATTTCAAGGCATTCATTGATTCTTAACAACGAACAAAAATATTTAGATAACACAAATAACACACTCTGATATCATTATGAATCTTAATTATGGATCTTAAGTGAAAGGACAACAATGGAGGATGGAGGCCGAATGGATACAAATTCCATATTTATTAAAGAAAAAAATACAGGGAAAATTTTATTTACATAGATAGTTTGGTTAGAAATTTACGATCTTCAGGATTGCCTTATAGGTGCAAGAAGAGAGCATATGGTCCTTAACTAGACTCAAGACTTCTTACTAGACTCTAAGAATCTTAGAAATAATTTCTTACAAATGACTCGAGACCTCTTATTTATAGAAATTTTTGGATGGGGTCCTGTCCATTATATAGTGGACGGTGTCTACCCGAAAAATTACTTTACATAAAGTAAGGTCATCCTTATCCTAAAGGAATCTAATTTTTCTAAAAAGAGATCATCCCCTGTTGATCCTTCGATGATGATGTAGATGGATCCATCGCATCTTCCACTTCAAACAAAATGCTTTCACTATCAATTTGCCGAAGATACACCTATTATGATAGGTTTTTTGACTTACAATAATGGTCGTCAATCATGTCTTGTCTGGATCTAATATCGATCCACATAAATGATTCCCATGCTAATATTCTCCATAGGATGACTTCAACAATGAATTTTGTTGAGTTCCTTTCTTCATCATGAACAAATGGAGGACAATAATCTTTAATGAATCTAAATGATTTAGGTGTTTTTTGTTAGGAATATCTATGTTGTAGTGTGAACATAGAATATTATGTGAGTGATTATATTATCTAGGATAATATAATATGTGTTGTAATAATTAATTACATTATTGTAAATGTAATTATGAGTGGGTGAGGAAATATTGTTATGAGTTGTTGATTAAAAAATCAACAATATTAGTTTTGTGAGAAAACAAAATCTCACGTAAAATAGCATGGAGTTGTTTTAGGAGTTATGTGTGGAGATATTTATGGAGATTATATCTCCTTAAATATAGGAACAACATATCCTATTTAAATGGATGTAATAATTCCTATGAATGTAGCAAGAATAAAGAGTAAGATTTCAAATTTTCTTTATGCAATTATGATATTAATTTTTCATTTGGTAACAGAGCAGGTTTGATGCAAGAAATTTCAGTGCTTTCATGATCAAATCCATCTCAAAGAATATATCATAGTTTTCGTTTCCGGATGTGGGTTTTTCTATAATTTTGTGTGCAGAATCATGTGCTGGTCAAAAAACTACAGAAGAAATTTCAGTAGAACCCAGTACGTAGTTTGGAAGAAATATGGATTTTACTATGCAGATATCAAATTAAGCACATCAATTCTTCTACTGAAAGTTTTCTCCAATTTTCAATAATGTTGAATTGTTAATACAAGTTCTTGACTTGCTTGGAGGTTAAAAGGTATTCAATATAAAATTTTAAAGTACTTGATTCAATTTTGTATTTTTTTATCAGTATTGTACAAAATAATGGAGAAACTAAATCTGATTGAAAAGTTTGAAGGACAAGATTTCCATACATGGCAACTACAGATGCAATTACATTTAATAGAAAAGGATCTATGGGATGTGGTGAAGTCTAATTCAACTCCACCCACTGGAGGAAATGAATTGGCAAAGTGGAATGCAAAATATCAGAGAGCATTGGGTACCATTGGTCTGGGCTTATCAAAATCCTATCTACATCATGTGGATTTCACAAAATCTGCAAAAGAAATTTGGGAGTCTCTTAACAAATTGTTTGGTTCTAAAGCTGAAATGGCAAAGACTACACTGAAGAAACTCTTGTACGGGTTGAAAATGGAAGAGAACTCAAAAATGGCGGATCATATAAGTAAGTTTTGTTCTTTTCTAAATCAACTCGCTGGAATCAAAGAACATGTAAAAGATGATGATGCTAAAGCTATTCTTCTTAATAACATGCCTAAGAGTTACTCAAATATTGTATTTACTTTGAGTAAAATTACTATTAGTCTAGAAGGAGTGATTTCTACATTGTTAGAACAAAGCAGTCATGAAGAACATGAAGAAGTACTATATGTAGGAAACAAACCTAGCTCCTCATCTAAGAAGGAAAAACATAAACCAAAGAAGGTTCCTTCACATGGAAAAATAAAATGCTTTTATTGTAATGAGATTGGGCATGTAATACTGAATTGTAAAAAGAGAGCTCAAGATCTTCTTGATGACAAGATAGATCAGAAAGCCCTTCTAGTTGAAGTAGAAACTGATTGGGAAGCCTACTCACCGATGAAGAACTTTCATGTCCTAGTGATGAGGATTTCCTATGGTAGACTCTTTTCTTGTTGGAGGAAGGAGGCAATGGAGGAAGGAGGAAAATCAACATCCTCTCATCATTCACCAATGATGGGGTTGCAGACAGATGTGGTGATATTTTATTTCAGTTATGTGGTGTGTTTATACACAAGGGGGTGAAACTAGTTTCATGTTTTGATTTTAATGTGTTCACATAGACTAACAACAGTTCCTGAGTGTCTATTTGGTGTGGAAGAAGCAAACTGCTTGACTCAGCTTACAGGGGAAAATCATCTACGTACGGTCCTCTGACTATCGTACGGTCCTCTGACTGCCATACTTCGGTGGAAGGTACTTCGTTGGAAGGTGATCAGTCGATGAAGATGTTCATACGACAAGGATGATCATTAGCAGCAAGATCCAGATAGCAAGATCCAGTAGCAATGGCTACTCCGACAAGTTTGATGTTTCCAGGAGCTCTTACCCCATGTTCACACTAAGGGGGCGAATGTTAGGAATATCTATGTTGTAGTGTGAACATAGAATATTATGTAAGTGATTATATTATCTAGGATAATATAATATGTGTTGTAATAATTAATTACATTATTGTAAATGTAATTATGAGTGGGTGAGTAAATATTGTTATGAGTTGTTGAGTAAACAAATCATTAACAATATTAGTTTTGTGAGAAAACAAAATCTCACGTAAAATAGCATGGAGTTGTTTTAGGAGTTATGTGTGGAGATATTTATGGAGATTATATCTCCTTAAATATAGGAACAACATCTCCTATTTAAATGGATGTAATACTTCCTATGAAGTAGCAAGAATAAAGAGTAAGATTTCAAATTTTCTTTATGCAATTATGATATTAATTTTTCATTTCTAAGGTGCCAATTCGATGGTCCAATTCTAGCGGAGCCTTTGTACTAAATCAACAAACATATTACCTAATAGGTCACTATTTATCTTGTAGATGAAAATGGTTCCATCCCTTTTTACATGAGGACATTCAATAATGGTTGTTGCTTTAGAGGCCTGTAGACTTTGGGAAACTTGTTTAGAACATCTGTCATATCTTGTAAATATCCCAAGATTTAAAATATCCTGTTGCACCATAAGACCAAGAGAATTAAATATAAAATATTTTATCCTTTCTAGATCAAATCCTGGAGGATTTGGATTGTTCATGAATGAAGAAGCAATTTTTGTTCTTAACCAATTTGCAACGATGTTTCATCACCTAGAATATGTTCAAAAGAATAATTAAATTGGTTGAAAAATTCTTTCCATCGGCAATATTTTCCCCTTCCATATTTTTTGGTGTGGTCCTTATCTTTAAATGTTAAAAATTTGGTGTAGTCTTTCCTAATCACAAACTATTTTAAATGTAGTAATTTTAATATAAATTTCTCTAGACACTTTTTATTACATAGATTTCTTTATTAGAAGAAACCTATTATAGGAAGTCATATGCAAATACTCCCGCAAATTCACATACATTCCCAATTTTGTTTTCTCCGTAGTAAAACATTCCTCCCTGGCATAATCATATGCATATGTATAGAATATAAAATATTTTGTAGGAGGAGCATACAAACAAGGGAATATTCTTAACTTGATTTTTTAATTTTGGAATTTTTTAGTATGCTTATCTATCAATTTAAAAACATACTTCTTCTTCAATAAGTCATGTAAAATGTTTCTATCTTTTCTTGTATTTGGATAATTTTTTGACATAATTGAGTATTCCCTTAGAAAAAGTTTGTAATTTTGGTCTATCTCGGATATCAGAATTCTTGGATATTTTATTTTATATGTGTTTAGACTTTCAACGTTCCTCGTGCTATTTCCATTCCAAGAAAATTACAATCCTGGGTGCATAACTAAAGTTTTGTCTCGTAAAGAAAAATACTAGCACTAGAAGCAATTTGATAAAATTCTTGCAAATGTTTCATAAGTTATTCTAGTGTTTGGATGAATATGAGGATGTAATCAATGTGGATACATATATATTCCAAAGTATTCTCAAATACCTTATTCATGTGTTCCTAGAAATAAGATGGTGCATTCATCATCCGAAAGTCATAAAATTCCATTCATAGTGTCCAAATGGACAACTAAAGCTATTTTATACGGATCATCCTTTTTACCCTTATCCGGAAAAATCTAGACTTACAATCAACTTGGCTGAAAAATCTACACTTAGCAACCTTTTGTAAAAAATAAGATTTTTCAAGTATTGGATAGGGATAAGGTTCTCGTGATGGAATTTAGAGGTTTAAAATTTATGACCATAATTTTCTTTCCTCTCTTATATTCGAATGTTTATTCACTATTAAAGCATAACAAAAAAATGGTGATGTAGAATTCTTAATAAAATTTTCCTTTTCCAATTCATGTATGACCCTTTCGTATCCTCATATTCATTATAAGAAATAGGAATCTTTCCCCTACTTTCATTACCTCATCCTTTTAAGACAAATCTCTATTTTAGGTATGGTCCTTCCCTAAATTTTTTGAGGGTCATTAGAGAATATGTTAGGCTAAATTCTATGCCCTATTTATTTAATTGCTAATTGGGTAGGATTAAATAGTTGTTGGATCATGGCTTTAGGGTATTGCTCGGTTGTATAAGTCAAACGGGAACTCTTAGTATTTCTCCATTGAGTGTTAACAAAAATGTTTAGGAGTACTACCATATGGGGAGTAAGAGTCTATAAAATATCCTCCTAAGAGTATATCTACTAGCATATCATTTTCCATGAAAAAGTCACAAAGTAGAACATTTTATCCTATATGACCTTTGGTTCATGGTGCTTATATTTAGCAGAAAAGTAGATTTCTTTGTACATCCATTGATTGATATGCCTAATTAGGATTTAATTTTTCCCAATTTCTTAGTACTTTGGATCTTTGTCAAAAGATAAAGAGGCACCAATATCTATCTCAAAATCTATCATTTCCCCATCTATTTTAACCAATATTAATTGTGAAAATATTCCATTAACGAGCTATGTAAGATAGACTGGTTTTACCTCTTATGGTGTAGGTATCTCGAAAGTGCGAAAAATTTGCACTTTTTTGGATCCACTATCTTGATAGCATGGTGAAGTTCTATTTCTCCAAGTTCTTCTACTTCCTGTTGTGCCCAAGGATCCTTTTTTGGGTCGACTGAACATTTTCCATAAAGCTTACATAGTTTTTCATAGCCACTAAATTCATTCACAAAATCTTCATCATCAAAATCATCATCTATTTGAGAATCTAGTTCATCTAGAAATAAATCATTCATTTCCATTATTTTCTTTAGCTTCCTTTTGATATTTCCCTTTCTTATTCTTCTTGTTTTCTTAGGAAAGTATATTTATTTTGGAGCCAATCTGAATTAGGGCTTAAGAATTCAAACCTGTCTAGATTTTGTCTTTCATTTGGCTTAATTGTTGGTGGAATTTGATACCTCTGTGTTTGTTATCTACGTCCTTTGAATGCTTTCCTCTTCCTTTGTATTCTTATTGTCTGTGTTGTGCCATCTTCTTTTCATCATACCCAAGGGTAGATCATTTTTATTAAGATCATAAACAAGTGTATCAATTTCATTTATTATGCTCACAATTAGTCATTCGAGTGTCTCCTCAAATGGCTTAAAGACTTGAACATTTAGAAAATATAATGAATTTTATGGAATTGGTATGGAAATATCTCTTAACCATATTTAAGGTTGAATCTATAAATGAGTCATGGTTTTAACATTTAAGATTCAAATATCTAATTTTTGGTGTCCTAAATTTGTTTCACAAGAAAATAATGGAGAAGGTATTAGTATTGATTAAGAAACCAAACATTTCATGTGAGAGTTTTATACTAGGGAAGAAACACCAAGATTATTTTCTTATCAGGTAGTCATATAGAGATAAAGCTCCTCTTAAATTGTTCACTCAAACCTATGCGAAGAAATGCACACTCTTATTGGTGGAAGTTTATATTTTTTGATCTCAGATTGATGATTTCAACAAAAAAGGGGTTTATTTTTTGAAACACAAGTCAAAGTTGTTTGGAATATTTAAAAATTTCAAAGTCATGGTTGAAAAGTAAAGTCATCATTAAATCAAGGTACTCACATTTGACACACAAAGAAAGTACATCTTAAAGGCATTTTTGAATTTCTACAAAGACCATTGGAGTCAAAAAGTCATTCACAAGAAGGTATACACATCAAAAAAATGGTGTAATCAAGAGGAAGAATATAATAATAATGGAAATGTCTAGAAGTAAAAAGGCCAAACATCTACAAAATGAATATTGGGTAAAATTGTTATCTTGTGTGGTTTACATCCTCAATAGATGTGCTACAAAAAGTGTAAATTACAAATTTTCTCAAGATAGATGGAGCAGAAAAAAACATAGTTTTTCTCACTATAGAATTTTTAGCGTGTGGCATATGCTCTTGTGTCGGTGAATTTTGAAGAAAACTAGATGATAGAAGTGAGAAATATATCTCTGTTAGATGCAATTAGAAGTCAAAATCCTACTTCGTTCATAGAATAAAAATCTTTGGATGGCTTAATTGACACCACAAGAGGGTCTCTAGTAACATTTAATGAGGAGGAAGAAAAATATTCTCAAGATATCTCTCTAGTGACACTTCATCAAGTAGAAGGCCTTCTCAACAACCTATCTCCACAATGACACCTTAAAGTGTTCCTAAGTATTCAAGATATTTCTCTTTATATATTTAAAAGGATTTTAAGACCTCAAGAAATATATGAACATATTGAATCATTAGGACATGCAAGACATTTCTGACCATCCAATTCTCATGGCCGTAACAATTCTTATTGTACATTAGCAATATTAAGATGTTTCTCCAAAAATAATTCAAGAAATAAAAAGATCTTAAAATATATCTGCTATTGTAGTAAAGGCAATGATGAGTTGTATATTTTAATTTTTCCTTGTTTACTCATTCTTATCCCATCTATTTTGAAGATGTAATTAAAAAGGGAGAATGGCTAAAAAAGGACGAAGAAATGGATTTATTTGAAAATAATCAAAGATGGGATATTGTTAATCTTTGAAAAGAGAAAGATTTCATAGGTGTAAAATTGGTCTACAAAATTTTTTTAACTAAGAAGACAATATTGAAAAGTAAAGGCAAGACTAGTGAGAAAAGGGTTCTCACATCAATTTAATATTAACTACAATGAAACTTTTTCACTTATGGCTTCGACTAGACAAATTGTTTGAACTGTCTTGGAAATAACAACTACAAAAATGGAAGGTATATCATACAATGTAAAATCAATATTCCTCAATGGTATTATAGAATAGGTGGTTTATGTATGTCACCCACCCAAATATGAAAGCATGAATCATAAGGGAAAATATATAGATTGAAAAACATTGTACGAACTTAAACAAGCTTCAAGAGAGTAGTACAATAGAATTGACTCCAACATTTTACAAAATGGATTTATCAAAAACAAAAATAAACCAAACATTTTTTAAAGAATGAATGAGAAGGGTAAAATTCTAATTTTTTTATATGCGCTGATCTAATCTTTACAAGTAATCTATCAATTGAATTATTCATGTCAGCTATGATGAAATAATTTGAAATGATAGACCATGGATTCATGAAGCAATTTCTAGGAATAAAAGTTCATTAGTTTGAAAATGAAATTATCATACGTTAATTAACTATCCTAATTATGTTTTAAAGATATTTTGTATGATTACTTCCTTGAATTAAACATCCAAATTTTTTTAGGCACATGATTGAAACTTAATAAATAAGATAAAGGATCCAATGCTGATCACAATTTGTATAGAAGACTTGTGGTAGTGTAATGTACTTGATGGCAACAAAGCCCCATATCATGTATGGGATGGGTCTCCTTTTTAGATTCAATGAATCATGCAAGGAGTCCCATTGTTAAGTTAGGAAAATGATACAAAGATATGTAAGTGGCACCAAGAACAATGGGATGTTTTTTATAATTCCACATAAGTTTTCAAGCTAGATGGATACATGAATATTAATTGTGTTGGCAACATCAATTCCAGAAAAGTAAATCTGAATATGCTTTCAACTTTGGATCAAGTGAAGTTGTATGTGCATCCAAAAAGAAACCAATTTCTACTCTTTCATAGATAGAAGTAGAGTATGTAGCCACACCATCAACAACATGTCATGCTCTAAGGATGAGAAGAATCTTAGAAGACTTGAAACATGATAATGCAAAAGAAATAACTATCTTTTAAGACAAAAATATCAGTGATTACTTTGTGAAAAATGACGTGTTCCACAAAAGGACCAATAAAACCAAAATAAGATATCATTTAATATGATAAGTAGTCAAAATGGAGAATATTCCTAGACTATTTTAGATAAGAAGATCAAGTTGATATTATATTTGTTAGGAAAATACTTGTTAGTGCTTACATAAGTTAGTAAGTTAATATTGTAAGTAAGTTGTTAATACAACTTATGTAGGAGATTGAGGAGTGATTATAGGGATGTGAGTTGTTAGAAAAACTCACCTATATTTGGGTGAGTGGTTATAAGAAAATAACTATATATTTGTATATCATGTATGGTTGATTAATAGAATATCATCAATGTGATTTTGTTGTGTGATTTTCTCATACCTCACATTTGGTATCATAGTGATAACGATATGATTTTTATAGTGTCAATCGGGGAAGAGTTGTAAAATGTTTTTCAGTTGCTCCTTTTGATGGATAAAATATTTTGAGTGATGATTTTATAGAAGTGTCTAAGTTTAGGTTAAAGTAATTAATTATTTACTATTGGAACTTCCCTTTATATTAATTAAAATAAAGAGAGTTACATAGTAAGGGTGACTGGAATACTCACGGTCCCAAAAAATGCCACAAGGGCACCAAAAAAAAAGAAAATTTCAGATGGGATACATCAAAACACCTAGAGGGCAAGTAAAAACACAAAAGAACAACAAAACTAAACACTATCAACCAAAAACATGCCAATATTAAGGATGCCAATATGATGAATTCATTCTCCCATAGTGTAGATCTCTGGGGAGGTAGATAAAAAACACCAAAGGAAATGATTAAATTTGGGCTCAAGAAGATAAGGAGACCCGAGGAGTGCCATAAAAGTGGCTACGAGTAATTCATGACATGGAAAATCTAAGTGGAATGCGTAGGAATCTAATGGTCTAGAACTCCCCACCATGAATTGGAGCTTATCAACTTTGCATTAGTGGAAAAAATAGAGAGTGGGATAAAAACGAGATTTACAGATTTGAAATAGAATAGAAACAATTTCATAAGTGTATATATAATGAGGCCGCAAGCTAAAAAGCAGGCCATAATGAAATAATTTAGGGTGATTCCACTACCAAATCATCATCATCACTAAGATGTCGGGTGAGAAAATAGGTTTAAGTACTAACTTATGAAGCATAAAATCTGCTAGAAATGATCTCAAGAATTTTGTAGATAGAAAATCTAAGTGGAAGAGGTCCGAGCTTATATCAAGTGGGATAAAAACTTCATCTTAGAGATCAGCCAATAAATCTAGATCTCTAACTTATGAAGTAACCAATCTCTTAAATGGAACTTCATCTTGAGATGACAATAAATCTGTCTCTACAGTAACCAACTCTTGAATGGTATGAATGACATTGTGATGAAGTCTGGAGTGATTTGATTCCTAGAGTTTAAATAAGTAGGAGATTTCCATTAGTGATGTTGGGAGACCACCAAATATTTTGAGAATTAAAAGAGAGCTCTAAGAAAAAACCATCACCAACCTAGCACAACAAAGGCTTGACCAATTCAAAGAATCTAGATACTTTTAGCAAAAAGTTACTTGTAATTTTAACAAAATTTGACGTGATAATAATACTATACAACCCTATATTTATCCAACATTTCTTTCCATATGGGCCTCCGGACTTAATGCAATGTTGAAGATAAATTTTATTGTCCCGATTTCCGATAAACATTGAATCACCAACTTAGAACATAATGCAACACTTCTCACGGTATATTTTTATGACTCCCTTACCACTTTGATCATGAGGAAGACATCAAAATCCCTAGGAATTCTATGAAATCAAGATGTATAAAAAATTTACACCATAAAATGTCCCAGGAGTAGCTTGACAAGTCGGAAAATGAGTTACTGAGAAGAAGGGCACATAAATGACGAGTAATAGACATGGTTAGTGGAAAGAATCCTAGTTCAGAATTGGAATTTACTGACCCAAAGATAAGGGTTTAACAGACCATCAAATAAATTTATGTTCCACCCTCGCTAATAAAATACTACCACAACGTTGTTGAGTCACTATCAAAGGCAAAGTAAATACCCAAAATTTGAATTTCTCACCACAATTAATCCATCTATAGGGGTAGGCCTTTAAATAATTTGAGAGAGGTAGAAAAATATTTTGGCAGCCCAAAGTTTTTACTAATTGAATGGTGGAACCATAAGCCAAAAAAATGTGTTGAGGCACTCAAATACCATTACAAAATTCTTCTCAAATTCAACAATAGTAAGATAAGAATCATCAGTGAAGTGACCATTTATAAGTTACATCTTATGATTAGGAAGACAAATCCCTTAAATGCAACTTTGAGCCACATGGTGGGAATTTAAATATCCTAATGCGTTAGTAGTAAGAACAAACAAAGTAGGCACGAGAGGATACACTTTTCTAATAGAACAAAAAGGATGATGGTAGTGGACTGGTGACCATTAATGGTGAGCTGGGAAGAAGTATTAGAAAAAAATTATTGACTTCAATTTGAAGAAATCACCAAAGCCGAGGGATTTATGCATGACAATGATGAAAGGACATTCTATATGATTATAGGACTTCTCGAAATCAATTTTGAGGAAAAGAGGTAGCTGCAAGGGAACACAAGCCCATTCCATGCCTTCCCAAACTATAGTAAGATTATCCAAAATGTATCGGCCTTTCACAAAACATTTTTGTTTAGGATGAATAAATTTTTGCAGAAGATTAACTATGCAAAAAGCTAACACCTTGGAAAGAATTTTATAAGAAACATTTAAGAGGGTGATGGGCCACCAATTATTCATCATATCAGGGTTATCAACTTTGGGGACTAACTTTATGTTTCCTTGATTAATGGAACTCCAAAAATATTGATTAGAGCTTCATTATAAACCCAAAGCAGATCAAGTCCCAAAAAAGACCAAGTCACTTTGTAGAACTCACACGAGAAACCATCTAGACTTGAAGACTTTTCATCCAAAGATAGAGAAAGGTTGCATGGAGCTCTTCCAAAGTGAGAGGGCATCGTAGAGAACATGATATTTGGGTGAAATTTTATTAGGAACCACATCAAGTACATCCATGTAAGGAAGTAAATCGCTTAATTGAATCCTCTTGAGCCTGAAAAACTAGATAGTAGTGCTTGATAAAATCACGAGTGATCTCTAGGAGCTCAGTGAGCCGTTGGTGTGAATCATAGATAGCTTTGATCTATTGACGAGCATGCTTACTGGGGGATTTGAAAAATATTTTAGAGGCTTTGTCTCCCACCCAAAGTCAATGGAGTCTTGACCAAATCTACGTACCATGAGCCATGTGAGATTCAATGAGCTTGAGCTTATGTCGAATATCAACAACTTGGAGTTGGAGATGAGTGTTAAAAGGATTATTTTTGAGAAGTAGATAAATCCTTTTGAATTATTTGTGCAGAGCCAAATCATCTCACTTACATACACGGCCACCTATTTATAGAATCGATAGAGAAAACCGTGTCGTTTTCTCCCACCAAGAAATCTAACTAGCTGCAAAAGGTAGACGTGACACCATGTTCCAAATTTTGGCAATAACCGAGATCACTCCAGGATGAATTGGTAGAGAAAAATTAAGATGGAATTGATTATTGGGCACCTTGGGAGGGCCCCTACCAAATAACCTTAAATGTGATCGGATGGTGGTCTGACAAAAGCACATTGGACCACACCTTGACAATGGAGGAGCCTTATGTGTCAAAATCAAAGAAAGGCTACCTGTAAAATAAGTAAAGAGTCAAGTGTTATTAAAACCCGATCATATCCTAAAAAAGGTGAGTCCAAGTATACCAAGCTTGGGCTTAAAATAACTACCACCATTTCAAAAAAGGATAGGAAAGACCCCAACAAATTTTAAAGTAATACCAGGTTGCACGCTCACCAATACACCAATGCATAGGAAGGGTGCCACATTTATCATTTGGGTGCTCCACCATATTAAAGTCACCACACACTAGCCAATAAGCAAATGGTAAGTTGTCACCTAACCATTTCCATAAAGTTGTTCTTTTCGAGTCATTATTTACCAAAATAAAGATCACAAATACTCATAATCACCCAAACAACCCTATTACTAGGATCTTGGTTTGATGTAGTGATTAATGCCATAACTTTCGGTCTAATTGAAATGCTAGCCCCACCTTTTCCATCAATATGGTGTGCATGAAAATGCATGAAATATGGGCAATGCAAGTTAGAGTATTCTAAAGAAAAAAACAGAAATTTTACGTTCCTATAAACAAATAATAGCTAAACTATCAATAAGATGACAAGCTAAACAAACAGAGAATTTTTGTGAGGGCTATGTCAGACCCCAAACATTACATGACATGAAATTCATGAAAAATAAGACATATCAAATTCCCCATGCCCATCATGAATTCCATCCTCGGAGTTGAGAATGGAAAATTTATTGGCAAGAAGAAGCTGGTCTGAATCAAAATGCTCAACATGAATGGAGTGGAACTTGGCTCCATATCTCCCCACACTCCACGTGAAACCTCTCAAGGTGGTCTATGTGAGCATTGCGGAGGAATAAAGATTGATGAAAAATTTCCATTATTCTTTAAAGTGGGTGAGTAACTTGGCTCTACGAGGGCTTGGAAGGAATGAAAACCGATAGGTGGGGTGGCTCCACTCTTGTCCACCCTTGGATGACGGAGGGGAAAGGGTGGGTGACAAAACCTCAATAGAATGTTTTTCCCCTAGCTCTTCTTAGATCCAACCAAATTCCATCCATCAACCATAGTGTTAGATTTGGGATTAGAACTGACATGTTATGTTGGTGGTGGCTTGGAGCGAGCCAAAAGAGGAAAGTATTGAATGCAATGGTCTAGGGTGTTACAAAAAAACACGTGTTGGGGAGGTTAAAATAAACCAAATTTTAGGAGATACATAGGGACCTATCTTGAACATCCATATGGTTCCGTAGATATTTCACAAGGTCCACTTCAACACACATACACTTGTTAGGGAAAGCAAAAAAAAGACTCCTATTCATGAAAAATCACACCGCTAATGGGTTTAACAATCTTCGATAGAAAGGACCAGAGATGAATGAGAAGGTAAGGAAGATCAATCCAAACCACTATTTTTAAGGAGACTTGGATACTAAGATTAAAATCATGTTTCCATGGTGAAATCACAAGCAAGGTATTGCCTAAGTACCAACATGCCACTTTAAGAAAAAGGGCTTGGAGCTGAGAAGGCTCACAAAAGGAAAATAGATAAAACCCCTTAGTGAGGTTACATACTCACGAAACTAGGATGTCGTTAGAATCCCAATGGTGTTTCATCCTATTTTTCAAGTAGACTTCGAGGGAATACGGCCATAAAAATAAGCAATAAGGCAATGGTTTTGATACCACTTGACCACATGATCTAAACATTCAACAAAAATTACAACATTGAGGGGGTTGATTCCATACCTCATCATAGAATTTCAATACAAAATTCCTCATGTGCTTGGGAGCCATTTCCACAAGTTGCAATAGTTTATATAATGGGAGGAGAGTTGTCCATTTATAAGCTATACACCACCTTAGTAGTGGGAAAATATTTGAAAGACACTATGATATGACCGAGGGAGACCTCTAAAAATATATTGACGCATAGTTTCCGTAGCAAAGTATGGCAAGTGAAAGCATGAAAAAACCCTAATAGATCTAGTAATTATTTATTTGATTATTTATAGTATTCTTCTTATTCTTCATCATGTACATCAAACTGTATTGATCATCCTTGATCTGTAATAGTTAATGTGTTTAGAACAGTCATTTGGCCTATGCAAAGATCTATAGTCACTATATTTGTGCACTTGCATTTTCTTGGAAACTCTTTACTATCGATCGATAGGAATTATAAGAGCATTACATAGAAAACCAAAGATTTAATTTAGCATAAAAATAATATATTTCTTCGATTATATTTCCATTACATACATTCGAGATTACATCTAATATATAGGAGAGTCTACTCCTATATTCAAGGAGAGATTATCTCCACCAAATTCTATTTGGTTGGGTTTGTTACTTACGTAACAATACTCAACTCTAATTACATGAGTTGTATATATATATATATAAAATTATATAAATATATATATATATATATATATATATTATGTCAATATAACAATAATATATTACCACTACTTTTTACAATTATAAGCATAATGCAATATTACAATATTACATTTACATTTACCAACATATATAACATATCAATGTGAGCACTAGAGATATGATTTCCTAATGTCCCCCCTTAATGCGAACATGGGGAAAACTTTCCTCAGATCTTTATGCAATGTTTCGCTTCGTAGCTTGCTCATGATTTGGATGGTTTATAGGACAATATCAACAACCTCTCGGATGGTTTTCCAAGTGGTTTACCAACAACCACACCAAAGAAATTTTTTCAAAGTGGATTACTAACAACCAAAAATATAAATAGTTTTTCTAGTGGATTAATATCAACAACAACTATAGATGGTTTTTCAAAGGTGGATCCAACCACCACAATATCATGATGTCGCAGTAGTTCTAGGGGAGAGAGGAGAGTTCAGAGATCCAACATAGGAAAATATAATGAATAAAACTTAATTCAAATGAATTCTCATTATCAATTTACATATTGCAATATTTACATATATATAGGAATATAATTCCTATATTTTAGGATGTAGGTATAACTACACCTCCATGATTATCTCTCCAAAATCTATACATGTGAGTTGTTAAACTCACATAACAATATTAGTTATAGTTATTTAATATAACAATCTTATAAGAAATATTTACTAACTTTCCATTTAAATAATAATTACCAATGTCATTATTATTTACTAACATATTTACTACCAAAATTAAGATGATAATAATTACTCTCGTAATTATTATTTATAGACACATATATGTGGAGCAATAACCATGGACTTCCTAACATTCCCCCTTTAGTGCGAACATGGGGAAAACCTACCTTTGTAGATTTGCAGCTTCTCATGTTTTGATGATTTTCACATGATGATCACAAACCTAAAGAATGGTTTTGCAAACAGTTGACCAAAAATGGAGAATGGTGGTTTACAATTGGATTACCAAAAACCACAAAGTGATGGTTTTGCAAGTGGATTACCAATAACCAAGAATGGTGGTTTTGCAATTGGTTTACCATAAACCAAAAATGAAGGTTTTCAAGTGGTTTACCTACAACCACATCATGATGTCCCAACTACTATTATCATCTCTCATCAATATCTCACTATAGGGAATAACATAAGAAAATCTGCTAAATTCTTCTTCTCATAACTTAAAATGGAAATGAAACATTGGATCATGTTCCCCCCTCAATGTGAAATTTCCACTTATTCAAATAGAAAAACTACAAACTGAAGCATACTGAAATGGGAACTCAAAAAACATGATGGAAATCACACTGCAAAATTTGTAAACACACATGTCACTATACCTTCATGTTGCCCCTCCGTTGGCGACTCGACGAGAGGTTCATTGATTGAACTCTAACCTTCATTTTCCTCCATCCTTGGTGTTATGTCACTAGATCAGTTGGATTTGATCATGGAGCTCAAGAAGCCCCCCAAAAAAAAATAAAAAAATAAAAACAAAAAAAAAAAAAAAATAAAATAAAATAAAATTGGACATTGCATCCCAACGATAATGTGTCATTTACAATTTTTTATTTTAGGCATTTGTGACTCAATAAGGCTCAAAAGGACTACAAAAAGGGTATTTTCTAGAATTTGAATTTTTCAATGAAATTGAAACCAATGTGATGAGGATGAGAAAAAAGAAATTTTGTAAAAATAAAACTCAATTTTGAGTTCTTGTGTAAAATTTATTAAGGTTTCAACTTCTCGTAAAAAGGCCCAATTTAATTAAAATTGGCTCGTTGATTAAAATTTTCTCTAGATGAAGAAAAATATATGATGTGACTATTGAATTTTTTTCCCCATGGGAAATATTGTCTAATAGGGTCTAAAAGTAATCCTAAGCACCAAGTAGGCCCCACAGTGTGCAAATAGGTCATAGGTGGCCTCCAGTGGTCTTAGGGAGCATTTCTAGGCATTTAGGAAGCATTCAAGCTAAATTGGACCATTCATGGTCATACTTTGGGCTCATGGTCCCATTAGAGTACAAAAAGGGCCTTTGGCCCAAAATAAAATGATAAAAATGGCTCATGATGGAGAAATTTAACATTTTAATGTTACGGACATCTTCCCCCTCTCCCTCGGTCGAGAAATGTGAGAAAACTCCCCTCTAAAATGAAAAATTAACATTAAATTCCCTATAACGGCTAAAGGGAGGGTCGAGCTAAAAATAACTCACCGAGAAGCTCAGTGAGCTGTTTGGTGAGCTCACCTAACACAACGAAGGGGGAAATCTAGGGTTATCACGATTGAGCTATTCTAGGAGCTAGCTCGGATGGGACCAAGCTTGCTTTGGTGAGTTAGAGATGCAATGGTGGTTGATCAAGCATGAAGTGCAAATTGATTTCAAATAGGTGGACCAACTTGGTCATGGGCTTGACAGAATGATCATCGCGTAGTAGCGATAGGGTGACTTAGTGACATATGAGGATCTTGAGCCTTCATGAATAGGAGAGAACTCGGGGAAAGACCATGAGATAGTAAGCCAATTGGAAACAACTCAGCATGATGGATAATGGAGGAATGGTGATTGAGGATTCATCCACATCCGGGAGCTTATAGAATGGTTTGACATGGTAGCATAGATCTTGGTTTGATCGATCCAAAAACAAAATGACATCGTGTCGGTTAAGGTAAGATAAGATGAATCGGAGCCAAGAAAGTAAGGAGAGGTTCACAACGATAGAGTTAAACTCAGCGCTTGCATGGATAGGTTCATAGAATGAGAGTTTGGTATGTTGAACGCGAATCCAACTTAGTAACACAAATGGCCATGAAATCATAGCGTCAAAATCTAAAGGTTTCAACTCACTTTGTGGGCTCCAATAAATCACCAAGAACATAACATGGCTTTGGATAGGAGGGCATCAAACAAGTCATTAGTTAAATGAAGCTCATGTAGTTGGAGGCTCACATCGACAAGTTAGATCCAGTAACCCATATAATTATGTAGAGTGCAGGTTGGAACAAGTTCGCAACATAGCTTAGGTCATATTGAACACCATGTTGGGGGCTGAGATAAACTTGGCCAAGATCTTGATAGGATCGATTGTAGAAGACACAAGGGCCAAATCGGGATCATAAATGATGAAATCTGAGCTCCCAAGCTCGATCAAGTGGGAGCATTGCGGGGGAGATGCCAAGTCGGAAGAAAAGCTCTAAGCGAGGCATCAAGAGCCACAGGGAGAAGTCGGCCAGAGAGGATTTAGTATTTGGTGTCAAGTGATTTGGAGGATCATTTCGGGCTTGGGGCATAGAGATGTCTGAAATGTATGTACCAAGATCTTCAAAGTGACATAAAACTGAATCCCAAAATCTAGGTGAGGTGGTAGCGCGTGGACACTTCGGGGTCAACTTTGGGTTAAGGGGTCAACAAGAGGTAGTTTCAGAGTTAGCATGATGAGAAGCCCGAACTAGGTGCGATGAGGTTGTCAAAGTTGGCGGGTCTGAAAGTCTAACAATGGAGGGCCTAAATCTCTCGAAAAGTGGAAGGTGACATGGCAGATTGACGCCATTTCGTGAGTCATCGCGTTGTTTCGGGATCAATGTGGGCTCGATTTAAGAGGTTCATTTCAAGGTTGTCAAGTGAGTGAGGCCTAAAACTCAATTGGGGTAGTGTTCAAAAGGTGTAAGCCCAAAATCCCAAATCGGGTTGGGTGACATGAAAAGCACAGGAGGTTTTGGGAGTTCGTCAATGCAAAGATTAAAACAATTTTTCTACCAAACACAAAAACAACTCTATCGAGCTCGAAGTAGCATAAGTTGAGTTGAATGAGGGAGGTAGCATGAAGAGTTGTGGTTGATTGGTGATGGAGAGAAGAGCTCGGAGGAACCAATGCAAAAATGAACCATCCATCTTCTTTGAGTAGCTCGGCCAACCAACTGCCTATGAAGTGTTGTAGAGCCCAAATGGGCCATTTAAACCCTTATATTCAAATGATCATATCTAGAGCTCCGAGAATCTAAATGCTGGAAAATTGGAGTCAATGGAAAAATGAGAGAGAAATATTGGCAATGAAAGCACAAAAAATCATAAAATGGATTTTTAGAGGTTTTTAAACCCCGAAATTGCATAGTCTAAGAGAACTCGAAATGTCATAACTTTCACATCGAGAGTCCGTTTCTCACAAACAACTAGTTTTTGGAATCGTGAAGAGAATCTCTATAGTTTGAAAACATAAGGTTTTTGGATTTCAAAGGTTATGGACACCCAAAATATGGAACAATGAGAAATTGCCCCGGGTAGGTGATGTCATTAATGAAGGTTGGTGATAAGTACGGTAATAATGAGTCTATAGGGCCTAGACTAGACAAGAGGTGCAATCATAACTGGTTACTTCAAACACAAGGAAAACTCATCAAAGGAGGAGGGATTTTTTAAGATTTTCAAGCACTCATTATAGATTAAAGAATGGATTTTTATGGGTTTTTGAGCAATTTTAGGATTTCTTCCCTCTCTCTCCTCTTCTCAAATTTCTTCTATAAATATTGTAAGGGGTTGCACATACAAAGGGTTGATCACCTTTCTTCTCCCATGCACCCCATTTCTTCTTGGGGCTTCAAGCCTTCTTCCCAAAATCTGTAATGGCTTCATGCCTCTCTCCCACATGCAATGTAATATGTATACTTCATGAGCAATAAAAATTATGTTCTGTGTTAGTTGTTTTAACCTCTGCATGATTTTTTATGTCTCTCTTACCTCTCATTGCAACAGGGTGTTTTGTGCATAATTTTTGGTTATTGTAGGATCTGGGTGTTTTGTGCTTATTAGGGATGGAGATTGTTTGCATTTTGGGTTTGTGTTGTAGTTGTCCAGCCTCCCCTTGATGCATTGGTGTAGTTTAGGCCTATGTTGCATTTTTCTAACCTCCCTCAACTCACCATTTATCCATTTTTAGGGCTTGGGAAGAGTGATTAGCACTCCTTTCTTGGTGTATCACCACTTTAGTGTAGGCTTTACTTTCATGAAAGTTTGTCTTTCCTTGTCTCGCTTAGAAGTTGTAGGTTAGGGTTAATGAGTAGTTTTACCCGTAATAGGAGTAGTTTAGCGGCATGTAGGTTAGGAGTAAGAACCGAACTTCTATGGAGAGTTGTCTAATTTACAATAGTCCCACACTTCATGACAACTCCATGTTGCAAAATCACACCAAATGCCCCATATCAACTGGGAAATTTGAGGGTGTAGTAATTCCACATCAACAATCTTGGCCTGCACTGGTGGGACACCACATGAGTTAGTTTTTCTTGTCTTTCGGAGGTGTCTAATTATCAAACAAAATCTTAAGCCACCTTGTGACCACACTAAATAGTTTTAGCACGCGGTGGGACAACAAGAAGTCAAGGTTGATAGTTTTAAGTTATTCTATTACATTTAAAAGATCACATTCAAGCATGAGTTCAAAGTAGAGATAATTTCAGAGGTTTCCTTGCATTTCAGAATTTGGGAGTTACAATTTTTAGATTTCAGAGGTTTCAACTGTAGGGTCAAACTCCAAAATAAATTTTGGAAGGCTTAAAATGTGCAAAATGGGCTCAAACTTCACCAAATGATAAATTGGGGATGAACTTCAAAAGGGTATTTTTAGATTTTTGAAATTTTGATTTTGGAAATTTTGGAGTTTTTTGAATGTTAAGATTTCAGGTTTCGAGATTTTGGGACTTTTGAAATTTTTTTTTTTTCCTAATTTTGGGTTTTGGACTTTCAGGATTTCAGAGTTTTGGAGGTTAGCGAATTTTGGAGGTCTCCATTTTGGGATTTCAGACCTTTTTGGGTTTTGAAATTTTGGGATTTCAGACATCTCAGGTTTCAAGATTTTGGGCTTTCGGAAGTCTTGCCTTTTTGGGTTTTCAAAGTTTGGGATTTTAGACATCTCATATTTCTTCCCTCTCTCTCCTTTTCTCAAATTTCTTCTATAAAAATTATAAGGGCTGTACATTCAAAGGGTTGATCACCTTTCTTCTCTCATGCACCCCATTTATTCTTGGGGTTTGAATCCTTCTTCCCAAAATATGTAATGGCTTCATGCCTCTTTCCATAAGTGAGCCGTCATAATTAGCTTGGTAGCCAAGTCAAGAATGAGCTCTAAGTGAGTTGTTGGGAGTCACGGGTGGAAGTTAGTGAAGAGAGAATTCATGATTCAATGTTAAGTGATTTCAAAGGATCATTTGGGCTTGGGGCATATAGAAGTCCAAAATGTACATACCGAGATATCCAAAGTGACATAAACTCAAACCCCAAATTTTGGGCAGCGTGCAAAGCATGTGGACACTTCGTGGTCAACTTCGGGATTGGGGTCAACAAAGAGGTAGTTTCAAAGTTAGCATGGTGAGAAGCTTGAACTAGGCGTGATGAGGATCTAGAAGTTGGTGGGTCTGAAAGTATGAAAATAGAGGGCTTGAATCTCGGAAAAGTGGAAGGCAACATGGTGGCTCGGCGTCGTTTTGGAGTCAACGCGTTGTTTAGGGGTCAACGCAGGATCGGTTTCAGAGGTTTTTTTTAGGGTTTTTGGTGAGTGATGACCAAAATCAGTTGGGGAAGTGTCTAAAACGTGTAAGCTTGAATGCCGGAATCTAGCTGGGTGACATGGCAAGTGTAAGAGGTTTTGGGAGTTTGTCAATACAAAGCCTCGAAACATTTTTTTCGCCCAACACAAAAACAACTTTGTCGAGCTCCAAAGTAGCATAAGTTGAGTAAAATGAGGGATGTGGCATGAAGAGTTATAGTCAATTAGTGATGGAGAGAAGAGCTCAGAGGAACCAATGTAAAAAATGAATCATCTAGCTCTCTGAGTAGCTCGGAAAACTACTCGGTGAGCCAACTCGTCTATGAAGTGTTGTAGAGCCCAAATGGACCATACAAACCCGATATGCAAATGATCATATTTGGAGCTCGGGCATTAAAATTCCATAAAATTATAGTTAATGGAAATCTAAGAGAGAAATATTGGCAATGGAATCACAACAAAGTCATAAAAATGGATTTTTAGAGGGTTTTAAACAACAAAATTACAGAGTCCAAGAGAACCCGAAATGGCATAACATTCACTTCAGAGTCCGTTTCTCACAAAAAGCCATACATCGAAATCGAGAAGAGAAGATCTAAAGTTTGAAAACATCATATTTTGGAAATTTGAAGGTTCTAGATATCAAAAATTTGGAACATTGAAATAGTGACCCTAGGTAGGTGAGGTCATTAATGGAGGTTGGTCAGAAGTAGGGTAATCATGAGTCTACAGGGCCTAGACTAGACATGAGGTGCAATCATAATAGGTTGCTTCAAGAAAAAGGGAAAATCATCAAAGGAGGAGGGATTTTTAAAGATTTTCAAGCACTCATTATAGATTAAAGAATGTATTTTTATGGGGTTTTGAGCAAATATAGGATTTCTTCCCTCTCTTTCCTCTTCTCAAATTTTTTCTATAAATATTGTAAGGGCTGCACATTCAAAGGGTTGATCACCTTTCTTCTCCCATGCACCCCATTTATTCTTAGGGGCTTCAAGCCTTCTTCCCAAAATATGTAATGGCTTCATGCCTCTCTCCCACATGCAATGTACTATGTATACTTCATGAGTAATAAAAATTATGTTATGTGTTAGCTGTTTTAACCTCTGCATGATTTTTTATGTCTCACTTACCTCTCAGTACAACATGGTGTTTTGTGAATAAATTTTGGTAATTGTAGGATCTCGGGTGTTTTGTGCTTATTAGGGATGGGGATTTTTACATTTCGGGTTTGTGTTGCAGTTATCCAACCTCCATAAACTCACCATTTCTACATTTTGCAGGGCTTGGGAAGAGTGATTACCACTCCTTTATTGGTGTATCACCACTTTAGTATAGGATTTACTTTAATGTAAGTCCTTTTTTCCCTGTCCCCTTGGAAGTTGTAGGTTAGGGTTAATGAGTAGTTTTTCTTGTAATAGGAGTAGTTAGTGGTAGGTAGGTTAGGAGCACAAACTGGTCTTCTCCAGAGAGTTGTTTGATTCGAGAAAGGTCCCACACTTCACGATAACTCCATGTTTTACAATCACGCTGAATTCCCCATCTCAAATTGGGAAATTTGGGGTGTAGTGATTTTATGTTAAAGTTACGAGCAATGATTTATTCATAATTTGAGAACTAGAGCTCGATTTTCAAACCATTTAATGCATCGGAAAGCTTATTTCCAGATCTTTGTAATGAAAGTAATTTTATTTGATTGATTTACATGATGTGAAAGATATTTTTGACTAATTTTGATGCCAAAACTACCCAAAAAAATGCTTTCTTTCCTTCCGATAGCTATGTGGTCCTCTTAATTTTCCCCACCCTTTCGAATCTAATTTTGTGAAAATTGGAGCCCTGCCATAGAATAAATTCGTGTTTTAAACTCCTCAGATGCTCATTTTCATTTCCAATGACATTTTAAATCAAAATTCCCTCAGTCTATTTCTGTTAATTTTTTTACCTATTTTAAATTTATGGGAAACAATTTTAGTCCTTCTTTTATGCATTTGGAATGTGTGGGACCTTGCATCTTTTGTTTTTAACCTTTTGCAGAGAAATAAATTCTTCATCGGGAGCAAAAATGGTGTTTTCCCATTTCCTGCAACTTCCTACGTTCTTTTCCCCATCAAATTCTTGCTTGGAAAGGTGAAGCTACATGTTTGTTTCTCATTGGATGTGGCCGGATGGGTTCCTTTTTGAACTTATCACTTTTGGTGATTTTGGAAAAATGTCAGATTTGCCCCACATCCCCACTGGTCCTTGATTGGATGGAGTAGTTTTGGTGGAAGTTCAGGGCGACGGATCCATTTTATTCTCTAAGGCATTACGGTGAAAGGGTGAAAAGTTCTAAAATGACTGCAACCCCACCCATGCGAAAGGATAAATTTTGAGTTGAAGTCCACAATCAATCAGAAAAGGACACATGTTCATGTTGAAAAGTCAACGACAAGGGCATGGAATTTCGGGGAAAGTTGGATTTTTCCCCTTCTCAAAATAGATAAAAAGTGAAGCACGTCCCCATAACTAATCAGGCGATGCCATTTGTTAAAGAATCAAAAAGGGACACGTGGCCATTTTTCAGTTCATAGGCACTTTAGCGGACCGATGGAGGACTTTGGGAATTTTAGCCTTGTTTCCACAAAGGGTGAAAAGTTCTAAAATGGCCCATGGCCCCGCTCATGTGAAGGGAAAATTTCTAAGTTATGGCCCGCAGTAGATCAGAAAGTGACACTTGGCCTACGTTGAAAAGTAAATGGTGGGGAATGAACTTTCAGGGAAAAGTTTGAATCTTTCCCCCTTTCAAAAATAGATAAAGTATAAAATTGAAGTGCATTCCCGCAACCTGTCACATGATGCCATGTGTCAAAGAATGAAATCAGAATAGTGGGCCCGCGGAGGAAATTGATAGTTTGATCCTTTTTCACCAAAGGATTAAAATGTTGCAAATTGAGCTATAACCCCATTTCCAATCATGGTGTGCTATGTGTTCACGGTGAAAAGTCAAAGTGGGATAATGAAGGTTTTGAGAATTTGAGCTTTTGTTAAAAAGAGTTTAAATGGTAGATTTGAACCACATTTCCTAAGCCACTCAGATGACACCACGTTTCCATCTTTTGGCGGAGTCGCGAGGGCGGAGCAAAATGAGAAATCGTGCTTTTTCTCCCAAATGTTAGGAAATGTAGATTTCTCCCCTGGGCCGTCATTGCTTGGATCTTGCCACATGTAGGGTCCAAATTTGAAGGTAAAAGGGGAAAAGATAGCTAAATACACTCATCTAGTTTTTGACGCCATTAATGAACCAGAGCTCTACAAAACACAAAAATGGATCATTCTTCATTATTTTTCTCTATACCCTTGTTATTTCTCCATGAGATTATTTTTGATTTATTATGGAGCCAAATCGATAAGTTTAAAGGGATGTAAGGTTTAATCATCAAAAAATGGAGTTTATTGGGCATACGTGATAAAAAGGGAGAAAACTCACCAGCAAGCACTTGAGTGCTATGAAAAGGGTTAAAAGGTGGGAATGGCAGGACCACATGAAGAAAAAAATCATGAGATGCCCCCTGCTAAAGTAATCATGCTCGAACACCTGAAATATTCACCTTTTTAAACCTATAGTTTTCATGAGTGCATTTGTTTCATGTCACTTTCTAAAAGTGGATCTGCAACAAACATTATTCCTTTTGGATATTATTTTCTTGGGGAGAAAGTATGGATGTTTACAATTGTTATAAGAACATGGTTTTGGCCACGGAAAAGGGGATTTTGGTTTTCTGGGAAGATTGTAAATTCTGAAGTAATTCAATACAAAAGTTCTTTATTTTTTATTTTCCTCTGTTATATCTCTCTCTCCTGGCTCGATTCAATGGATCATTTGTTTTGCATTCAATAGAAACTTTGTGTTCTAGTTTGTGTAATCCTCATAACTTTGTGTCTGTAGATTTGCATCGGTGGTGAAGTAATTGATCCTTTTCTATATTTTCTTAGTTCAATGTGAGTAGGGAGATACTCTGCTATCTATATTTCCCAAAAGCATTGTTGTTTTCTTCCTTCCCCCATCTCTATATTCTTCCATTCCTTCTGATTGATAATATTTTAAGTATGAAAACATTCCAAAATATCAGGGTCCAAACATTGAGAGTTGTATATTTGTACATTTTTTTCTTGATTTTAATAAGGGAACCTCTCCCATTAAAGAGGAGGGACTTGTTATCCCCTGATTGTGGTTTCAACCCATGTTCCATTTTGAAACATAATAGTTTTTGGTGACTCCACCTGGGGAATGTTAGAAATATGAGATTGTGGAATAGTGCTATGATTTAATAACAAACAAAATCATGCACATAGGATCTAAAAATTTTGAAAAAATCTACTGTAGTGGAAGTATAAACTAGAATAATCCAAATCACACAAAATTACACACACATAATGAGCATGTATTGCTATGTCCACCAAAGTAGAGATCTCATATAATGGAGGCACGGTTTAGTGTACTGGGCTATGTCCACCAAATATAGAGATCTCTTGTGTATATATATATATATATATATATATATATATATATATAACAAGAGATTACAAACCAACTCTTCTGCACAAGAGTACATGTATCTCTACAAGAGTATCTCCTTCACCCAGATATGCAACTAGATTTTCCTAAGTACACTAAACCATGCCTCCATACCACCACTATGCCACCAAGATCTCACTATATTGTGAATCTACAAACAATACCTCTAGAAAGATCTACCAATGTGCAACCCTAACCATGCACCAAGAAGTAAGTATCTCCTCCATCACTGCAACAAACTGCAAACATGAAGACAAATTCCTCTACCATGATAGATTCCTATGGATCAACAATACAACATGATCTCATGGATATGCAATACAAGATCTCACAACATGTGGATCTACAAGAATGAGCAATAACAAGATCTCACAACAACTTGTGGATCTAACAAGAAGAAACCCTAAGTGCTTTGTAAACTATGTAAGCCATTACATGAGACTAAACAATACAAAGGAAATAAAGTAGAAGATAATACCATCTTCTCACCAATAGTGTACTGTAATTTCCTTCGTTGAGATTCTCTCCATGAAAGTTCTTGCCTTCATGTAATATGATTTTTCTTCTTCTTCTTCATCATCCTTTCAACTAAGGGTTATGATCTTCTTCTCATCAACTCATCTCTAACCCTAGTTTTATAGCTTATATAATCTTAGACAAACTTAGGGAAACTTATCCATGAAATTACATTGAATAGATTTACTTTAAAACAAAAACAATATTAAAACATGCGACTTAAAAATAAAGTTCTTCACATAGGTAACGTCATCATTTGGTTAGACCTAACCATGGTTGGTTCCTCCTTTTCCTAATCGATGTCGGTGCCACTATAACCGATGTCGGTTATTGTATCTATAGTCACTTTCCATTACATGGTAATTGTGAAGAAATATAGCTCCATAACCTAACAGGAATTCATTGCTAATGGATTCTAGTTTTTGAATAACAACTTCCTGATCATCTTTGATCTGGTGAATCCAAGATACACTCGGGGTAGAAGAACCCTTGGGGAATAAGACCCTCATTTCCAACTTCTAGATCATTAAGGTTTCTCTCTACCTTCATCAACAATAAAAAGAAGAGGAACAAGATCTATAAGCACTCCTCCTAATAGAGACAAAACTTCTAGGAGTGACATCCCTCGAGATCAAATCAGTCCTGATTTGCATGCTTTGATTCTCATTGGTGTTTTAGTTCCTATCCAAACAATATTTCCAAGGATGGAATCTCCTCTGCCTTGGGGACAAAGGATTGGGCCAATTGCTCTTCCCTACCACTTCATGAATTGCCTAGAGGCAATATAAATAATTTCCTTAATTTAGAGGTGATGGGAAGGTTCATCCAAATGAACATATTGTGGCCTTCATTGTTTCTTGTGGTGTTCTCAGAGTTGAACATGAAGATATCTCCGTTAGAATTTTTGTGGAGACATTGCAAGATAATGTTGTTGATTGGTTCTATCATCTTCCTGCTGGATCCATCACTAATTAGAACACCATGAAGACCCAGTTTGAGTAGCATTTCAAACCTGATGAAGATGTACATGCCCTCTTGGCCTAGATTTCTCAAATCAAGAAAGAGTCACATGAGCCCATGAGGGAATTTTTGGCCAAATTCAACAAGGCTAGTTAACAAGATCCCACAAAACACATGCCCTATGGATCAGATTCAGAAATGTTTCTTCCTTAATGCCCAAATACCTGAAGTGAGCTATGCACTTAGGAGAGATAATCTTTCCACCTTGGATGCTGATAAGATATTTGTTGTTAGTGTTGAAGATGATCTGATCATGTCTAGCAAGCTAAGGAGAGATTCATCCAAATCCAAAGCATATACTTCTTCCACATATTCTCCTAGAGCTAGTGCAGATCAGTTGGTATAGAAAATTGCTAATGATCTTATTGCTCTCAAGAAGCAGTTCACCCAACATGCTCCTTATCAAGATGTTCCTAGGAAGAAATTTCAGCCCAGAATCAATTTCCCTCTACTCAGACTGACTGGCAATTGAAGGCCCACCTGTTAAAGTTCCAGTCAATGCAACATGTGAAGTGTTGGAGCTTGATGATGAGGAGGAGGATGAAACCTGTGAAGAACATGAAGAAGAAATTGATGAATAATTAGAAGAGTTGAGTGGATCTCATGTCCATTTTCTCACCATTGAAGGTATAGATGAAGAGGATGATTATGAAGAAAGAGTTATAAATATGAACAATGAATCATATGTTGTCATGAATCATGATCAAGCCAACAAGAAGGAGAAAATGGTGTGGCTCGCTAAAAGATCTAAAGAACCTCCTATAGTCATTCCGGTGATTTCAAGGAGAGGAGCTCCTATTCCAACTTCTTCCATACCCAAGGTAATTTCTATTGTTCCTTCCTCCCTGTTTTTGCTCCTAAAACTTCTTTCCCTTCAAATGATAGAGTTGATAAGTCAAAAGTTTCATCTACTCCTATCAATGATGCTCCATCTACCTTTGGTTATTTTGACATTATTGACCATCTCAAGAAAACTAAGGTCTAGATCTCAGAAGCCAAATTTTACCAAACACATCCCAAGGACTTTGCTAAGATGATAGACTTTGTAAACTCCAAATCCAAGCCTTCATCCCATAGTTCTAAAGGTCTATTTCTCACTCCTTATCCTTCATCTCAACTAAGCCTTGTGGCAGCATTCACTTCATCTAATGAGAAGATCGAACCATTTTATGTCACTCTCCTCATAGCTGGCCAAAACTCAATAATTGTGTTATTAACTCTGGTTCTTCAGGATAATGTGATGCATGCTAAGGTAGCTCATTTCCTAGGCTTAACCATAATCCACACTTTTGGTTGATATTAGTCAATGGAAAGTAGAGAAGTGCCATTGGTTGGGAGGATCAAGGATGTGCAAGTAACCTTTGCTACTTTTCCATAGAAAGAGTTTTAACCACCATTTTGGTAGTTGATATTCCCCCTTCCTATGGCATGTTGTTGAGTAGAAATTTTTGTAAAAATGTTGGAGGAGAAATCATGATGGATTGGTCACATGCTCTTATTCCAGTGAATGGGAAAATGAAGAAGCTACTGCCTAAGAAACAAACTGAATATATCATGCAAAAAACAGATGACCCAAAGGCACAAATACTTTATGCGGACATTGGTCATGGTAACTACATGATCATGTCACAAGATGAGGCTAACCATCCTAAGGAAGTGTTTCTTGATCCTAATGGCATTTGGATCTTGGAATTTGATGGAAGCTACTCCTCAGTTGGTTCTAGAGCTGGTGTGGTGCTTATTTCTCCTGAAGGGAAAATTCACCCTTTCTCTTTCAAGATCCAATTTGAAAACAAAAATAATATAGCTGAGTATGAGGCTCTCATCCTTGGTTTAGGCATGGAAAAAAAAATGGGGATCAAGAATCTCCTTGCTCATGTAGATGAAGAGCTGATTATAAAATAGGTTAGAGATATTTTTCAAGTGAAGAATAAAAGGTTGAAACATTACATGAATCTAGTTTGGGATTCCATTGAGTTCCTTGATGCCTTTTCAATTGAAGCCATGCCAAGGGAAAGAAACACCAAGGCTGATTCCTTGGCTGTCTCGAGGTCTCTACTAATCCCTCATCCATATTTATCCCAAGATAAATTCACCATTGAGATGATTCATAGGCCTAGTGTTCCTGACAATGCAAACAATTGGCAGGTCTTTAATGATGATGAAACTTGCTTTCCTTTCTTAAACTTAGATATAGTTTTGACCAACTGTACTTTGAAGGAAGTGGAAATATGCCTAGAGAGTGTGTGCCCCCAAATGAAGAAGATAACAAAGAAGAAATGGATCATGATGGCTACATAAAACTAAAAGGTAATAAGATACCTAAAGTGCTAGTAAGTTTGGAAGAGTTATTTGATAAAAATGATAGGTAAATCAAGTCCAAAACTTCCAAAGGAGCTCAACAATCTGCTGACTATGAAAAGATAAACATTTGGAGTCTTAATGAACCCATGCCGGTAAACATTGGAAAGTGTTGCATAGAAGAGGAGAGGAAGAAAGAAATGAATCTGTTGATAAGGTATGCTGATTTCTTGCCTATTCTTATGATGACCTCAAGGCTTTTTAGCCAAAAGAGATGCAACATTTCATTCCTCTAAAACCTAGGATCAAGCCCTTCTAGAAAAAGCAGAGGTAGTATAACCCTAAAATTGCTGATATAATATTTCAAGAGATCCAAAAGTTATTGAAGGATAAGATCATTTTCCCCATTCACCATTCAATGTGGATTGCTAATATTATGCCTGTTAGGAAGAAGAATGGTGAGATCCATATTTGTGTTGATTTTAGGAATTTGAATCAAGCTGCAAACACCAAATTTGGGTCTTACGACACCCTGTACCCCGTATCTCATCCCGCAACCTAACCCTACCTCACCACCTAAAACTTACACACTTAATTATTTATTAATTACCTTATAATTAATAAATCCACATCTCCAACCCTGCCACCTCACCTCGCCACCTCACTATGACCTAGCCCTAACCCTAAACTAACTTAATTAAGACCTATGACTTGGTCCAGACCCACACCCATGACTCATCACCCCTCACCCACATCAAAACGAGCCTAATAATGACTTGACCAAGCCCACAACTGACCCCTCAGAGAAAAGGAGGGAAAGTTGGCTATTTTTAGTAAAAATAGCCAACTTTGACTTGACCGACGCCGGTCCCTACTCGACCACCATCGGTTATGCAACCGCCATCGGTTCCCTATAAATGACCTACCCCAACCAAAATGCAAGGATCCGAATCCATTTTGGCAAGGGAGAGACAAGTGAGAAGGAGAGAGGAGTTACAGAGAAGAGCATTGAGTCCAAGACTGTAACTGATCAATGAGATCACTGTCACACTCATCCAAGCATTGGGAGAGTCAGAGGATAGCTTCATCAGCTCACTTTCGATTGTCAGATCATCCCACCTGAGCTTTTCCTTCGTCACCACATTCCTCGGACCTGTATCCTCATCAGAAAGTAGTAAGTAGTATCTTGTATGCTTCTAGGCTCCACTTCGTGAACTTTTGATTGATAGTAATTATAAGCTCACCCCTGGATCTAACACCCGGCAGCACCCTGCACCTAACCTTCATTCATCCATCCCTATATTGCCCAGAAGATAACTTTCTCACTCTCTGAGTCTTCTCCATCACCTTACTATTCCCCCAACCATCTACCAACCTTAAAAACCCCATAACCACCCTACAATCAACCTCTACCAGAAGCCTCTGGATCACTGCCCCTACCGATATCGGTTATCCCCTACCGGTAGTGGTTTTATAACCGTGGTCGGTTATCCAGTGACCGGCATCGGTCACTGTGACTTATACCAAAACCAACCTTTCACCTATTTATTATCCTAACAACCTCAGATTCAGCCTAGTCTATCCCTATAACTTGATCTAAACATATCAATAACCAGGGACCAAACAAACACAATGATATTTTATTATGGGTAGTTTAGTTCTATTGCTTTTAGTAACGAGGTACCTAAATCGTGATTTCGCAATAGCTTCTTTATTATCATTTGCAATAATTTATATTAAAAGGAACTGACCACCTTTGAAAGGAAGTTTAGTATTTCCTGGGCCCAAGGTAGTTCCCTTACTTATTATCTAACTAAAATCTAGTGGTCTTGCATTCTTATTTACAGGTAGTCCTTCCCAGACAAAAAGGAGTTCTTCACAATCGGTCTGATCTCTCTACGGTACGTGCACACCTTCCCAACACTCAACAGGTATTCTTCCTAACCCTAACCCTTATCTGTTTCTCAAGAGAATGAAAGGATAGAAGCAATTCTATTATGGAACTGAAATTCTATGCGAAACATTTTGGCACGCCCGGTGGGACCCTATTTGGGTTTCTTTCTTTCTTGCTTGTTTTCATATAAGGAGCACCCTTGCCATTTCTTTCTTCTAAATATTCACAAAATATTTTGTCATTTTGGTAAAATAATTTGTATTTCTTTCGCATCTTTGCATTAGTGAAAGTCATCTTCTTTGCTTCATCGAATATCATTTTCGATTTGGGTTTAAAACACGTGCATCACATTCTTGCTTGTTGTTTTTAATTCTAGTGAACGTAGATTAAGTAATAGGTCATACACGTGGGGGTGATATCCACGGTATTGACGAGAAATTAATCTTACTCTCACTGCACAACACATACCAAATCACATCATAATCTACACAACATCTCAAACATCCCCCCTTTCCGTGGTATTCCTCCGCCCGATTGAGGTAGCCTTACAAGCCAAAACAAACTTGACATCTCCCTTAGGTCTTTTGTTTAGGAATGACATCATCTTGCATCTAAGGCATAAGCCCAAAAGTGATTAAAACTAATCCTAGGGTTAGTCTCTTGATTTGCTTGTGCATCTTGCTTGTTTTCTATTTTTTTTTTTAGTTCTATTTCTCTGTTATACCCTGTCTAGTTATCACTTTGCATGATTGGTGGGTATACTAAGCCTTATTTTCCCCAAACCAGTAGCCTCTTACATTCTCTCTCTACCTTCACAAGAATCGGCATTGGTCCTCTTCTACCGACATCGTTACCCGATCGACACCGGCTACCATCGATCGACTAACATCGGTTATCGGACCGATATCGTTCATCGTGTTTTACGCTTCTCGACACACCAACAACCTACCAATTCCAACATTTTGTTGCATTTTTCTATTCCTGATTGACTAATTCTCTATTGTATCCTCTTGTCCATGGTTGTTATCACCAGAAACAAGCCGCAGCCATGGTTTCACATGCTTGTTCCGTGTCTTTGCCTGAGTCACCCCCTTCGCATCCTATGGGGAATCCTATGGACACCAATGCTTTTCCCAAGATCTCTGTCGGAGATCCGGATTTTGCTAAATTTTTGGATGCTAATCTTGGCGCCGTATAGTATTATTTGTCTCATACCCCTGACCGTACACCCGACGGTCAACTCCTCTTGGGTATGCCTATTAGTATAGCCACTCACTTAGCTCCTTCCCCACCTAATAACTCGCCTCACCGTCTTCATCCTTAGCCCCGTCTCCCAGCTCAGTGGATTCGATGGTCCATACTGCACCAATTGGCTTTCCTTTGGTTAATCTGGGGCCCCACATATCACTACCATCCACTGCCCCTACCTCATCCCTCTCGCAAATTGCCTCTTTCATAACTTGTTCTCTACCACCTATCCACACGAGCTTTCCCTCTCAGGCTCCACCCACCTTTTCATTTCCGCAAACGCATCCGGTGGCCTCAACATCTTATATAGGACACCCTTATTTGGCTGCCCCAACACATTCATCATCGATACCTTATCAACATTTAATCCCACCATTTTCTAGTAGTGGCTCTTGGCCTAATCCTCCTCCGTTTACAATGACAACACCATCATCTAACCCAACCAATGATTTAATTAAACAGATGATGGACAAGATGCAAAATCTTGAGGCTTCTGTTTTAGGAAACCATAACACCCTGACATACAAGCAAGTTTGTTGGGAGCCTATTCACCCTTTTGTCCCCCTTCATACATATCCTCCTCAATGGGAATTACCAAAATTTACTCGCTTTAATAGTAAGGAGGACCCTCAACAACACTTGCGATCGTTTAGACATGCTTGCTATCTGATTGCTCATGACGATGCCTTACTACTCCGTACCTTCCCCATGTCCTTATCAGGACCTACCTTGGAATGGTACAATGCTTTAGCCCAACACTCAATCTTCTCCTTTAACCAGTTAGCCCAATCTTTCTTGGATCATTTCTCCATCAATATTGCCAAGAAAGTATCCATTACCGATCTCTATGCCATCCAACAATTTGAAGACGAATCTATCGCAGATTTCGTTGGATGATGGCGGGGCCTCATCAACCAACTTACTTATGCCTTACCTCAGGCCGAGCTCATCGAACTATTTACGCGGGCTTGTGCTAAACACATTTCTCCCACCCTCCAAATTCAAACTTTCCGCACCTTTGATGAGGCCTTTACTATGGCTCGGAAACTAGAGATTCGGGCCTTAGAGGAGGAGAAATTGAAGTTGCGCAACAAAAACTCAAATTTTTGAACCCAGGACTCCACTAACAAGCCCAACACCACCAGCTCTCATGCATCGGCTGCTTTGAAATCAAAAGGAGTTGTACACGCGGTAACGGTCAAATCTCAAGCACCGTCTTATACCCAGCTGAAATCCACCTATAAGTATAAAGCCGAGCCCATCAAGTACACTCCCTTGGGAGAAACTTATGATGTGATCTTGGACAAATTGCTTAAAGCAGGAGCTATCACCTTGCCTCCTATTAAACCTCACTCTAGGTTTGATTCCGCCCGTACTATACCTTCTTGGTATAAAGAAAATGAATTCTCAGAACTTCCATCGCATGAAGGGACATAGCCATAAAAGCGAAAGATGTTGAAAAACATAGTGCAGGAAATGGTTGATGCAGGGGATATAACCCTCGATAATCCTAATGCCCCTGCTAATCGAAATTTAAAAATCTTCAACAAACCATTTCCAAACCATTCCTCTAATAGTAACAAAAACCAAGAAACCTTAGCCGAGGAGAAGAGTGTGCATGAGATCCATGTGGTTTTCAACTCCCAACCAAGGGCTTCCATCAAAGAAATTCTAAATCGAGCCTCTTCACCGATGCAAGAGTCCTCACCCCTTCTCCTTCATCAGGACAAGAGGACAGCCCCGCTATTCCTTTACCCATAAAGGAATCAACTGCCTAGAGTTCTCTTCTCACAGAAGAGCCTTCTTACACCACATCCCTGCAAGATTGTGAGTGGATGTTATCTAACTTATCTATTGCCCAAACATCTCCTTCCACCGCTCTTGCTGCAAAAGAAGAAGGATCGCCACTTTTTCTGTCATCCTTAGAAGAGAAACCCCTCGAGCCTACATCACCAAATTCCTTAATCATGACAGATCCTCTAGAACATGCCCTCCTCCCTATCATTTCTTCATCGCCTAAATATTTCCAGCGACCGGTTGACCCCTTAACACCCATTGATACAACGCCTCATTCGCCCCCTGTATCACACCCCCAGTGGACCGGAATCATAACCCACTTCTCTTCCATATCAAAATTCCCATCCATACGTGAAGATTTTCATCCCCCAGAAGATAGACGACTCTTATGGGCACATTTGAGAACACCATGCTCTACTCAAATGCAAATGACTAATCAGAAACCTCTACAATATACCCGAAGTTTTTACAAAAGCTCAAAATGTTTATGTCCTCACCTCCACCCCCCTCATCTCTACCGAATACCTCATCCACCTCTATCAACCTAACCAAACCTTCCCTATGCTTGGGACTTCACCAATACCCATGCTAACGCACCCACCTAAATGGTTAGAATTATCCAAAAATAAATTCATCAATCCACCTAGGAGACAGGCCCAATCTCCTCAAGTCCAATCTATGCCTCTACCACACCTAAAACCTCACCCCCGATCACACACCAAGATAGCAGGCATGGCTTCAACCTCTCCGTCACACCTACCTTCTATATTGGGGCCTCACCCCTCCACCTTGCCTCAATACACCATGCCTCCCACATCTTCTTTAACACGATCAACACCTTCGCACCCATACAGAAATCCACAGGAATCTCAACACTGTTGCCCCAAGTATCTTGCCTACCTACCAACCCTAAGCAAACTCGATCATCGAAGGACTTGTTTGCTGCCACTCCTCTTTCCCCATGGTTGTTTTCTGCCACCACGTCATCTATGGCCTCCTCATCTAACCAGCTAAACATGACTTCTGCGCAGAAGAAGCCACACCAAGTTCAACCCAATCATCAAAATCCCTTGCCTAAACCACCACCCGTACGAACCACTCATACCCAACCATTACCAAAACAATCAATAATTTCACCCACTCAATCAATAGCCTCATCTTCATTTGACCCGCTCAAAGGATCTTACGCCAAGATCCTTGATATGATGGTAGGGGATGCGACCATTTCCATACCCCCACTCAGACCCTATGATCCATCTAAACCTCGACCTATAGGTTATGATGAATCTAAAATCTGCACCTATCACCACACACCAGACACAATGTAGAAGGATGTAAAGCTTTGAAAGCCATCCTTCGCCAGTCACCTATCTCGGATAGAAAATCTCAGAAAGATGACTTACGGAAGAACAAACCCTTAGCTTCGATCCCTTCTCCTATACCACTTGTCCCCGCCTTGCCAAAATCTATCATCATTGCAACCCCACCTCTCGAGAACAATGACTTATCCCTATCATCTTCCTCATCTCGCATTCATGAGATCAACATGATTAGCATTACTACTCGAGGTCAGAAAAACAATGGAAAAGCTAAAGAGAGCACACCGATGGTCTCTCTTTCTCCTTCCGCCATCCCGATCGCACCACCACCTAAAGTGGTTATTCGTGGACCGGCCTATCCAGTCTCTGATGGAGTTTCCCATCGCACTATGATCAAACAACTTCACCAATCTCCTGTAAAAATGACACTCTATGATCTCATTCAAACATCTGAATCACATCGACAAGCTCTAATTGAGATCCTTCAAGGGATAGAGGTCCTACCTAATGAAACCTTTCCGTCGCCTCCATCTTCACACCCAACCACATTGCTTCTCTCACCAAACAACCTACCTCCACAACCACCTCTGTCCCTGTACAACAAGCCGCTGCTGTCAGTTTTTCCGAAGAAGAAATTGTCATCTTTGGTGTAGAAGATCCTGACCCTACTCTTTTCATCTCGGCTTACGTCTAGGACATCCTAGGTACATTGTGTTATGATCGATGGGGGCACTAGCCTAAACATCATCTCTTCCAAAGCCTTCCAACAGATGAATATCCCTCCTAGCTACATGTGTGCCAACCCCACCATGTTGCGTTCATTCAACGATGCTATTACTTCTACCCTAGGCACCGTGATCCTTAACATTTGTGTAGGGCCATGTACCTTACCCGAACTCTTCTATGTCCTTGAGGGAGAATTCCAATACAACATGTTGTTAGGATGACTTTGGATCCGGCTATGGGATGCGTTCCTCCACCTTACATAGATGTATAAAATTGAGTATGAGGGAAGTCATACACCATCACAGATGACACCTTCCCCTTCAAAACCTGTAATATGTTATACCACCCTAATGATGTGCTTGTACCAGTCAAGACACCCATTGATCTAACCCAACCATCTACTTCAACCATGCCTCAACCATCCACCTTAGCCGCACCCACACCTTCGACCAATGAAACCACCGACGTGAATACCTCTTCCTTCCCCAGAAAACATCCCAACCTCGGATCCTTGGTAGGCATTTTTCAATGCCTTACACTAGGGAGTACCACCTATACAACATTAGCACCTTCCATACCCCACAAGAGTATGGACAGTTACATGCGCATCCTACCTACGACCGTCGTGTGGGGGAGGTGATCTCCTACGGACCACCTAATTGCCGCACCAACCTAACATATGGGGGTGTTGACACATCCTCTGTCACCCCCGAACCTCCCCTTGGTGTGGTTCCCTTCCAATCAGATTTTCAATATCTAACCAACCGTCATTTCACCCTCACATGCCGACGACGCGTTGTGCTTGGAAAGGTTTTGGGTTTCGGTCTTTATGAGCAAGGACGACATATGGTTATTCCCATGACAACACGCAAACAAAAAGATCGTAGTGGTCTTGGGTTTTCTAAACCACCTACACTGAAGAAACCTCATGTCAATTGTATCCAGGAAGATGATGAAGTCACCCATTCCGAACAATCATCGCCCATTTTACCATCTTCACCCACGGAGTCGATAGACCTGGAATCTATCCCTCCTAACTTTTTTTTCGTGAATGCTATCTTCCTAGGTCCTCTCACTTATCAACGTGATGGTGAGGACCCATCTTCTCTCCCCCTTTTACATCCAGACATGATCGAAGAAGACCTACCTTCGATTAATGTTGTGGAGTGCCAGGATGATGACTCCATCCTCACCTACCTTGGTGCGGATGACTCTTATATTCAACGCGCCTTACCATCTGAAACCCAAACCATGTTGAATGAGTCGACTATAGAAATCAACATCCACATGGAGGACGATCCTCACATTGTAAAGATCAGACAATCTCTCGATGCATCAGAACAAGCCGCCTTCACTACCTTTCTCGTGCCTCGCAATCAAGCTTTCGCTTGGTCCTACGCCGACATGCCAGGAATCGATCCTGACATTGCTGTCCATAACATCACTCTGAAACCAGACTCCAAACTAGTTAAACAGAAGCTGAGAAAAATGCATCCACGCATTGCTCTCTTGGTTAAAGAAGAGCTTCAATGACTCCTTTCTGTTTCTTTCATCTTACCTATTGACTATCCGCAATGGATTTCTAATGTTGTACCTATCACTAAAGCGACGGGGGACTTCGGATATGTATGGATTTCGGGATCTTAACCTCGCTTGCCCAAAGGATGACTTCCCCCTACCTAGTATTGATCAACTTGTCGATCTCACTACGGGCCATGAGATGCTTTCTCTCATGGATGGTTTCTCGGGATATAATCAAATTTTAGTAGCCCGGCCGATCAACATAAAACCACCTTCATTACCCCCTGGGGCACCTTCTGCTATCGTGTCATGCCATTTGGCCTTAAGAATGCTGGTGTGACCTATCAGCGGGCTATGACTTACATTTTTCATGACATTATGCACACTATCCTTGAGGATTATGTCGATGATCTTCTCGAGAAAATCAAACATCGCAGTGAACATCTCAATGTTTTAACCATTATTTTTGACTACCTGTTACAATATTGTGTTCGTCTTCAGCCAAAGAAATGTGTCTTTGGCATCCTTTCAGGAAAACTCCTTGGCTTTATCATCTCTTTGTGTGGCATTGAGGTCAACCCCGCTAAAGTCAAAGCTATTTTAGAAATGCCCCCACCCACTAACCTAAAACAATTATGTAGTTTACAGGGAAAACTCCAATCTATCCGTCATTTCATCTCACAACTCTCGGATCGATGTCAACCTTTCCATCATCTCCTTAAAAAGGACATTGTCTTTCAATGGAGCGAGGAGTGCCACAAAGCCTTTGAGGCTCTTAAAACTTATCTCTTGTAGCCACCCGTGCTTATCCCACCTCAGGACGATCACCCTTTCTACCTTTACCTTTCTGCCACCGACCATGTTGTAGGAGCCATGCTCGCACATCATGACTCGAGCATCAAGAACAAGTAGTTTATTACATAAGTATACTCTTGTGGATTATGAAACTAGGTATACACATGTCGAAAAGTTGTGCCTAGCCCTATCATTCGTGGCCACCAAACTCCGACATTACCTCCTAAATCACAAAACTTTTGTCATCACCAACGCTGACCCCATACATTATATGTACGCCAAACCTCATCTAAACCAACGCATCGCCCGATGGCTTATGCTCCTCGCCGACCTCAACCTTGAGTTCATACACCAGAAATTAGTCAAAGGACAAACTATCGCAGACCAACTCATGGAAGCCCCTTTACCTGGGGAACAATTTACCAATTTTACTTTCCCTGATGAACTCATCGCAACTCTTTCACTCAATGATGCGTCTTATCCGATGACTCTCTTCTTCGATGGATCTAAATGCCAACGTAGCGGAGGGGCAGGTGTTGTTCTCATTCCTCTTGAAGGTGAACCTATGCCTCTTTCATTCAAGGCTGATTTCCCCTGCACTAACAATACAGTGGAATACGAGGCCCTTGTTTTAGGTCTCCACGTTGTGTTACACTTAGGTGTGAAGTCTATTCACATTTTTGGTGACTCTCAATTGGTAGTAAATCAAGTCACTGGCATCTACCAATGTAAAAATGAGGAACTTCAAAAGTACAAACATTATGTAGATTCACTTTTGACCTTATTTACCCATTATACTATCCAAACCATTCCACGCTCAACTAATAAATTTGTGGATACTATGGCTTGCTTGGCCTCGCAAATTCCTGCATCACCAACTGATTCTGACATATTTGTCTTGGTTCAACAACTCTTTTCCCCATCTTACTTAGTCCCGGATGTTTGTATGGTAAATAATGCATCTGCTGACTCGCAGGATACCTGGTATCACCAATTTCACGACTACCTTACAAACTCTGTTCTCCCACCTAACCTTAATAGTAATGGAAAATGTGCTTTTCTTAAAGGTGTTTCTCATTATGTCATCATGGGGGGACTCCTCTATAAATGTGGCTTCGATGGTATCCTCCTTCGATGTCTAACCAGTGCTGAAGTCGCTCATGCCATCCAACAAGTCCATGATGGAATTTGTGGTGGGCACTTTAGTGGCTTTGCCATGGCCAAGCGGATCCTTCACCTAGGATATTATTGGCCTACTCTTAATAAAGACTACTATGAATATGTTAAGCGTTGTGTTATGTGTCAACAACATGCCAACCTTCAACATACTCCCAGCCATCCGCTATAGGTCGCACGAGATCTTTGGCCTTTCTCACAATGGGGTTTGGACCTTATTGGTGAGATTCATCCACCTTCTTCGCAACGTCACCATTGGATCATCACGGAACCGAATATTACACTAAATGGGTGGGATGTCATGCCACATGTTTAAACCAAAAAGGAGAAAATTGTTGAATTCATCAATCATCACATTATTTGCCGTTTCGGTGTTCCTCATCGCTTGATAACCGATAATGGAAAATATTTCAAAAATAAGTTGTTACGAGCCCTTTGTGACAACTTTGGTATCAAACTTAGCTTCTCATCACCCTACTATCCACAAGTAAATGGTCAGGCCAAATCTTCTAACAAAACCTTAACCAAAATTCTCATGAAATTTGTTAATGATTCTGGTCAAAATTGGCATGATCACATCCCCTTTGCCCTTTGGGCTTATTGTACCAGCATTCGTACTTCCACTAATGCCACACCATTATCTCGCTTTATATGGTTTATTATCTTACCTTTTGAAATACAAATCCCTTCCCTCGGGATATCTCTACAGTCAGATATTCTCACCAATGATGACTTCCGCCAAGAGCGGTTAGCCCAATTGGAGTTTCTTGACGAGTTTCATCTTACAGCTCTTGACCACCTTCAAATTTATCAAAAGTGCATTAAGCGTGTTTATGATAAGCGAATTCATGAGCATACCTTTAAGATTGGTGATCTCGTCCTCAAAGATAATCCACATGTAACCAAACTAGAAAAGAGCAAACAGGGAAAAATTACTCCTAATTGGATTGGACCTTACATTATCACTCACACTTATGGATCAAGTAATTATCATTTAGCTTTGCTTAATGGAAAACCCGAACCTAAACCCCTTAATGCCTTACATCTCCGACCATTCTACTATTGAATTTAGTGTTACATCACTTCTTATCTACCTTGCGCTCGTCCCTTGAGCTCATTTACCACCTCATACACCTTGTTTCGTGCATCTCAAAGTAGAATCAAGCTCACATGGTTTGATCATCACCTCCTCTTCAAGATTCCTTCCCCTTTTTAGTCTGGTCCATGACTTAAAAGTATCAAAATAACAAGTTCTCAATTATACAATTCTGGGATATTCTTGAGTCAAACTTCCTGCAAATTTAGATGCTTCATGCCAAACAGACATCTAGACCTCCATGCTATAAACTAGACTGCTCCCTCGAAGGACAACTATGTGCAAAATCCGCATCTACTACTATAACTAGACTACTCCCTCGAAGGAAAGCTATATGCAAAAGCCGCATCTGCTACTATAACTAGACTGCTCCCTCGAAGGACAAGCTATGTGCAACGTTGCGTCTACTACTATAAGTAGATTGTTCCCTCAAAGGATAGCTATACAAAGTCAGCCTCTATCAGAAGCTTCTCGCATTGATCAGCTTCGTGAAGACCTCAAGAACAACAAAATGCATATCCCATGTAGACTTCCCGCATCGATCAGTCTATATCCAGAAACATCAAAGCAGTATTCAAAAGTACTTTTGAGTCATGGACTTGTCTATTTTGGTTTGGTTCTCTTCCGTCAGCATAATCACCTTCTACCAAGTTCTCTACACCTCAGCTATCCCATCCACCTCTCCTCACCATTCTTCACAATAAAAAAACTCAAGGGACGTGCGTATATCCGATATATTGTGATTATACAACTCTTTTCACCTATCGACTTCTCACCTATGCAAGGTACCTAGGGATTCAAGCTCATCCTACGATAATACGTGGTTTGTTTAGCTCTTTCCAACTATGGGATAGTTTTTCCTCTTTTACCCGAATCTAGGATTGTGTGTTGATCTTAATTTGGACACGATTTCCTATGCTTGGGTAAGTTAACCCTCACTTCACCTATACCCACACCAACACCAACAACATTACTCTACCAACATCAAAATTTTACCAACCAACAAATTTCCTAACCACAACCAAATTACCTGAATTCACCTCTCCCTGGTCCTAAGGGAGAACTACATCGGTCCCGAGGCCCCTCCTTGCTTTTATGCAATGGGTTATGTAGGAAACACTTAGGAGACATGGGGTCTCCCAAGGTTAGCTCGACCATCCCCTACCATAACCTATCATGTGTTGTGTTTTCTTTTAAACTATAAATATTTTCGCATATTTATATTGATAACACTCACCTTTGTTCTTTTTTAATCCAAACATTCAAAACACAATCATTCTTATTATTATCATAAACTCAAATCAACATACATATTCAGTTTTATTTAGATGTTAAACAAATACATCTTCTCTATCATCGACGCGCAGGTCGGCATCCTTATTTATTCTTCTACCCCTATGAAATTCACTTAGGCCCCCGCGCCTCATCCTGAACCAGGTAGCGATGGTGATCGTCGACGCCGCTCACCTGGCCTCTCCATCCTCAAAGGTGCCACTGCTATTGGTTCCTCCCACTGATCCACCAATCTCTCCTGTAACATATGAATACACCCTCTCGCATGGAGGAATCTTGCCTCTAGTCTCCCCACTCATGACTGTGAAGCCTCTAACAATCTCGTAGTCTCGTTCACCTGTGTTTGAAGCTGGTGAACTAAACCCTGCAGGTGGTCTCTCTCCACTGTAACCATAGCTATGTCAGGATGATCGGCCCTCTCATGTATATCTCGTAGCTCTGCTACCCACCATAATCTATAAGACTCTGTCACTCCTGCATCCATTACCCTGCGATCGGTTGCTGTCTCTTCTGGTCCTTTTGGAAGTGTCGGCCGTGGAGGTGAGAATGGTGCCTCAACATCGATCCTCCTGTATGGTCTATGAGCCATGGGTATATCTTGAACAAATCCAAATTATCACCGCACGCGATCTAGAGGAATCCTCTTGTACTCACCTGGCCTGTGTCCCGCGATCCACCTCAATCGCTCTACACCCATCAAATCCTCAGCTATGTTCGCCATCACCATATAGTTCCCGTAAGGCCTCCAATGGATATCTACAATCATCACCATCTCCCACATCTACCTATAATACTCGGTGTCATTTGTCACGGTCTCGGATCTCACCTCTTGCTCTGTCTAGACCCATCGCTCGAATCCAACCGTTGCACTCTGTCTCTCCTACCTGGATGGGTCAGCCTATTAGTCACATGCACATAATGTGCTCATAGGCCCAACAATGTAATAAGTATGCACAATCCAATGTAGTCTTGTGATTTCACCTGCATGCCCATAAACCCTTGTATAACTTTTGCCAGATATGCGGGTACCCATGCGAAAGTAACGCTCCCTTTTATCATTTCCCAAATAATACACATCAATAATTTTGGAAATCTTCCCTCATCTGCTCTAGGTAATGCATAATACCCCACCGCTATCATTAATACCACGGCCAACCTTGTTGCCTCAGGGTGTGCACAAACATTATACCATAAGTGAATGTCAAACCTCACTGTGTCAAATCTCGTGTGGCTGGACCAAATATTATCGTTATCGCTGCACACGCCACATTAGGTCCTACTTGATACACTGGTCTTCCTATAATTGGAAGTCTCAAAATTTGAAACACATCTTATAACGTCACTATCATCTCCCCTGTTGGTATATAGAAGGTATTCTTTTTAGGATTCCATCTCTCAATCGGCCGCAACATAGCATGATTGCATGTGATTCGTGAATAATAGCAGATTTTGCTTAACCCCACATGGTTTATTAATTCCCACTCAGCTGGTGTTACATCCACTCGGACTCGTGACAACAAAGTTGGCACCCTATCATTCATCCTCAACCCTGCCTGTGCCTGCACACATCAAACCAACAAACAACAAATCAACAAATAAATTCCCACATGTTTTTTATCAAAATCCACAACTTTACTCATTAACCGACATCTTTGGTTATTCCTAAACGATATCGGTCACTATCAATTCCATCTACCTTGCTCAAAAACACCACCTATGATAACTTATTCACTTGTTTGTGCCTCTCTATATCTAAAAACATATCTGAAACCCCTGATTACCTACCCCATAACACTCACCCCATCCCAAACCTTTGCCTATCACCTTTCTTTTTCATCTCTACCCACTTACCTTCCCACATCCTATTCATAAGCATGCAAAAATTTAATTCCAACCAAAAATTATACCTCCTGGGATGCAGCAATTTGAGGTGGAACCTGTCTTCCCTCTCCTCTCTACCCGCTGGATGCTTCTCCTTGTTTAGCCATGTTCACCACCCTCTTCACTATTACTTGCCTTTACACCTTCTTAATCCAAGCCCATGATCACTTTACCTGTCTCTTTCCTCCTTATCACTCAATTCTCCCATGCAATTACCTGTATCGATGTCAACAACCTCGCATCCTCGTATTTAACATGTTGCATGACTCTAAAAATAAGATTTCAGTTGCCTCCCAAGATTTTCTATTTTTAGAAAAGCTCATTTAAGAGTAACCAATATCGGTTAGCTAACCAGTATCGGTCAGGTTGTGACCGACATCAGTTATCTAACCGATATCGGTCATCTGTCTCCTCTTGCTTAAACCTAATCCTTTTCTTTGTTTTTTGAATTTTTTGGCAGAGCCCGCCTCTTTTCCCTGCATAACGACATCACTATCAACATCCATCATCATAATAAACATCAACATTTCAAAACATATGCATATCATCAAAACATCATCAACATCATCTATATATACATCAAATTCCAATACCATCGACAAAACACATACAACATTATAATATATGCATCAAATCAAACATTATACACACCATGTGGATCAAACTCATCATCTATATATATCCTCAAATCAATGTCAACATTGCCCTACATGGGGCCTCTGTATACCAAAATACAAAGTGGTAAAGCAGGCCACTATCTCTGTCAAAATCTTGACTCGGCTCGCAGGCCGGTCTCTCATGTCAAAAATATACTCGGCTCGCAGGCCGGTATCAACTATACAAAATGTACTCGGCTCGCAGGCTGGTATATACAACAAAAATACATACATAAATCCTATGAGGGCACGCAGGCCTCTATATACACACTGGTTCATAGACCGGTGTCTCTATCAACAAATCCTCTATCAAATCAACAAAACCCATCTCCGCTCCTGGGGTGACTCAGCTCTCTCCCCCTCCCTCGGCCCGTCCCTCAGCTGGCCCCTGTGCCAGATCTCGCCTCCTACCAGAATCGACCCATCGGTTGTGGTGTGGCCCCTGTGACCTATGACTTTGGGACATCTCGGCTCTGTGAGCCACATATGGCTGATACTTGCACCGGTACCATCTAGTATGTCTTGATAATAACGGGCCTCTGCTCTCGCCTCCATGTATTGGGCCCGTGCCACCATGGCTGGTGGGGCTGGTTGCCCTTATCTCCTAATATAAGTGGGCCCGCCTTGCCTATACACCCTAACCCCGAGCTGTGCCTGTGGTGCGGTGGAGCTACCATCGAGCTCGAACAGGGACTCGTGCTGTGCTCGAACAGGATCTAGACTCGAGGCCGTGCACTCGTGCCTGCCTCAATGCTACTGTTATACCTATCCCGTGCTTGGGCAAACTACCCCTATAACACTTTGTGCATGCATGTGCAGCAATTTTCCCCTGTAATAACTACACCTAACCCAAGAGATGGTCCCTCTCCACTATAACAACCGCCAAATGTGGCTTGTGCAGGCGTGCTCTCATGGCTGCCCTCTGCCCTGCCCACCAAACCAAAAATGAACCTGTAACTCTAGCGGCATCATCCACCGTATCATCGGCCGGTCTCTCTGCTACCCAGACTGGGTCAAATGGCTGCGGTACAGGTAGTGGTGCCTCTACATCCTCCCTCGATACTGTGGGAAGGGAGGTGGCTCATCCTACCGTAGGCCCAACTATCGTCGTACCCTCTCTAGGGGAATCCGCTCATACTCCCCGAGGTCTCCGTCCAGCTATCCAGAAGATGTACTGGATCCATCGCAGCTATGCTCGGGCTCCTCCACGGGGCTGATGGCCTCTGTATGGCCTCCATATAATATCTAATGTAGTCAGGCCCTCTAACATATGCCTGTAATAAGTGACATCTCACCCTACGATAACTGCTCGTGGCTGGCCCATGACCCCCAACCACCTCTGAAACCCATATCTATAAACTACCTATGGCCCTGGCTACTGGGGAAACCCTACTGGTCATATACACACAATATGCTCGTAGGCCCAGTCAGTGTAACAAGAATGTTGAACATATACCGAATCACCTCATATGGTGATAGCCCCAGAGCTCTCTGTATAGCTGCACTAGATACACCGGTGCCCATACATAGCAGGTGTGTTCCTCCACCATCTCATGTAACACTCCCATCGAGCCCGTGGGAAATGACCTCCCTCTGAGTCAGGGAGGGCGAAGCAAGTGATATCGATAATCATCAGCATGGTAAGCCGTGTCTCCTATCGATGCACACGATACATATTGCCGTAGCAGATGCTCGCACTATGATACGTAATCAATGGGGCTGCATCCCCGAATACCTGCAAGATGCTATCCATTCTGTCTCAGCATCCACTTGGAACACCACCTCACCTATGATCGGAAGTCTCAGGATGCGATACACATCCTCTAACGTGATTGTCATCTCTCCAGTAGGGAGATGGAAGACATTGGTTACCGGATCCCATCTCTCGATGAGGGAAACCATTAGGCTATGGTCCCTATCCACATCCCTATACCTCTGGACTCCACCAAGTCCAACCTCCCGCATGACTACCCACTGCGCTGCAGTCACATGTGGCCGCATCCGCCCTAGTAGAGGCGGCATCCGATCTCGCATCATCAGCTGCTGGCATGCCTACAAAAACAACCCACTCCATCAGGCCTACCCTTTACAAAACAACTACCTTAACCCTCTATACTCACTCACCCACCCAATCACAACCCGACTCTATAAACACATCTACACCCACCTATCTTACCCTATACATCTATAAATTCCTCTCACTCTTATGGTCCTTTAAATATCCTACCCACTCCAATCAAACCTAAACCACCTCATCTCCCTCAACATCAATAACCCCACCCAACAAACATCTACAATATCCCCTTTACCTATCCCACACCCTACCAACCGCCCCACTCATACTCCACCCGCTCTACTCTCGCCCTCTAACCATACCTCAACCAATTTAACCCCTCCTAATTCATACACAACCCATAACCTATCCTACCCAAACCGGCCTCCAACCACCCGATTACCCCCCACCCCAATAACCTTTCCTAGCAACTCTACCTTCTCCCCCTTCACCCCAAAAATCTATCCTACCGCCTACAAAAAACCAACAAAAACAAATGTCACAACCTTACCTCCTACCCATGGTGACCGGTACCGGTCACCCTCGACCGCCATCGGCCCCCAACAGTCTATGTCTGACTTTTATGCACCGACGTCGGCGACACATGACCAACGCCGGTCTCTATAACCACTAATCTACAAAACTTTCGCTATGACCGATGCCGGTCGCCTAGTGACCGACATCGGTCACTGTGGGATTTCGGGGCCGGACCAAAAACGGCCCCCAAATCCCCTTTTTTCCTATTTCTACCCATCTACCTAGCACAATTGCCTAAAAACTTACCCACCCTGCCGTTTTGGCCTACCTAACATATCTACCCACTCCATTTTATGATTTACCTTCATTTATTCATTATTTTATCAAATTTTGGATTCCTACCCCAAAACCCACATCCTAGCTAAATTCATCAACTTCACACAAATAGGGGTTCAGAGCCTACCGGTATGACTACACATCGTCGTGGTGGGATAGGTGGCGGTGGTCCAGCTCCTCCAGCACCTCCAGCACCTCTAGCACCTCCTGCTCCTCCAGGCTGTGCCATAGCTCCAAATCTCCTCAGCAGGTCCTCCACCAATCAAACTCTACCTCCTGATCTCTGGGGCCTACCAATAACTCACTCCCCCACTCAACTAGTGCCAACTCAGCCCAAAAACTCAACCCAATCAATTCAAAACTCAGAAAAGAAAATGTTGGCACTCAAATTCACAATGTGAAAATGACATGCCGTATTTTTTCTTTTTATAGGTTTTGACCTCTAACCGATATCGGTTAGGGCGCACCCTAGAAGACCGATATCGGTCTCCTAACCGATACCGGTCACCACTAACCGATATCGGTTACCTGCCTAGTTTACCCTAACTCCTACCCTTATCCACCAAACTCTATTTTTCACCACATCACCTACCCCGACCTTTGCTAAATAACCTTATTTTGAATTCATTGGCCCGACCCAAGGCCGCAACAAACCAACCGGCCCGACCCAAGGCCGTAACCAATCACTTGGCCCAACCCAAGGCCGCAACAAACCAATCGGCCTAACCCAAGGCCGTAACAAACTAATCAGCCCAACCTAAGGCCTGCAACCAACCAATCGCCCGACCATGGCCACACCCAACTAATCGGTTCGAGACCCAAGGCGCGCAACCAACCAATCGGCCCGACCCACAGCCTACAACCAACCAATCGGCCCAACCCACATCCGCACCCAACCAATCGGCCTAACCCATGGCCACACCAATTAATTACCTCAACCGAGGCCCGCAAATTATGATTCTATCCACCCATCATGTAGTTGTTTGTTCAATCGAGCTCACCTGTTCATGTTTTAGCATGACTAGGATACTTGAATTGATCAACCGACCAGATTTCTTAGATGCGATCGTGACGTTTATCTCAACCAAACCAACCATTTGGTATTGCCGAACATGCCTAAACGCCGGTACCTTACCCTTTATATCCTCTGGAGCTACTTCTTATGCCTTGGATAACAGGATTATATCAACCTTGTTTGGATAAACTATCGACCTTTGCCTATGAATTGCTTGTTTGCTCTTTAAAAGCGTGTACCTAGTCGTACTACCGCATTTCAATGTGCATCTACTTCCTTAAACTTACCCCACCATCTTAACATCATCTCATCATCATTCACCCTTTATCAACCCTATCCCGATTTCACGTCGCCTCAATCTGTGATTGATTTGAGGGGATTACCTATACCCTTAATTGGGGCAACCACTTCATATTATTGTAGTGCAGCTTTACAAGACAAGCTACACGACAACAAGGGGAAAATTTAGACACCAAATTTGGGTCTTACGATGCCCTGCGTACCCCGTATCTCATCCCGTAACCTAACCCTACCTCACCACCTAAAACTTACACACTTAATTATTTATTAATTACCTTATAATTAATAAATCCACATCTCCAACCCTGCCACCTCACCTCGCCACCTCACTATGACCTAGCCCTAACCCTAAACTAACTTAATTAAGACCTATGACTTGGTCCAGACCCACACCCATGACTCATCACCCCTCACCCGCATCAAAACAAGCCTAATAATGACTTGACCAAGCCCACAACTGACCCCTCGGGAGAAAAGGAGGGAAAGTTGGCTATTTTTAGTAAAAATAGCCAACTTTGACTTGACCGATGCCGGTCCCTACTCGACTACCATCGGTTATGCAACCACCATTGGTTCCCTGTAAATGACCTACCCCAACCAAAATGCAAGGATCCGAATCCATTTTGGCAAGAGAGAGACAAGTGAGAAGGAGAGAGGAGTTGCAGAGAAGAGCATTGAGTCCAAGACTATAACTGATCAATGAGATCACTGTCACACTCATCCAAGCATTGGGAGAGTCAGAGGATAGCTTCATCAGCTCACTTTCGATTGTCGGATCATCCCACCTGAGCTTTGCCTTCGTCACCACATTCCTCGGACCTGTATCCTCGTCAAAAAGTAGTAAGTAGTATCTTGTATGCTTCTAGGCTCCACTTCATGAACTTTTGATTGATAGTAATTATAAGCTCACCCCTGGATCTAACACCCGGCAGCACCCTGCACCTAACCTTCATTCATCCATCCCTATATTGCCCAGAAGACAGCTTTCTCACTCTCTGAGTCTTCTCCGTCGCCTTACTATTCCCCCCAACCATCTACCAACCTTAAAAACCCCATAACCACCCTACAATCAACCTCTACCCAGAAGCCCCTGAATCACTGCCCCTACCGATATCGGTTATCCCCTACCGGTAGCAGTTTTATAACCGCGGTCGGTTATCCAGTGACCGACATTGGTCACTGTGACTTATACCAAAACCAACCTTTCACCTATTTATTCTCCTAACAACCTCAGATTCAGCTTGGTCTATCCCTGTAACTTGATCTGAACGTATCAATAACCAGGGACCAAACAAACAGAATGACATTTTATTATGGGTAGTTTAGTTACTATTGCTTTTAGTAACAAGGTACCTAAATCGTGATTTTGCAATAGCTTCTTTATTATCATTTATAATAATTTATATTAAAAGGGAACCGACCACCTTGGAAAGGAAGTTTAGTATTTCTGGGCCAAAGGCGGTTCCTTACTTATTGTCTAACTAAAATCTAGTGGTCTTGCATTCTTATTTACAGTAGTCCTTCCCGGAAAAAGGAGTTCTTCATAAGTCGGTCGATCTCTCTATGGTACGTGCACACCTTTCCAACACTCAACATGTATTCCTCCTAGCCCTAACCCTTATCTATTTCTCAAGAGAATGAAAGGATAGAAGCAACTCTATTCTGGAATTGAAATTCTATGTGAAACACAAGCCTCTTTGAAGGATAATTATCCTCTCCCCATAATGGATCAAGTGTTGTAGGTGTTACAAGTTTAGAAATGTTGTCCATGCTTGATGGATTCTCAGGATATAATCAAGTAGAAGTGTTATAGATCAGCATAAGACTACCTTTACCACTCCTTGGGGCACCTTTTCTTACAAGAGAATGCCTTTTGGCCTCATCAATACTGGTGCCACCTTTCAGAGGGAAATGGACCTAGCCTTTGGCAGTCTCAAGGGAAAATGCATAGTTGTATACCTTGATGATCTGACTGTGTTTTCAAAAACCAGAGCTAATCATTTCCAACACCTTGAAACTATCCTCCAAAAGTGTAGAGAGCATGGCATCTCCTTGAATCCCAAGAAATCTATCTTTTGTGTCATTGAGGGAAAATTATTGGGACACATTTTCTCCAAGGAGGGAATCAAGATTGATCCAGAAAGAGTCCAGATGATTCAAGTAGATCCCTCTCCCCAAAATTGAGAAGGGTGTTCTTTCTTTGGAAATATCAACTTCTTGAGAAGATTCATACCTGATTTTGCTGAACTTACTTTGAACATATCCCACATGATGAAAGGGAAGCAGAATTTTGGTTGGTCCTCTGAAGGAAAGGTTACATTTGAAGACATCAAGAGAGCTATAACAAAGACTCCAATCTTGGCATGCCCTAATTATAAAAATACTTCATTATCTATTGCTATTATACTTGAAAGTACCATAGTTGTTGTGTTAGCCTAGGAGAATGCTGAAGGTCATGAATTCCCCATAACATTCATGAGTTATATTTTGAAATCCCATGAGCTGAACTACATGATGATAGAGAAACATGCTTTGCAAAGTGGTCAAAGTGTGAAGCGTTTCGTTTCTACATCCTCAACGCTCATTCTATTGTTCTTGTGCTCGATACAACTATTAAATCCATTCTTACACAACAAGAATTTGGAACCAAGAGAGGAAATTGGGTAGCCAAATTTTAGGAGTATGATCTTGATATCAAACCCACCAAGCTAGTTTGAGGAAAGGGCTTATGTGAACTCATTGTTGAAGGAGCTGATGCCAAATTGTCCAAGGAGGAAGTTGATATACTGTTATTCTTTTCCTCATCTCAACTGACGAATGGTATGTTGGCATTGCACACTTTCTTACTTATGGATAATGTCCATTTCATTTGAGTGCCAAGGATAAGAGAGCCATCAAATTAAGGTCTCAAAGAATGTGTTGTGGGAAAATGCATTGTTCAAATGAGGCATAGATGGAAGGTTTTTGAAATGTGTTGACAAAGAGTAGAAAAAGAAATTGTTCTCAGTGTTTCATGACCAGGCTGTGGAGATAATTTCTCTTCTCATTGTCACGGCCCACAAAATCCTCTGTGTTGGATATTATTGGCCTACCCTATTCAAAGATGCATCAAAGTGGGTAGGAAAGTGTGAAGCATGTCAAACCTTTGTTGGAAGACCCAAATTGGCTGCTTTACCTCTCAAACCAATGGTGATTGAGGAACCTTTTCAACAATGGGGTTTGGAATTCATTGGGACACTCAATCCATCTTCAAGTGTAGGGCCTACTCATGTTTTGATGCTTGCTGATTATTCCACCAAGTGGGTGGAAGCCATTCGATTAAAAGTATGACTTCAAGTAGTATGCAACTTCATCAAAGATCACATCTTAATAAGGTTTGGGATACCAAACAAGATTTTCACTAGCAATGCTTCTAATTTTTATTCTACTGAGATGATGGATTTCTGCTATGGCTATGGAATTTCCCTTTCCCACTCTTTAGATTACTATCCCCAAGGGAATGGGCAAGTAGAATCAACTAACAAGAACTTGGTCACCATTGTTCGGAAGCTTGTTAATGAATCTCAGAGGAATTGACATAAGAAACTATATGATGCTTTATGGAAAGATAGGATTACACCTAAGAGAGCCATTGGAATGTCTCCTTTTGAAGTGGTATATGGAGTTGAAGTTCAACTACTAGTGACATTAGAATTTCCAACCTTGCATTTGATGAAGGCCATTGAGGATGCTAGCTTTACCAATTCATTGGACAAAAGAATTATGTACCTCCAGAAGTTGAATGAAGATAGATGGCAATTAGTTGTGAGAATATCAGCTCATCAACTCAAGGTAAAAAATCTATTTGACAAAAAGGCTAAACCCAAAAATTTTCAAGTGGGAGACAGTGTTCTTCTTTGGGACAAAAGGCATGAACCATGAGGCAACCATGGTAAATTTGTTTCCCTTTGGCTTGGTCCTTTTAAAATTAGATATTTTCCTTGTGAGAACTCTTTTTACCTGGATTAAATGGATGGTTCTCCTCTCCCACTTCCTTATAGTGGGTAATTTTTAAAGTTGTTCCAAACCTAGCAGTTTTGCAGGTCCCTCTATACATTTTATATAACATTTCTCTTTCCTTGTTTTTGTTTTGGTTGGTTTCCCTTCTAGATTCTCTTTGTGTTGGTTTTAATTATTTTTGACTCCATTTCCCATTGGCTAAGACACTGATTCAATCTGATTACCCATAATTCTCTAAGGTTCTTGATTTTACCTCTTTCCTCTGCCAAATCATCCATAGAAGGAGCTAGCTATTGTCCTCTCAATTTTCCCCACCCTTTCGAATCTAATTTTGTGAAAATTGGAGCCTTGCCATGGAAGAAATTCATGTTTTAAACTCCTAAGATGCTCATTTTCATTTCCACGACATTTTTTTTATCAAAATTCCCTCAATCTGTTTCCATTAAAATGTGTTACCTATTTTCAATGGATGGGAAATGATTTTAGTCCTTATTTTATGCATTTGGAATGCGTGGGACCTTGTATCTTTTGTTTTTAAACTTTTGCAGAGAAAGAAATTATTCATCGGGAACAAAAATAGTGTTTTCCTGTTTTTCTTGCTCAAAAAGGTGAAGCTATGCATTTTATTCTCATTGGATGTGGTAGGATGGGTTCCTTATTGAACTTATCAGTTTTGGTGATTTTGAAAAAATGTCAGATTTGCCCTGCATCCCTACCACCCCCGATTAGTTGGAGTAGTTTTGGCAGAAGTTTGGGCCAACGGATCCATTTTAATCTCTAAGGCATTACGAGGAAAGGGAGAAAAGTTCTAAAATGACCTGCGGCCCCACCCATGCGAAAGGATAAATTCGAGTTGAAGTTCACTATCAATCGAGAGAAGGACACATGTTCATGCTGAAAAGTAAATGGTAGGGTGTGGAATTTTGGGGGAAAGTTGGAATTTTTCCCCTTCTCAAAATAGATAAAAATTAAAGCATGTCCCCACAACCAATCAGGTGATGCCATGTGTTGAAGAATAAAAAAGGGACACGTGGTCATTTTTTAGTTCACATGCGCTTTAGCGGACTGGCGGAGGACTTTGGGAATTTTAGCCTTGTTTCCATAAAGGGTGAAAAGTTCTAAAATGGCCCGCAGCCCCGCTCATGTGAAGGGAAAATTTCTAAGTTAAGGCCCATAGCAGATTAGAAAGGGACACCTGGCCTACGTTGAAAATTCAATGGCGGGGCATGGACTTTCGGGGAAAATTTGAATTTTTCCCCTTTTCAAAAATAGATAAAGTATAAAACTGAAGCACATTCCTCGCAACTGTCACATGATGCCACATGTCAAAGAATGAAATCAGAACAACAGGCCCACAGAGGAAATTGAGAATTTGAGCCTTTTTCACCAAAGGGTTAAAATGTTGCAAATTGAGTGCGACCCCATTTCCAATCGTGGTGTGCCATGTGTTCACGTTGAAAAGTCAAAGTGGGATGATGAAGGTTTTTGAGAATTTGATATTTTTGTTTAAAAAGAGTTTAAATGGAAGATTTGAACCGCATTTCCTCAGCCACTCAGATGGTGCCACGTGTTTGGCTTTTAGTGGAGCTGCGGGGGCAAAGAAAATGAGAAATCATGCTTTTTCTCCCAAATGTTAGGAAATGTAGATTTCTCCCCTATGGCCATCGTTGCTTGGATCTTGCCATGTGTAGGGTCCAAATTTGAAGGTAAAATGGGGAAAGGATAGCCATTAACGAAATAGAGCTCTGTAAAATTCAAAAATGGATCATTCTTCATTCTTTTTCTTTGTACCCTTGTCATTTCTCCATGAGATGCATTTTTGGTTTATTATGGAGCCAAATCGATAAGTTTAAAGGGATGTAAAGTTTAATAATAAAAAAATGGAGTTTATCGGGCATATGTGATAAAAAAGGGAGAAAACTCACCAGAAGCACTTGAGTGCTATGAAAATGGTTAAAAGGTGGGAATAACAGGACCACATGAAAAGAAAATCACGAGATTCCCCCTGCTAAAGTAATCATGCTCGAACACTTGAAATATTTGTCTTTTTGAACCTCTAGTTTTCATGAGTGCATTTGTTTCATGTCACTTTCCAAAAGTGGATCTGCAACAAACATTATTCCTTTTGAATATTCTTTTCTTGGGGAAAAAGTATGGATGTAAACAATTGTTATAAGAACATGGTTCGACCATGGAAAGGGGATTCTATTTTTCGGGAAGGTTGTAAATTCTAAAGTAATTCAATACAAAAGTTCTTTCTTTTCTTATTTTCCTCTGTTATATCTCTCTCTCCTGGCTCGATTCAATGGATCATTTGTTTTTCATTCAATAGAAACTTTGTGTTCTAGTCTGTGTAATCTTTAGAACTTTTTGTCTATAGATTTGCATCGATGGTGAAGTAATTGATCCTTTTCTATATTTTCTTGGTTCAATGTGAGTAGGGAGATACTCTGCTATCTATATTTCCCAAAAGCATTTTTGTTTTCTTCCTTCCCCCATCTCTATATTCTTCCATTCCTTCTGATTGATAATATTTTAAGTATGAAAACATTCCAGAATATCAGGGTCCAAACATTGAGAGTTGTATATATGTACATTTGTTTTTCTTGCTTTCAATAAGGGAACCTCTCCCATTAAAGAGAAGGGACTTGTTGTCCCCGATCATTGCAGTTTGAACCCATGTTCCATTCGAAACCAACAAGTTGCAAGATTTAAACTTGACATAAAACTTTTCTTGAATATAGGAGAATTGATTGAAACAGATGTTAAGGAGATATCTAATCTCACATAGATACATATAAAAAAACTAAGATCTGCACTATTATATTAAATCACAAACATAGACCATATATGGTTTTTGTTGCATACTTCGGAGTAAGTACAACACTGATCCCATCGATAATATCATAAATCCATCAAAGAGAGAAGATAAGGACCCTATGATACCAAATCAGGAGGAGAGAGGAGAGTTACAGAGATCCAACATAGAAAAATATAATGAATAAAACTTAATTCAAATGCATTCTCATTATCAATTTACATATTGCAATATTTACATATATATAAGGAATATAATTCCTATATTTTAGGATGTAGGTATAACTACACCTCCATGATTATCTCTCCCAAACTCTATACACATGAGTTTTAAAACTCACACAAAAATATTTGTTATAGTTGTTTAATATAACAACTTATAACAAATATTTACTTACCATTTAAATAATAATTACCAATGTAATTATTATTTACTAACATATTTACTACCACAAATTAAGATGATAATAATTACTCTCGTAATTATTATTTACACACACATATATGTGGAGCACTAACCATGGATTTCCTAACATGTAGTATCATCATCTCTCATCATTATCTCACTGCAGGGAATAACTTAGGAAATTTTTCTAAATTTTTTTGCTCATACATAAACTGAAAAATATGAGATAATGGAAATGGACTATTGGATCATGTTCCCACAAAATGTGAAATTTCCACTTATTGAAAATAAAAACACTACAAATAGAAACGTTGAAACTAGCACTTTGAAAAACATAGTGAAAAACACACAACAAAAACTACAAACACATATGTCACTAAACCTTGGTGCGGCCCCGTTGTTGGAAAATAATGAGAGGACATTGCTTGTCCTCCATCCTCATATGCCTCCATCCTCCAAAGTGTAAGGATACTTAATCAGTATTATTTATCTTTAAGGATCATGATGCAAAATTTATGATTGCGAAGCTTTGGATGTGAAAAAAACAAACTTTTAATGTTTTGACGATAACTTGAGAACCATAGCTCCATTTTACAAACCGTAACATGCACCTGAAATCCACTTTCAAGATCTTTCCATTAAGGTATAGAATAGCTAGTGATTTCTAAGGAATCTATGAAGATTCATAAAAATTGTTGGCCATTTTCCTAATCATTGACGATTGCGTTTTAGGTCCGAGAATCATTGGCGATCACTTTGTAAAAATTAAACAGTTCTTCCATATTTACGCATTTTTACATGTGTTTGAAGCTAGTTAACTACATATTGTAATAAATTTTGAGGAATATTCCATGACAAGTGAATGGTATAGGAATAGATTTTTTTGTATGAATATTTTGAAAGGGAACACTCGGTCGAGACTGGATTTGAAACACCTATTGTGCAAACAACGAAAATGCTAATGCTTAAAAAAGAATGTAGTCTCGAATGCTTTGAGAGTTCTAGAAGAATAAGTTCAGGATATTTCAAATATCACATGAGCATTAAACACAGATCGTGGAAAACACTTTTCTTGATTACAAACCGAGATAAGAGTGTTTCATGAGATTCTTATTAGATTAATGAAATAAATAAGGGTAAAAGGACAAGGTGGAATACTTGTTGTAATGTTGGTTGAAGGTTATGAGCATGAATCTGATTTCCTAATCCAAGTTGATTTTGTGAGCATATTTTTGCTAGAAGTAACTACCTTAGATACAAAGAAAGACCACAAAACATAGTTAATAACAAAAGGTTAGTGGATTTCCTAGTGTGAGCTAGATCCAGGAAGTGTGATACTTCCTCGATGGTTGTCAATCCACTGATATATATAATTCAATATAAAGTAAATGAACATACAACTAAAAGAATCTAATGCTAGTGTTCTGATTTAGGTATCTCAGATTACTATCAATGTTAATCCAATTAGATGCTTTAATAATTAAACTAGTAAAGGTCCCAGGTCAGGTTGCAGGATGGGTAGGTGGTTTGGAGGTCACAAGTAGGGTTTGGGTAAGACTTGGTGGAGTTTGGGTTGGTTTTGGATAAATGGGAATCTTGCTAGTTTGAGGTAGTTTACAAACACGAGACCGACATCGGTTAGTGTGTGACTAATGATGGTTTAGGTATGATCAATGCCGGTTTAAGGTGAGGGAATGAAAAATGTCGAAACAGTGTCTTGGCTCTCTTTGTGTCTATATAGAGAGTTAGGAAGGTCTGTGGTGAGGTACTAAGTTTTGGTAAGGTTTTGTGAGGTTTTAGGGATGTTAGGGACAATTTAGTTGAAAGTTGATAGGAGATACGATAAATGACATTGGTTAGGTGACCAATCGGTGAAGGGAAATTGATGGAGGTTAAGGTAAGCTGGTCGTAGTGGAAATTTGGTGAAAGTTGATAAAAATGTAATTTTGGGCTTCTCTATGATTGTACAAAGAGTGAAGGAGGGATGATTGGGTTCGTAATAATATGAGGAAGACTCGGGAAGGTATACATGATAGGTGGGTAGATCTAGAAGGTTGGGGGTTCTTTAGATAGGTAGATGGGAAAGAAGGTGGGGATGGAGGAATATAGGGAAGAACAAGATCTAATAACAAAAAGATAAAGAACCTATTAAATAAGTACAAAAATGATGCAAAATTAAATGTACTTACTTGTATTTGCAAGCCTAGTTGGGTGAAGGATGGTGATGGTCAATCTATGAAGAACTTGGTGGTCGGGTCTTTGAAGCAGTGCTTCCCAGAGTGCTCCTATGAATGCAAATGCCTTTGGATCAGTCTCAAGTACTTGCTTGGGCCTCTGGATAGATGTATTATGTCATCTTGATGTTGAGAAAACTCTTGTTTTTGCTTGAATACATATAGCTCTCTCCATAACTCGTAGTGACCAACTTGGGAAAAAGGTTATAAAACTATATATATGGTAACCGATAATGGTCAAGGTGGTGGCATTGGTTGTAGGTTAACCGATGTCGGTTAGGGTGGGAAATCCTAGGTTTACCAAAAATAGTAGATTTTGGCTATTTTTGGTGTGTTATTCTTGTAATCCGGGTCTCAAGTGATGGTTAACGCTTAAATAAGTGGGGGTGTTATTGGAGAAGGAATAGGAATTTAATGTTAGGGTTAGACTAAGTCCCAGTTGGTTAAGATAAGTAGAGACTAAGTCTTAGTTAATTAATAGGCTGATAATAAGTCCATGGTGAGGTGTAAATTAATTCAATTAAAGTAATTAAATCAATAAATAATGTGATGATGGGCATTAATTCAATTGTAATTAATTAAATTAATATGAATTTGGGGTAAAGGGTTCATGGTTAGGTGAAAAATTTATGTGAACTGATTGAAAGGGGATTAAGGGGAGTGTGACCCAAATTTGGTGTCTATATTTGCCCCTTTTTGTCATGTATCTTGTATTGGTAAGAGATGCTGACAAAAACAAGAAATTGTTGCCCCAAGTATAGGTGAGATTGGGGTTTCCCCAAGTAGGGATGAAGATGAGGTTGCCCCAAGTGTGGGTGGAGGTGATCCCCCTCACACTAGGAGCTGATGATGTGTTAGATGGAGTCGATGAGTGGTTTGATAAATGGGTAAGTGATGAAAGTGAGAGTAGGTGGGTTGTAGGTAATGGTATGGTCACTGTGGGTATTTGGTAAGGGTATATTGGGTAATGGGTAATGACAATCAAACACACACACACACACACACACACACACACACACACGTATAGATTGTGACATGGTACCAAGTGGAAGAGCTTGCAAAATATTCATCGACCAAGGTCGATAAGTTTATCTAAACAAGGTTGAAGTGTTTCAGGTATCTAGGGTACAAGATATGGTCCGAAAACACAACTTAGGTTAGGTGTAAGAACATTTAGGTATGATCTAGTACACCAAAGGTTTGGTCAGGATAAACATCACGATAATAGGCAAGGTAAGGTCATTAGGCTAAACAACATGGGTAACAACATCGCAAGGTATAATGAGTACACAAATTCCAATGTCACAAAAGGTGGTTCAAGTCAGGGTATATAGGTCATGGCATGGGTAAGGCCGAGGTATAGGTAAATAACATGTCCCTAACATAATTAAGGAAATGTATAGGTAATTGAGGCTTGTGGGTAGGGTGTAATAGGTGTTGGTAAGGTCAAAAGTTATTGGGTCAATAATGTTTTTAGGCAAAATGGGTATTTAGGTGGGTCAAAAGGTAAGGGAAGGTGGTGATCTTTGGTTAGGGTATAATCGACATCGGTTAGCTAGGGCATGATATGACCGACGTCGGTCATGTCGATTTGGGTCTAAAAAAGAAAAATCTATGTTTTATGGATTCATTTTGACGTGTCTATTTGTAGAAAATGACAAAGAGGTGGTGAGGATTGAAAAAATGATAGTACGAGGTGTTGAGATGAGTTGGTGAGCCACGTAGTGGGTGATTAGTGCTCTATCGGCGGGTCCCAGAGATTGATTTGAGTGTTTTCACTTGTTTGAAGGAGAGGAGGTGATTTGATCATGGTAGAGGCAGGAGAAGGTGTGGGAGCTCCAACAACATAGATACCTGAGAGTTGCCACCACCACGTAGAAACCATCGAGATGAGGTAGAGACTCAAAATCGTCATTTGGTTAAAAATAGTTTGTTGAAATCTGATTTGGTTAAAACGTTTAGGTGGGAAACCATCGTAAAATTTAGATGAGGTACGGAGTAAAGAGGGTGGGAAAATGCTAGGGTCAGGTTTTGGTTAGAAAATAGTTAGTTTTGAAATTTTTGAAGAATGGGGGGGGATGGGTTTGTCATATTTGGGTGCCTCGATAGAGACCGAAATTGGTTTAGGTTTGGCCACCATCGATCGGTTTTGGCTGGAATTAGTCAAGTATAAGGAAATTGACAATTTTAAATGGAACTAATGATGGTCAAGGAAAATCGGTGATGGTCTAGGCAAGGCTGGCGCCGGTTAAGGTTAACAAAGAATAAGGGTAAGAAGGGCTAGGTATGAAAGGAAAATAGGTAAAAATGGATAGGTGAAGAGTGTATGTAGAGGGAGGAGGGTAAAAATATGATTTTGGTGATACGAGATAGGTAAGTAGGTGAAGTGAACCGAGAGAATGGGTAATAATGATAAGAGTTAGTAGGTTTGTAGGTGAATTAGGTAAAGGGGGTAAGTACAATTGATGTGGTTGGGTATGGTTTGTTGGGTAATATGTGATTTGAGGTAGTCAAATCTTGACATGGTTGTGTTGGATGATGTAAGCTAGAGATCAACTTAGGATGCGGGATAAAGTACCACCCCTATTGGTATGGATGTGGCCCAACATGACCATAGAGGAGTGGTCGCATATGACCGAGGTTGGACTTATTGGGATCCGACGCTATAGGTGTATAGCTCGAGATCATATTTTGATGTTCACACTCATGATAGATGGATGTAGTGACCAAAAATTTTCATCTACCAATGGGAGAGAAGATCGTCACCCTAGAGGACATGTACAAGATTATGTGACTACCGATTATTGGGAAGCCAATTTATTCTATTACTTTTGAAGCATTGACGGAGATGATAGTGGCTATTTATGGTGAGGTGATGGGTGAGATAAGGTATCACAATGTGAGTTTCACTTATGGAGACATGTATGTAACCTACCCATAGGAGACGAGGCTATTTGTATTGATGATGGAGGCGGTAGGTTATTTTTTCTTTAATGATTATGAGGGTGGCGATTCCCACGAGCACTGATGGGAGTAATCAGGATATGATTGAGGAGTGGATGTGCTTCGCTTAGGACTCAAATTTCCTAGTTTAGCTATATAAGGAGCTACGAGATTATGGGAGATTATGACGATTCGGTATGTGTTGTAATTTTTATTACACTACTAGGCATAAATGCTCATTATATGTGTGTGACCAGTTGGTTTTACATAACATGATTGGTTTAGGGGTGGATTTCTTAGAGTTGGATACAAACATTGGGTACCAGTTAGTGGGTAGTATAGGGTGGCTAGGGCCACATATGATGTTGTATACTATAGGTAGTTATTGAAGGAGATGTCAGGAGTTGACATTGTTTGGAGGCCTTAAGTTGACTTTCCATCTTATAGAGGCATGGTGGAGGAGTTAGAGGAGCTCCAGCTATTGAGGTGGATAGAGGGGTGTTGTGTTAGTGAGCACGAGATGATACCCCTAGATAGGGTTAGATAACGATTCATGCCTTTGACATAGGACATGCCTCACCCTTCCCATAGTACCATCATGATTACATGGAGAGACCTTGTCTTTACCACGTCACGAGTGTGCCGATAGGCAAGGAGAAATAGGTGGTTGATAGGTGTATTGATGATCTAGAGTCACGATGGATATAGGAAGTGGTGGGCGGCACAATGATGGGTGACACCACCAAGGACAGGGAAGCCATATATTGCTATGGTCATGGTTAAGAGAGATGAATTGTAGGGTCAAGTGGCCACCCTACAGATGTAAATAAGAGGTTTCCAGGGTCAGTTGAAAGGGGCACATGCACAGTGTCCACCCGTGAGCTCAAGTGACATGATTTATAGGCCCACATAGCACAAGGATAGGTGCCCACACATGGCAGATATGGTGATGGATTTTAGGTATCCAAATTAGAGGAACAAGAGGCTAGTTTATAAGGCTAATTGGCAACTTAACAGGCACATGTAGTGATCCATAGGGATCCAAAATGAATCTACTTCATTAGATCAGTCAACATGAAGAAGGAAAAATAATACATAGAGGTTCTATATTTTTAGTAATAGAACCGCCACTCTATGTAGAGTGACGATTACAAAACCTCCACCCACCTGGGTGGCGGTCTTAGAACCAACGATCTACATTGGGTGGTAGTCTTGGCTCTTTCGGATAGAAAACAAAAATATGAAATGAACAACCCCAAAATTTGAAAGGTTGTCTGTGTCTCTTCTCCTCCATGACCTTTCCCATTCTCCAGTGCACGAGAGGACATGAGAAAGGCTATAAATGCATGTTTGTATAAGAGAACAAGATCATCAAATCATGAAAGCAAGTGATCAAGAAGTTCTTATTACTAGAATTGTGTTTTGTAGAAGAAAGGAGTGTTGAGACAGAGCAAATAACTAATTGGGAGGAAGTGTGAGATATTATCTACTTCTATTTCATACTTATTGTAATTTTTGTACTTATTGTTTTGAATTGGCCAATATAAGTGGGAAGAAAGAGTAATTTCCCTTCCCTAATGGTTTTTCCTCCTGGAGGTTTCAGGATAAAACTTGTTGGTGTTTATGAGTTTATATTCTTTCCTATCCTGTAATTGTGGATTCTAAGCATAAGAAACATTCATTCACTAGCTATCTCTATAATTTTCTAATAGAAAGTAGAACAAAAACATTTAATTTGTGGTTCTATGGATAATTCTGAAGTTGAAGAGTTTACAAATCATTTTGGTATTAGAGCTAACAAGTATCCAGGACTGTGGTATTCATTCTTGGATTTGTATGAAAATGAAAAAATCTAAAGGCGAAGAGGATTTTACATTGTAATCCGAAATCTCTACAAAGAAGTGGAAATAGATTATTTGGGGATAAATGGAGAAAGAGAACTTGGTCTATAGAATCAAGATGCTAGAGACCATGGTGGATAGGATGTTTAGAAGGAAAGAAGAGCTTGAAGATTTTTAGAAGACAACTTCTGTCAAGAAAGACTCCATGGACTCGGTGGTTCGAGGCTTAGCTGACAAGTTTGGCATAGGGATGAGCCACCATGAGGAAAATTATGGGGAAGAACATGAAGAAAAGATTGCAAACACAAGTGAAAAGGTAAAATCTGATCATACTCATTTTAAAGTTGAGATTAAAATATTTGAAGGACAAGCAGATGCAGAGTTGCTTGATAAATGGTTAAAACAATTAGAAGTCTACGTTAGCATCCATAATGTCACTAAGGCACAGAGGATCACCTTTGCATGTCTCAAAATGGAGGGACACGCTTTGGTTTGGTGGGAAACCCATCTAGCCACTTGTGAAAAGAAGAAGCATCCTATTGTGAAATATTGGCAAGAATTTAAAGAATTACTTAGAGCTAACTTCTATCCTATTGGCCACAAGACTGACGAAATGATTAAATGGTAGTATATTAGACAAGGTTGTGGTCAAAGTGTGTAGGACTATACTACAAAGTTTCAGAGGTAGATCATGTTGCTAAATATGGACTTGGAGGATGAGGATATTTTGACTAAGTACTTGGGAGGACTTCACACTCACCTTCGAAGAAAATTCATCTTGACAAATCCCAAAGATATCAATAAAGCATGTGTGCACTCATACTACCTAGATGATGAAAATAATCAAGGAGAAGCATAAACAAGGGAAATCAGTTGTTAAATCAGCATAAAAAAGAGTATAGGAATACAAGTAACAAGGGTAAGTGGAAAGGGAAAGGTAAAAAAATGCCACTACTTTAAATACTTGTAAAGATCCCAATAATTTTTGCAAGAACTGTGATATCAATGGTCATACTGACGCTACATGTTAGAAGTTGCATCCGGAGTTACATCCAAAGAACCAAACCAAGGACTCAAAGAAGTCCATGACAGCTGTAAAAATAAAAGGGAGGTAGAAATCAAAGATGAATCTGATGTAGATAAAAGGCTTGGATGTACGACCACCAACATGGACAACTAGGAAGAGGAGATGAGTAGACTATTCCAAATCAAGAGAACTAAGGTAAATGCTTTGGTTGATACCGGTTCTCGTCTAACTTGATTTACAAGCGAATTGCAAATATGCTTGGTCTTGAGACTTACGGGCATCCATACCCTCATCCTTTGGGTTGGATGAAGAAGGGTGTTGAAATTTGTAACAAGAAGATGTAAGGTCAAGTTTGGGATAAATTCCTAGTATATTGATGTTTTGGAAGTGACCTTATTCCAATTGATGCTTTTGATGTTGTATTGGGAGTCCTTACTTGTATTTAGGGATGCTATATTTATAAGAAGGGAAAACTAGTCCATATGGGATCAAGCTACAACATCCCTGGCACACCAACGTAAGACACGGGTTACCATGGTAAGTGCTAACCAAGCAAAATGACTTATTTAGGAAAATCATAATCAGTTTTGTTTAGTTTTGTTAAAGGATAAAAAAGATGGGGTAGAAGTTTCAGAGATTTCTAACCAGGGAAGGCATGATTTGGATAGTATTATTCAATATTTTCAGGAAGTATTTCAGGCTCCCAGTGGGTTACCACCAAAATGGGAAGTAGAGCATGAGATTTAGCTATTGCCAGAGTCCTCTCTACTAAACATTGAGTTGTATAGGAAATCCTTTTTGAGAGTACTGAAGTAAAGAAATAACTCCAAGAACTACTAGACCAAGGTGTGATATGTCTGAGCACCTCACCATGTGGTTCACCTATTGAGATGGTAACAAAGAAGGATGGTTCTTGGAGAATGTGCATTGACTACCGCACTTTGAACAAGATCACCATAAAGAACATATATCCACTTCCCCACATAGATGATCTCTTAGACCAACTTCACATGCCAAATTCTTCATGAAGATGGTTCTCAAGTCTGGTTATCACCAAATCGAATGAACGAGGAAGATATATGGAAGATTTCCTTCAAGACAAAACATGGTTTGTATGAATGGTTATTACTTATTTTTGGGTTATGTAATGCACCCGTTACATTTATGAGATTGATGAATGATGTATTGTGGGATTTCATAGATTCATGTGTCATTGTATCTAGATGATATCTTGATTTTTAGTGTCACATGGGAAGAACATCTAACTCATTTACAAAAATTATTGTAAGTTCTCAGGGAGAAATAACTACTTTGTAATATGAAGAAATGTGAATTTTCCAAAAATTCACTTGTATATCTTGGGCACGTGGTTAGAGGAGGAGAGCTATAAGTGGATCCAAAGAAGGTGGAAGCCATCACTAATTGGCCAACACCAAAAGGAGCCACAAGACCTAGGAGTTTTTGGGATAAGTATAGTACATGTGGAAATTCATTCAGGATTCTCCACAATTGCAATACCTCTACACACAGTGGCCACAAATAGTAAGGGTTTTGACTAGGGTAAGGAACAAGACAAATCCTTTGAGTTATTGAAATACAATATTAGTCATGCTCTAGTACTTTCTCTTCCTAATTTGCAACAACCTTTTGAAGTAGAGACAGATGCCAGTGATTACGCTATGGGCATAGTGTTGCTTCAAGGAGGTAAACTTGTATGCTATCATTCTAAAACTTTCACTTCAGAATTTAAAGGATATTCAGTATATGATAAGGAAATGTATGCACTAGTTTAGGAAATTTAAAAATGGAATCATTCTTTTTTGGGTATAGAAACATTGTACACACTGACCACAAACCTCTCTAGTATTTGCAAGCAAAGTCTAAATTACAGTAGGAAAGGCACTACAAATGGATGGGGTTCCTTCAACAGTTCCATCTGGTGATCAAATAAAAGAAGGGTAGTATAAATTTGGTGGAAGATATGTTTTCTAGGCCACCCACACAGGAGAATTTTTCCTATTTGGCCACTATCTCTCGATGAAGCTCTTCATGAAGAAAGCTTATGGAGAGGCATATGCCTAGGACAGAGACTTTGGCATGAAATTTTAGTAGTTGCAATCTCAAAGGACCTGAAAGGATAGGGATAGAAGTTTTTATCTCAAGGATGGGCTGATCTCTCGATGGGGAAGCTTTGCATGCCTAAAGAAGAAAGACTTCTATTGATGAGGGAAGCATATACCTTGAAAGTAGCGGGACATTTAGTGTTGGTAAGACCTAGCCCACTTGAAAAGGTACGTGTATTGGCCCAATATGCAAGAAGAAGTATCAAAATTAATATGTGGATGTAAACTTTGTTGTACCGGGAAGCCTAAGACTAGGAAGGAGGGTTTGTATATGCCTTTTATAGTACCTACTCATCCATGGACAGGCATTTTTATGGATTTTGTAGGAGGATTACCTATGTCTAAACATGTCCATGACTATCTCTATGTGGTTGTTGATAGATTCAGTATTATGTGTATTCTTATGGCATGTAAAAAGACAGTAAAAGCACATGAGGCAGAAAATATTTTGTTGCTAATATATGGGTGCATTTTGGTTTGCCAAAGTCTATTATTTTTTATAGGGATTCCAAGTTCTTGGGGAAGTTTTGGACTACTTTGTGGGATAAGATGGATACCAGGTTACAGAGGAGCATAAATTTCCATCCACAGATAGATGGAAAGATAGAGGTGGTGAACAGGACTTTGGTACAATTAATCAAAGGGTATAATAACAAATACCCAAGGACTTGGGATGAGTCCTTAGCCTACATTCAACATTCCTATAACCGAGTAGTACACACATCCACTATGAAGTCACCATTTGAAGCATGCTTGGGATATCTACCTACAAATCTGCTAGACATAGCAGTTAGGTAGCAGGATGAAGAAGAGACATGAGACAAATAAGTGACTAGAGCAAACAAATTTATTAAGAGGATCCTAAAAATCCATCTCAAATTCAAAGAAGAGCTAGAGAAATCTCCGAGAAAAGTACAAAGCTAGGCATGGTCAGCATAGTAGGGAACATAAGCTTCATGTGGGGGATAAAGTTTGGCTTTACTTTAGCAAGGAGATACTACAAGGTCAAAGACGGAAGCTCAAGCCACTACGATATGGGCCCTTCACCATATTGGAGAAGGTTGGAGAAAATGCCTTTCGACTTGATTTACCATCATTTATGAGGATGTACTTTGTAGTAAACTATGATAACTTACACCTATATGAGCCATCTATGTTAGATGAAGATGGACTATAGTTTCTACCTTCCATTGAGGATTATGTCTTGGAATCACGAGGCGGGTGGAGGAGGATGTAGTGCTGCATTAGAAGGTTAAAGAGACTAGGAGAGGTCCGTAGGAGTCTTGGTAGATTGGATTGAAAGGAAAGAAACCAAGGCAAGCTGATGGTACTCGAAGGAGAAAGTGAGGAAATTATTTCCTCATCTACTCCCATACTAAGCTTTTGTTGGACCAAAAGCCTCCTAAGTAGGGAGGTGTGATCTATAGGGATCTAAAATTACTCTACTTCATCGACAGACCAACATGAAGAAGGAAAAATAATACATGAAGGTTCTATCTTTTTAGTAATAGGTTTGCCACTCTATATACAAGTGGTAAACAGTAACCACCACCCAACTAGGGTGGAAGTCCTGGGACCACCGGTCTGCATTGGGTGGTTTCCTAGCTCTTTCTGCAGAAAACAAAAATATGAAACAAAAAATCCCAAAATTTGAAGGGTTATCTGTTTCTCTTCTCCTCCATGACCTTTCCCATTCTCCAGTGTATGGGAGGACATGAGAAAGGATATAAATACATGTTTTTAGAAGAGAACAAGATCATTGAAGCATGAAAGTAAGTGAGCAATAAGTTCTTAGTGCTAGAATTGTGTTTTGTAGAAGAAAGGAGTGTTGAGACAGAGCAATCAAGTAATAGGGAGGAAGTGTGAGATATTATCTACTTCTCTTTCATACTTATTGTAATTTTTGTACTTATTGTTTTGAATTGGCTAATATAATTGGGAAGAAAGAGTAATTTCACTTCCCGATTGGTTTTTCCTCCTCTAAAGGTTTCCAAGATAAAATTTGTTGGTGTTTATGAGTTTATATTCTTTCCTTTCTTAAAATTGTGGATTCTAAGCATAAGTAAAATTCATTCACTAGCTATCTCTATCATTTTCTAATAGAAAGTAGAATGACAACATTTAACTTGTGATTTTGTGGATAATTCCAAAGTTGAAGAGTTTATAGATTAGGTAGTGGACTTATAGGCAAAGCTTATAACACATGTACTTCTATAGGTCAAGGACATGGTCCCATACAATAGGAAGCAATGACATGACATGGTCCCATGGTATAGGGAGGAGGACAGGGATCACGTGTAAAAGGATCGAAGCAATTATTTGCAGGACATGGCTCACAAAAGGCTGCATTGAGACATATGACACCACCTCAGATGGTGACTATGGTGAGGTTTATGGATGCCCTAAATGATTCTTGTAACTCAGGATCACTGACGATGGTCGATATAGGTGTCCCTTAATATGCCGAGTACAAAGCCCAAGAGGCAGCGAGTGAGTGGAATAGATATCGCACTCATAGTTCAGAGAGCACAAGGGGCTGACAATCCTAGAGACAGGGTCAGGGTGAGGGTACTAGTTTAAGAGGCCATGCCCATTCGAGGGCTAGATGGAGATTAGAATGAGACCCATGGAGGGTGGAGAGTATTTGGTAGAGCGGTAGACGAGGTTGGGAGGAGGAGACATGTGAGACCGACTGGAGGATATCGGGTGGGCTAATGTGTAGTCACTTGAGATGATCATTTTTTGATTCTTGATATATATATCCGGATTGTGTGCCAAAGATAGTGAGGTTGTATCTGAGTGACTTGAGATACTTGTATTTATTTTTATCTATGTATATGTGTATTGATACACAGACTCTCCCATTTATATAGATGATGATATTTATTGTATGGATGATGTACCTATGTTTTAATTTCCATTGTTATTGTGTATTGATGGAAACTAGGTGAATTAGGCATGATTGAGTCGAGGTCATGTAGGCATGGTGGAGTCTAGGTGAATTAGGCATCGTGGAGTCTAGGTGAGTTAGGCATGGTGGAGTCATGTTGTTGGGTTTGATTTCATTTCCAAGTTTTATGTAAAATGGAGAATAAATGATGATGTATATGTATGTTATGGTGGAAATTTAAAAAAATATTTGATGTCATATAAAATCAATGTTTTGATGATGTGATAAAATGGTAGGTATGTATGTTGAATGTTTGTTTAATTTCTAAGTGTTGTGAAAAATGGAAACTAACTAAGTTAGAATGTGAAAAATGGGGAAAATGGGTGAGGGTAAAGAGTGGCCGAACTAACCTCCAAGGACCCATGCCCTCGGAGTGCTACCTATATATCCCCGGTAAAAGGGGCCTCAAGCCGATGTAGTTCTCCCATAAGCTAGGGAAGAATATGATGATGTTGAAGGATGGGTTGGTGGGTTTCAAGCATGATTGAGTCTAGGTCAGTTAGGAATGGTTGAGTTTAGGTTAGTTAGGCATGGTTGAGTTTAGGTTAGTTAGGCATGGTTGAGTTTAGTTCATTTTAGGTATGGGTGATTTTAGTGAAAGTGGAGTCCTTAAAATGTAGGTGTGGATGGTCTAGTCTATATAGGAGAATCAACAAGTGATGAAGAATGTGTATGGTAAGAGGTGGAAAAAAACCACCTAATTGATAAGAATCCTAATGAGTATATCATACCAAAGATTGGTTTATGAATGTAAGACCCTAAAGGAATTGCATAATTAAGCTTTCTAAGGGTAATGAAATTCGCATGATCACAAAATGTCACATTTTCAGCAAGTCCCTTGAGAAGGTAGAAGATTAGGATGAAAAAGGCAATGAGGTGAAAGAATCCGGTTTAGCATAATTGGGGTGAGACATCATTCCTATTTGGTATGAGACCCAATATCAAAATAGGCAAGTCCATGAAAAAAAAATTATCCTTTTCTTTTTATTTTTGTATAGACTAATCGATGTGGGAAGTCTATATGGGATGTGTAGATTATCTCCTTGAGGTCTTCCTTAAGCTAATAAATGCGGGAAGCTTTAGAATATTATATATATATATATATATATATATATATATATATATTAGCTTTGTATAGCCGTCCTTCAAGGAGTAGTCTACTTATAAAAATGACATAGAAATAGTAGATGTCATCTTTGAGGGAGTCATATTTTTCTATAAGTTTGACTCAAGAGTTGAATCCCATTTTAATTTTGGAATTGTTTTTCTTTTAGACTTTTAGGTCACGAGACAAGACTATAAAGAATGATAGGCACTTGTGTTGAAGACAAAACCATAGCCCATAGAGGTTAACTATGAAAGAGAGGGTTTAAGTGAAAAGTATCCATGAGAATCATGTCATGCGTAGAATTATAGTACTCGAGATTGAACATAAGGTCGAAAAGTGACGGGTAATCACATGATTCGGTTTAGTCGTTGATCCTTAAAATAGGTAAAATGGAAGGTGAATGGTGCTTAAGGGATGATCATTTTAACTCAATAGAATATGATATATGACTTGATTCAATAATAGAATGGTTGAAGATGTAAGGAATTGAGGGGATCAAGTTTAGGTTTACCTTCGAGTGAAGAAAAATGATAAGAACCTGATCCATAGGTATGAGTAATGATATAGGGTCCAAGACAATTAGGAGAATTTTTCCCCATTTACTTTTCTCCTCTTTTGTGACATGTCGATTTTCCTTCAAGATGAGGTCACTGAAATGGAAGGTTCGTTCATGGACACATTTATTGTTGGAAAATTTGATTCATTTTTGGTATATTTGGAGGTGATCAAGAGCATTGAGATGACGTTCATCTAATAACTCGTGTTGTGGCTAATGATCTTGGTGAAAGTCATCATTGTTGAGCATCTCTTTAAGTGAGATATGAAGAGATGTAATTTGGACTTCAAGAGGCAAAACAACCTCTCTCTTGTAGACCAGAGAGTAAGGTATGGCAGTAGTTGAGGCATGAATACTAGTGCAATAAGCTTGTAAAGTAAAGGGAATGTGTGTATGCAGTCCTTTCCAGTATCGTCAAATACTTTCGTAAGAATTTTGTTTAAGGTTTTTTGGTTGATTACGATTGGCTGTTTTTTTAGGTTAGTAAGGTGAAGAAAAAATTATTTGAATGCGAAGGCGTCACATAGTTTCGTAGGGTTTTATTTTGAACTATTTACCATTATTATTAATGAGAGGGTGAAGAACACTAAAGCAACAAATGATGTGATGGTTGATGAATTCACATATTTTCTTAGCTTTTGTAGAAATATGAGGTATGGTTTCTACCCATTTAGTGTAGTATTCAATAGCAGTAATAATCCATTGATGAAATTGGGAAGAATGAGGATTGATCTCTCCGACAAGATCCAAACCCCATTAAGAGAAAGGCCAAAGGTCTTGTGTGACTTGTAAGGTGTGTGATGAATATTAACATGTTGTTGGTGCTTCACACAAATTTTGACATAATCAAAGCTTGATCCACGGTTTAAGGTTAGAAAAAATAGCCTAGGTAGAGAATGCATTTAGTGGCTAAACCACTAAAGTGACCTCCAAAAATTCCATTGTGAACTTCCTTGATGGTGTAGGGAACTTCAAAACTTTTAAGGCATTGTAAGAGGATATTGTCAAAGCCACATTTATAAAGAAGACCACCCATGATGACATAGCGAGAGACACTTTTTAGAAAGGCTTGTTTTCCATTGCAAGTAAGATCGGGGTAAAATGGAAAGGGAAAGATAGTAATAAAATTTCTTATACCAATGGTCACGTGGGTCAGGATCAATGGTTCTCACAAGGTTGACGTATTGAAATAGATAATAAGGTGATTATAGCCTTTGTAATGTGAAAAATATTTTTGATTCGAAGGGCGAAGAAGGAATTTGAGAAGTAAGGAAGGCCATGGTGTCCACAAATTTATTAGTGGAACGTGGGGTGGTTTGAAGTTCATAATGGTCAAAGGTAGTCAAAATTATGTCTACATGATGCTTATACTTCGAAGTATCTCATTATGACACTAGTATATACCATTAACTTGGTTTACAACCAATTGAGAATCACCAAAGATATTAATTGACTTAACGTCTAAGGAAATAGTGGTTTGAAGGCCTAATACAAGTGCTTCATATTTGACGATATTGTTAGTACAATCAAAATCTAGTTTGAAATATAATGGCATACACTCACCATTAAGAGGAATGATGATAACTGCGGCACCACCTCCATCTTTGACATTTGGTACCATCAAAGAATAAGGTCATATGGTAACAATATCATCAAAGAGAGGGTAGAAATGGATTCTTCCAGGAAATAAAATTTGAAGGATTGATTACAAAAGAGAGGTGTGTGCGGAAGTTTTTCGGTGATGGTTCATCCTTTGACGTATTTTTGATGGATGGATTTGAGTTCTAGGTTTGCAAGAAACATGAGTTAATGTGTAGGATGTTGATGTTGATAGGGATTGGCGTATATGTAATGTAAAGGGTTAATATTGGTGATAATGAAGTTTTTTTGTTAAGTAGGTAATGGAAAAGTTTAGTGGTGACAAAAACTAAAGATAAGAAGATTTTTTTGGTGTGAGTGTATTTATTTTCATAGTCTAAAAGTGTCTGATTATATAATAAGAATTTTCTCCCTATGTTGCTCATTGCAATGAGCGAATATGGCACCCAAAATGGTCGAGTAGTAGAAATGTAAAGGTAAAATGGTTGGTCATCCTTAGGGGAATGAGCACGGTGGTTGTGTTATCTGTAAAATTGACAAGGAAATTTTGTAGGTAACCATCCCATTTTTGTTTTGGTTCCTGTCAGGTCCCTTAGCGTTCGAGAATGGCATAAAATCCCTTTCCAAAGAATCTAGTTTTTCGAACTTAGTCATTTGGTCCTTTTTTGGTTGGGTGCAATTTTTACTCACAAAACATCAAATGAAACTGCACCCCCTCCTTTCCTTTGTGCATCCTTTGAAGTGTCGAAATTCTAATTGTTGCACCTTCCCATGATGTACCTTTTAATCTGCGCCAAGGTGCATGCGCCATCTTGTCGACATTCAAAATGTTGTGCCCCTAAATGGTGCGCCAAAGCGCTGAAAAAGCAATGTTGATAGTCCCAAATCCGCGCCTAGGGCGCAAATATTTTCATGTTGGTGTCTACCTAGGTGTGCCTTACAAAAGGTTAGTGGTGCATTTATTGCACCTTTTGCTTTATAAATAGGTGCATCCGACCTGTCATTTTCATGACTAAAAAAACATGGAAAAAGGTTATTCTTCTGCACTTATCAGCACTCCTGTCAGCCCCGTGTGTTGCTTTTCATCGTATTCATGGACCCCACATCATTTCCTCCATCTTATATATTCCTGGTAAGTGGTCCTTGCTTTTCTTGTGGTTTTGTTGTGGTTTTGTTGTTGTTTAGGGTTGGTATTATCAAAACAAAAATGAATGAACCTAAGAAAATAATACAACTCCGCCCATTTTTTGCAAATCGACCCACTTTCAAAATGGTTTTACCCTCCTTCTAGATCTGCTAAACCTAGGAGGCCTTGTCTCAAAAATGAATCCCTGACCCTCTTTCCTCTGTTCCCCTCACTGAAAAATCTAAGTTAAGAGAGGAAAAAGACCCCAAACCTGCCAAAAAGGTGAAAAATCTAAAGTTATTGCAATCCAGAAACCACTATTTTCCTTTGGCGCAAACTTCATTATTGTTACACTAAACACAGTCGCACCAAAGGGGTGCATTGTCCCCACATGCAACATTGGTCTTTCCTGTGCCTTATAAAAATTCCTAAAACCTAACACAGGCGCAAGCGCAACCACATCTACACCTACATTTGAATGTGTCGCGTAGACCCTTCCCGCACCATGCCAAAAGCTCAAGCAATAGCGTTGTGACTTAAATCGGTGATGCACCCTTTGAACCTACATCCTTTATCACACCATAATGTTTTGCAACACATACCATATCTGCACTAAAGTTTCACCCTTAATCCTTGCAACACCAAAATAAACTTCACCCAGTTAACCCTTCATATGGCGCAATCACACATCATATGACACCAACATCTGAATGTTGTATGTTGTTTTTCCACACCTGTGCCCCTTTTGGCACTATTTTCTTCCATGCAACACTCTCTAGAAGTGTGCCTTTCTTTTCTAACCTGCAGCCTGCAATAGAATTGTGCCTTGCACCCAGAGGCTTGTAAATTGATAAATTTTCATTCTGTAAAGCTTTGATGGATGATTTAACAACTAACATGGCTCTTCTGCGATGGACTTCCCTGATTCTTCTTGCAGATCAGCAGCTGAACTCAGATTCACACATGTCTTCATCAAGTAAGAAGCCAACCAAGTCTAAGGGTAAGGCCAAACTCACAGAAGAAGAAATGAAGTACAAATACCAAAGGGTCGAGATGCAGAATCCCTTGCAGAGTGTGACCTAGACATCAGGGATTCAGAGCTTGGTCATATTGATATGGAGGACTTCTGGGCTAGAACCAAGAAGGTCACAGGCAGTCCATGGATGGAAAAATTAGTTGGCAGTGGTTTACATTTTCTGCGGGAATTCCCATGAGCGCGATAAACAACAAGTTCATGATGGTGGTGGGCCGTTGTTCTGATAAATATATTGGATGTGTCAAAAATGAGAAGGCGAGGTGATAATCAACCTCATTTCTTGAAACTTTGAAAAATAAGAAGGTGGTGAGTAGGTGGCCACAAGTTATTCATCACAGTGACTTCTCGAAGAAGATCTAATTGACACCATCACCTTCCTAAGTAGGGTGTTTGGGCTTCATGAAGCCCATTACTTTCACAAATGGATGCTTAGATATATGGAAACAATGAGGAAAAATGTTCTGATCAACGTTTTGAATGGGTGGATATTATCAGCAACACCATCTCTAATGGCTTCAACAACTCTCAACAACTGGGAGGTTCTACATGAACTCCTATGTGGTATATGCTGCTACCTCTGAAAGAGACTACCCAACACTGAACCGATGCGGGGTATGGCCCCAAGTGAGAATATATGAATATTATTCAGAGTTGAAACTTGAAAATAGCATCACACAGTTCAACAAGATCAATGATGCCTTCTTCTACGGTGTCATCTGCCTCTTGAGGCCTAATATGACTCACGGTCAGATGACCAAGAGCGTGGTTACTACCACAGAGAAGTGGGGGGTGTTATTTATGTAATTCCCCACTTTCACTTATCTGAGCTGCTAACTTCTAGGGGGAGCCCACTAAGTTACCGAGGTATGCGGGACCAGAGTTGATCCTATTAGAGCTATCTAGATAGATTATCAAATACCACAAGAAGTGTCTAAAAAGAATGAAGGGCTTGAACTCCATTCCCCCTCGAGTGGGAAGGTACACTGCACTTCTCATAGTAAAACACTGGGAAATGTTTGCGGAGCTGGAGTTGCTCAACTTGAAACACAATTTTCCGCAAGGCCAACCTTTGATCCTCACAATTACCTTCCAAGGGAAAAGCTTGATCTGATTCACATCCCATAGATCGAAGATATCTATATCGATCTGTATAATGAGGTCAAGCTCAGAAGAAAGGATCACTCCCACTTGGCCCTAGCAGAGATCATCCAATATGGTGTGGCCATTGTCCCAAAAGGTTTCCAAGTGCTGATCAAGAAGTTGATCAGGTCTATCTAGATACGGACGAGGAAAATTGGCCATTTCTTTGAGTTGATAGAACAAAGGCACCTCAGACTATTGAGGAAAGGGTTAAAAGAACTCTGCAACACATAGAGCATTGGTGTAGGAAGAACGGTCTCATCTTCCTTGGGGTGGAATTTACCACGTCTCCTTGGGAAATGCACTGCTTAGGCTGAAAAACTTGCCAAAGGTAGATAAAGAAGGAGAATCAAGCCAGTCAAGGAGAAAACTCTTGAGAGTCCTCCTTAAATCGAGGAGGAGCGAGGTAGTAAGCTTGGTCTCCTCGGAAGAAGAGGAAGTGGTAAGTGTTCTAATGGGAACATCCACTCGGGATATTGCCAGCTTCTTTGTAACTAGTGAAGTTCCCACCTTTGTCCCATTTCCTGCCCATCCTTCCCCTCCTCACATCACTCAAGAAACCACTCCTTTGGTTGTGTCTCTTCCCCCATCTTCTACTTTTCCCCCTTCCTCTTCCTCCATCTTCTCTTCTCTCATGGATGTGTCCCCCAGCATTTCTTCCCTCATCTCTCAGATCCCTTCCACCCCCACGGTTTCCTCTCCTACAGTGACTCCTACCCCTGTGAGCATTGGAGGGTTGGCTTATTTTTCAATGCCACCGCCAAGTGTCTCGACGCATTTTCCCATGTCCACTGTAGCTGATCCTTCTTCCACCTCCATTCCCTCTTCTCCCTCTGCGGTCCCACTCCTCTAAGTCGAATGGATCTCCAAACACTGTGTTAGCACAAAGGAAAGTCCCCATTACACCTATGGACTTCTCTGTCATTCCAACAAAAGGAGCTAAGAAGCAAAAGGCTATAACCCACTTCTCTCAAAGTGTTTTAGGTGAAAGAGTTATGGAGATTGCATCCCCGATCCCACAAAGGATAAAAAAATCTGTCTCACAGTTACATAGTGACACAGTCACAATGGGAACATCCTCGAAATCTGAGGAGAGGCCTTATTCTGATAGATTCCCTTTACAAAAAGCTTGGGAAGCAAAGGAAGAGAAGAGGATACTGAAAGAACAAAACAAACATCTTCTCCAAGCCCTACAGAAAATGGGTAGTGCACCTCCTATAGCTGCCACCGAAACTCCTGAAGCCCTTAGTTAGGAAAAGATAAATGAGTATGCCAAGATTGGCAAGCAAGGTATGGTAGTGTCCACCTGGAGAGACCAGATCCTCAAAGATAGTGAGGAAGTAATTATTAAGTTCACGGAGCTATATCAAAATATTGATCAGGCTAATAAGGAACTCTAGGCGATTGCAAGACCTATCTCCGAAGAGTTGGACCATGCCAGGTTACAACATGAGACATTCTAGAAGATGCTTGTTGCCCAGGTCGATGACTTAGTAAAATTTTGCATTTTCAATCACCCAAGAGCACCCAACAAAGTCCTTGTTGCTCACGGACTATCGGGTTGACCGGATGGAATTTTCTTGGAGAAAATATATAAATCAAGGAGAAAGCCTTGGATGTAATGCGTCAAATGGAGCATATCGTTCTAAGGATGTCTCGGGTTTACTCACCCCATCATATGCCTTGAGAAAGGTAGATGACACTATTCAGCTCTTCAAGGAGATTGCGTCACAAGGTTTAGGGTCAGAAGCCACTTTTGATACAGAATCTATCAACAACCTTTTGGCTGTCGTGATTTTGTTGGATACCTGATGGAGGTAGGTAATGAATACTTCAAGCTCCCAGAGAGACTCAGAGATGAATGGGAGACTTTTGAGGTCATTGGTGATCACACCAAGGGTCCCGCTCAGGATCAACTTCAACCGATGATTAGCAAGTTCATGGAGTATTGTGCTCAATTTCACATTTCCTCTCCTGAGCAGAAATAGGATACTCCTTTCAGGCTGTGAGATGATGACGAATAGGCTCTTTCCTCCTAGGATTGTTCCCATTTTTGTAAAGTATTTAAAAGTATGTGGGCACAAATGATGACATCATCCATGTTGCACCATGAGATGTTGTCATCCACCAAATTGCCCCAAAGTCAATAGTTGACTTTTAGATATTTTGTAAATTTTTGTAAATAGTTGTTGGTTCCTTTTTGCCTTCTTTCTCCTTCTCCTTCTATATATACTTGGATACTTGTTGTATTCAAAGTGTGGAAATTTTTTAGATGAAAAATAGAAGTGAGAAGAAAAGGCTTTGTACTTTTTGTAACAAAAAATATTAATACAGAAATTAAGACTTTGTGCTCAATGGATGTGTTATGTGCATTAGATCTTTCTTAAGTTAGATCTATGTTGCTTTTCTGTTAGATCTATCTCTACTTTTTTGTCATTTGCTCATCAGTATTGCTTTGTTCATTTATGCAAGTAGGTTTGGCTCTATTTACTACCAGCCCAAAACATAAACCCTCTGACCTTTCTGCTTTGGAATTCATTTCTTTTCTCCCTTCAGATCTATCCTATCTCCGTTCTTCCCTTCATTCCTTTCTATTCACAGTCAGAAATACCCCTATCGGGATGAGATCCCAAACCCCTGAAGGTAGAATATTGTGGGACTTGCACAGATTCCTACTGGTAGAATAGCAATAAACCAGTTTGCTTTCTTTGTCTCAAAGAGGGCTATGCCCTACACCTTTGTTGGCCTATCATCCATAGATATGCCCACTGATAGATTTTTGGCCCAACCGTTTTGGTGACTCCGCTAGGGATCGAACTAGATCTATGTGAGTGTTGTGTCGGTTAAAATACACTAACAACTTTTAAGGTTGCTAAGGTAACTAAGAAAATAGATAAAGCGTAAAAAGCACTACTACATTTGCAAATCTTAACTCTTTGCTTAAAATCCAAATTTTTGCAAAAGTGATCCAAACTAAAAATTTTCTTCACAGATCCATAGATCTGGGCTAGTTAGAGATCTTTAGTTATTTGAGTTTTACAAAAACCCATGTATTTCCGTAGATTTGAGATTGACAGCCCGGTTTTACAAATAATTTCAAACCCTTGCAAAAAGTCAACTCTAAGATCCAAAAATCAGCTTACTAAGTTAAACCATTATTTTATCCTCGTTGATCTTTGTCATTAAACCGCAATCAGTTTTCAAAAGAGGGATAAAATTAAATATTTATAAAAGTACATGCTGCTGATTTTTGTTAGAAAAATCAGAAAATCAGCAAGTACAACCAAAAGGAGTTTTTAAATCTGCTCTAAAAACATTGCAGATCTGAAAGATACGTTGGCGGGTGAGCCATTTACTCGTAGCAGAGAGAGCTCATGGAGAATTTGATCCTATTTTTGATCTACTTCAAAGGCACAACTTCAGTATTACACTAACACGCTTGTCATCTTGAGTTGAGGCGATTAGTCGCCAAAAGTGTCTCACCCCACAGAAGAAGCTGTTTTTCACAAAGAGCCTCCACATCCCTTTGCGGTGTTGCATTTGCTCGGTGGGCGCACTTCGAGGCTTCACGTCCTCTTTCCAGCTTTTCAAATGGTAGTACCATGGGGAAATGCTAGGGGCCCTCTCGCATTACCACATCCTATTCACACACTCCCTCATGGAAAGCGCAAGAACTTCCAAAGATTTGATGGGAGTGGAAACCAAAGCTTTGTGCGGATTCACATATATCTACATTCATCATGTCATGTAGCATTCGGATGTGACCCATGAAGATGTGTTAGTATGTCTCTTTCTAGAGACCTTGTAAGGACACATGTAACAAATTGGTTCCAACATTTATGATTTTGCTAGCGGATCTATCACCGGTTAGGCCACATTATGAAGCGCATTTGAAGATAGGTATAAGCCTTGGATGATGCATTTGCATGCCAAAGATCACTCACCTGAAGAAGGAAGTCAATGAAACCATGCGTGATTTTATCACTCATTTCAATTCACTAATTAACCATGTGGCGCCTTATGCTATGCTGACAACTTTGGAAAATCATAAGTGTTTCTTTGTGAACGCCATGAGCTTAAGAGTAAGTTTCTTACTCTTACAAGAACAAATCACCACCCTGGTTCTAGCTCAAGCTGTAACCATTCGGATAGAAGATAACCTGCTTATATCTAGTGAGTTAAAATGAGAGTCATCTAAGCTTAAAACTTCAACTCTTTCTCAAGCCACTTCATTAGATCTGACATTCCAAAAGATGGCAAACGACTTGCTTGCATTAAAGAAGCAATTAGCTCAAGATTCTCCTAATACTTCATACCAGGATATCCCATAGAGAAATTTCACTTCCAACAATTCCCCATAAAGGCCACATTTGCTTGTAACTACCCCAAATTTGGCACTTGAGGCCCTCCTTGGTCAATGCCCTAGTCGAGGTTGAAGAAGAAGAGAAAAATTATGAAGAACCTTCATCACAGGGAAAAGATGATCAAGATGTCGGTGAACCGAATGGTGACTCTACAATCGGGTATATGGAATTTGAAGATGAAGAATCTGATGAAGAAGAGGGTACCCAAGGGTATGCAAGTGGATAGTCATATGCTATTTTCACCTAATCCCAAGGAAAGAAGCGAAGTTGCTACAGGGATAAAAGAGAAGGTTTGTGTCAAACACGCCTCCAACCATTGCTAAAAGAGGTAATCCTCTTCCTGCTCAACCTCCTATTAAGTCTTTTACAAAAAAATCTTTTCCTCCCATCTCTCCTCCAAATCAGCCTTCTTCTATTCCCATAAAGACCAGTAACCCTACCCCTTTCTTTGTGAAGTGAGGGACTCATTCCCTAATCAATCTGACCCTTGGTTGCATTGGACATAATTGATCACGCTAAAAAGACCAAGATTCAAATGTGCGAGGCTAAATATCTTGATCAAACCACAGAGCAACTTGTGAGATTGGTGAATATATCCAAAGCCAAGCTATCGTAACCTCTCATGTCTCTCTGAAAGGAATCCTTTCCACTCCCTCTGCATCTCACATAAATGTTGCCTCGACTTCCGCATCGAGGCAAAATTGAACCTTTTTATCTCTCACTCCTAATCAATAGTCACAAGCTAAGAAACTACATAATTGATTACGGGGCTTCCGATAATGTCATCTTTGGAAAAGGTCACCCATGCTTTGGGCCTCACTCTTACCAAGCCTTTCGGGAGATGTTACTCCATGGAAACCAAGCGAGGTTTCATTAATTGGTCGATCAAAGATGCCTGATTCGCGTTTGCCGCATTCCCAGGAGAAAAGAGTAAAGATGACCATCCTCGTTGCATTTGATATCCAACGGCATATGGAATTCTACTAGGAAGAAGTTTTTGTAGAGAAGTTTATGGAGAGATCCATATGGGATGGTCAAGGCGAGAATCACTGTCAAGGGTGTAATGGAGACATTGGAGCCTAAATCGCAAAATAAGTACTTGGTCACCAGTGACGAGCGACCCCAAAGCCCAAATTCTCTTCAAATCATCGGGAATGGGAACTAATTCTTATCTCTGAGTCGATAAAATGGGCATTCTCATCCAGAAGAGGACCTTAACAAGATATGGACACTACGGTTTGATGGCAGTTATACTGACTAGTGGATGTAGTCTTTGGAGCTATGCTTAATATCTCACGAAGAGGAGATTTTTCCTCTCTCTTTCAAATTCTGATTTTTCAATACAAAATATCTTGCTGAATATGAATCTTTGCTACTTGGCATGTAAGTCTGCAAAAGAAAGGGGAATTAAAAACCTAAAAGTACTGGGTGATGCCGGTGATCGTTAATCAAGTGAAAAGAATATATCAAGTAAAGAAACGAAAGGCTTAGACATTACCGCAGCGTGGTATGGGATAGCATTGAGGAATTTGATGCTTTCTCAATAAAATCCGTTCTAAGAGATCGAATGACATGGCCAATTCATTGGCCGTCTCAAAGCATCTCTTATGCTCCTCACCTAGGGTTAAAAGCATGACACATATACCATTAAGGTAGTCTTCGCCCAAGCATGCTAGAAAATTCTCAAATCTGAATTGGCAGGTATTCAACGATGACAATCAACTTATTGCCTTTCTAGAGAAAGTAGAAAATTTTAGTGAGCTTCATTTTGAAGGATCTACTTTTGCATCTTTGTGAATCATTCTTCGATCAAGAAAACAAATCAAAAGAAGGTGATGGCATATGTCAGCTTAAGGGAAATAAAATCTCAAAAGGTTTAGTCTCTCTGGAACGATTGTTTGATAAACATGATCATTTTGTCAAGAAGAAGTGACAAGATGATCCCAACTCCTCTCCAGAAATCAAACTAGTCAACTTGGGTACTATGGAACATCCACAGTTTGTGAACATCGGGAAATGTTGCACACCCGAAGAAAAGTGGAAGTTTTTCAAATTTATGAAGAAATATATGGACGTATTGGCATAGTCTTATGCCGATCTAACGTCTTTCAAGCCAAAGGATGTTCAACATGACATCCTGTTAAAAGATGATGTCAAACCTTTTCACAAGAAACAGAGGCACTACAATCCCAAGATCTCGAGTACCATCTAGGTGGAAATATAGAAGATGCTGGATGCGAGGATTATCTTTCCTATCCATCATAGTACCTAGGTTCGAACATCGTGCAGTCACGATGAAAGAAGAATGGTGAAATACGCATATGTGTAGATTTTCACAATCGAATCAGTGTCCTTGAAGGACAACTACCACTGCACATAATGGATCAAGTTCTATAGGAAGTAACTGGTTTAGAGATGTTTTCCATGCTTGATGGCTTCTCAGGCTATAATCAGATTGAGGTCTCACCTAATGACCGATTCAAAACAACATTCACTACTCCCTGGGGCACATTCACCTATAGCAGGATGCCTTTTGGCTTGACCAATGCTAGTGCCACCTTTCAATGAGTGAAGGACTTCACATTCAAAGGTATGATGGGAAAGTTCAACATGGTTAAGCTGTGTTCTCTAAAAAGTGAAGTGATCATTGTGATCATTTGGAGCAAGAATGGATTAGATGCCGAGAACATGGGATTTCCCTAAATCTAAAAAGTCTTTTGGGTCATGGAAGGAAAGTTGCTGCGACACATTGTCGCAAGGTGTAGACACCAAATTTGTGTCATTACGACACCTGTACCCCGCATCCCATTTCGCAACCTAACCTCATCACCTAAACCGTACACGATTATTTATTAATTACCTTATAATTAATAAATCCACATCACCATACCTGCCACCTCATGTCGCCACCCATCATGACCTAGTCTTAACCTAAACTAACCTAATTAAGACCTATAACTTGGTCCAATTCCACACCTATAACTAATTACTCCTCATCCGCACCTAAAACCAACTTCATAATGATTTGACCAAGCCCCTGCAACCAATCCCTGGAAGAAAAGGAGGGAAAGATGGCTATTTTACCAAAATAGTCCGCTTTGACCTAACCGACACGGTTCTACTCACCGCCGTCGTTTGTGTAACCGCCATCGGTTCCCCGTAAATGACCACTTCCAACCAAAACAAGGGATGGGATTTTCATTTGATCGAGAAAAAGAGAAATCATCGAAAGGATCGGATTTGCTTGGCCGAGCAGAGACAAGTGAAGAAACAGGAAGAGTTTGCAGAGAAGGACATCAAGCCCAAGACTGCAACTGAATAACTAGAGCCCAGTAACACTCATCCGAGCATCAGAAGAGGAGATAACTCATCTTGGATTGTCAGATCATCCAACTTGGGTCCTGTCTTCATCATCACAGTCCTGAAACCTGCATCTGCATCAGGGACTAGTGAGTAGTGTTTTATATATGTTTCTAAGCACCATTTTCTTGAACTGTTGATTAATAGTAATCATAATTTTATTACTAGATCTACTACCAAAGAACATACTGCACTTAACCTTCACCCATACATCCTGATATTGCCCAGAAGGCCATTTTACCACACTCTGAGTCTTCCCTATCCTCCCATCATTCCCCTCAGCCATCCCCCAATCTTAATAACCCCACAATCACCTTGCAACCCACCTCTATCCGGAAGAACTTAGTTTGTTGACCCTACCAAGATCGTTTATCCCCTACCTAAGCGGTTCTCTAACATGATCGGTTACCCGATGTGACCGGCGTCGGCCACCGTGACTTATACCCCAAAACCGTTTTCTCACCTATTTGCCACCTAACAACCTCGAGATCCATCTGGTTTATCCTATAACTCAACTGAAGCGTACTAACGATCAAGAATCAACAAACAACGTGACACTTTATTATTGATAATTTAGCTTCTATTGCTTTGTAGCGAGATACCTAAATCGTGATTTTGCAATAGCTTTCTTTGTTATCATTTGTGTTAAATCGTATTAAAAAGGGAACTGACCACCTTCGAAAGGAAGTTTTATATTTCCTGGGCCTAAGGCAGATCCCTCATTTATTGTCTAATTAAAATCTGGTGGTCTTGTATTCTTACTTGTAGGTAGTCCTTCCAAGACAAAAAGGAGTTCTTCGCAGTCGATCTGATCTTTCTCTACGGTATGCACACACCATCTCAACATTTAACAGGTATTCCTCCTAGCCCTAACCCTTATCTATTTCTCAAAGGAATGATAGGATAGAAGCAAGTCTATTCTGCAGAGCCGAAACCATTCCGTGCGAAACATTTTGGGCACGCCAGGTGGGACCCATTTCGGGTTTGCTTTCTCTTGCTTGTTTTCGCTTTTTTAGGAAGCATACTTGCTGTTGCTGTTTTTGTTATATTTAGTAAAGAATTTGTCTTGCTTTCCTAGTTTCACATTAGTGAAAGTCATCTTTTGCTTCATCGAATATCATTTTCGATTTGGGTTTAAAACACGTGCATTACATTTTTTTCTTGCTTATTGTTTTCAATTCTAGTGAACATAGACTAAGTAATAGGTCGTACACGTGGGGGTGATTTCCACGGTATTGACAGGAAATTAATCTTACTTTCACTGCACAACACATACCGAATCACTTCATAATTAACACAACAGCTCAAAACATCCCCCCTTTTCCGTGGTATTCCTCCGCCCGATTGAGGTAACCTTATAAGCCAAAACAAAATTGACATATCCCTAAGTCTTTTGTTTGAGATTGACATCATTCCGCGTCTAAAGGCATAAGCCCACAATAATTAAAATTAACCCTAGGGTTAGTCTTTGGATTTGCGTGTGCATCTTGCTTGTTTTCGCTCCTGTTTCTCTTATACACGTCTTCGTGATTACCTTAACAATTTGATAAATGTACTGAGCGTTGTTAACAATCAAATCAGCGCTTCTTATATTTTTTCTTATACCAGTCTTCTTACATCGACATCGTAATCGACCGACGGCTATAGTCTAACCGACATCGGTTATGGACCGATATTGGTTATCTTGTCTTTACTGATTCGACAAACCAACCAACTACCAATTTCACCATTCTCGAGTCATTGCTCTTGATAGATTAAAACCCTACTATGTACTCCTGTCCATGGTTGTTATCACTGAAGCAAGCCGCCGCCATGGTTTCACATGCTTGCTCGTGCCTTTGCCCGAATCACGCCCTTCACATTCTATGGGGAATCCTACTGGACAAGGAGGTTCCTAAAATTCTGTGGGAGATAAATAATTTGCCAAATTCTACGGCGGATGCTAATCCTAGCGTACAATACTATTTGTCTCATGCCCTTGACCGTACACTGACGGTCAACTCCTCATTGGCATGCCTATCAAGTATAGCTGCTCATTTAGCCCCTTCTCGTCCCGATAACTCCACTTTGCCTTCCGCATCCTTAGTCTCATGTCGCCTACCTCAATGGCTTCAGGGGTCCATACTACATGATTGGCTTTCCTTTAGTTAATCTTGGGCCCAACATGTCATTACCACCAATCGCACCTACCTCGTTTCTCTTGCACTGTTCCATTCATGACTTTCTCTCTTGCCACCTATCCACATGAGCTTTCCTTCTAAGCTCGCCCACCTTTTCATTTCCCATACATATCCAAAGAACCTCAACAGCTTATATAGGACATCCCTATTTGGTTGCCTCAACACATTCGTCCTCCATACCTTATCAACATTTAACCCCACCATTGTCTAGCGGTAACCCTTGGCCCAACTTTCCTCCATTTACCACAACCACACCATCATCTCATCCAACTACCGATTTAATTAAACAAATGATGGACAAAATGCAAAACTGGAGGCTTGCTTTCAGAAGTCATAGCGGCTTGACATATGAACAAGTTTGTCGGAGAGCCCATCCACCCTTCAGTCCCCCTTCATTCATATCCTCCTCAATGGGAATTACCAAATTTTACCTACTTTAATAAGAAAGGAGGACCTCAACAACACTTGTGATCATTTAGACATGCTCGCTTTATCGATTGCTCACGACGATGCTTTCTTACTCCGCACCTTTCCCATGTTCTTATCGGGACCCACTCGAGTGGTACATAAGGTCTTTAACCAAAGACTCAATCTTCTCTTTTAACCACTAGCCCAATCTTTCTTGGATCATTTCTCCATTAACATTGCCAAGAAAGTATCTATCACCGACCTCTATGCCATCCGACAATTTGAAGATGAATCTATCACCGATTTCATTGGACGATGGCGGGCCTTATCAACCAACTTACGTATGCCTTAACTCGACTTCGAACTTATCAAACTTTTTACGCGGGCTGCGCTAAGCACATCTCTCCTACCCTCCAAATTCAAACTTTCCGTACATTTGACGAGGCCTTTACTATGGCTCGAAAACTAGAATTCGAGCCTTAGAGGAAGATAAATTACGGTTGTGCAAAAAAACCCCACTTTCTCGAACCCAAGATTCCACCAACAAACCTAACACCACCAATCCTCACCCATCGATCCGCTTCTAAATCAAAAGGGGCCGTGCACGCACGGTGATGGTCAAATCCAACCACCATCTAATACCCCACCAAAACCACCTATAAGTATAAAGCAGAGCCCATCAACTACACTCCTTGGGAGAAACATATGGTGTGATATTGGAAAAATTACTCAAAGCGAGAGCCATTACCTTACCTCCTATTAAACCTCATTCCGGTTCGATTGCACTCGCGCCATACCTTCTTGAGTACAAAGAAAATGACTTGAACTTCCATCGCGTGAAGGGACACAATCATGAGAACTGCAAGATGTTGAAAAACATAGTACAGAAATGGTTGATGCGGGGGATATAGCCCTGGATAATCCTAACACCCTTGCTAACCGAAATTTGAAAATATTCAACAAACCATTCCCAAATCATTCTTCTAACAGTAATCTAAACCAAGATATCTTAGCCGAGGAGAGTGTTCATGAGATCCATGCAGTCTTTGATTCCTAGCCAAAGACCTCTATCGAACAAATTCTGAATCAAACCTCTTCACTAACGCAGGAAACCGAACCCCCTTCCTCGCCATCAAGACAAACTGAAATCCTTGCCGTTCCTTTACCCATCAAGGAATTAACCGCCCAGAGTTCCCTTCTCACAAATGAGCCTTCTTACACCACATCCTTGCAAGACTATGAGCGGATGTTATCTAATTTATCTATTTCCCAAACGTCTCCTTCTACCATTCTTGCTGTACAAGAGGAAGGCTCGCCACTTCTTTTGTCATCCTTAGACGAGAAACCTCTTGAACCGACATCACCACATTCTTTAAACATGACAGATCCTCTCAAACATGCCCTCCTACCTATTAGTCCTTCATCACCTAAATCTTTTCAAAGAACCGTGTTGACCTCTTAACGCCCATATGATACAAAGTGCCTCATATACCCCTAGTATCACACCCACGGTGGACCGGAATCACAACCCACCTTTCTTCCATACAAAGGAGTTCCTATTCACACGTGAGGACCTGTCATTCCCGGAAGATAGACGAGGTCCCATGGGAACGTTTGAGTATGCCATATTCTACTCAAATGCAAATGACCGATCCCGATGCCTCTACCATATACTCAAGTGTTTAGCGAAGCTTAAAATGCCTATATCCTCATCTTCACCCCCTCATCTCTACCAAATACCTCATCCAATTCTATTAACCTAACCAAATCTTCCCTATGCTGGGACCTCACCCATACCTAGTCTAACACACCCACCTAAGCGGCTTGATTTATCTAAAATAAAGTCGTCCATCCCATTAGAGAGAGACTCAATCTCCTCAATCTATCCCGTTAACACAACTAAAACCTCAAATGCCACACCTACCTTCCATATTTAGGACCCCATCCTCTACCTTACATCAATATATCATACCTCCCGTGCATTTTCTTTAAAGTGACCTACGCCTTTCGCACTCATATAGAAATCCAAAGGTATAAAGAACACCGTCTACCCCACGTATCTGTCCACCTATCAACCATAAACAAATTCCACCATCAAAAGATTTGTTTTCTGTCACTCCTATTTCTCCGTGGTTGTTTTCTGATACCACATCATCTGTGGCCTCATCATCCAACCAGCTAAACATAGCTTCTACGTCAAAGAAACCACGGTTAGTTAAAACCCATTATCAAAACTCCTTGGCTAAACCACCCCCCATACAAACCAACCACACCACGTCATCACCAGAATCGACCCAGTCAATAGCCTCATTTTCCTCTGACTTTGACCCACTCAAAGGGTCTTACGCCAAAATCCTTGCTATGTTGGTAGAGAATGTGACCATTTCCCTACCCCCACTTAGACCTTATGATCCATCTAAACCTCGACCTATAGGTTATGATGAGTCTAAAATCTGCACTTACCATCGCACACCAGACATGACGTGAGGGATGCAAAGTGAAAGCCATACTTCGTCCATCACCTCTCTCAAATAGAAAAGTTAAGAAAGACAACTTACGAAGAGAGAGACCTTTAGCTTCATTCCCTCTCCTATACCACCTCTGTCCCCACCTCACCAAGATCTATCATTATTACAGCCCCACCTCTCAAAGACCATGACCTATCCCTACCATCTTCCTCCTCTCGTATTCATGAGATCAATATGATTAGTGTTGCTACTCGAGGGCGAAAAACAATGGGAAAGTGAAAGAAAAACACACTGTGACATCTCTTTCTCCGTCCACCATCTCGATTGCACCACCACCTAAAGTGGTTATTCGCGGACCCACCTATCCCGTCTCTAATGGCATTGCCCACCGAACTATGATCAAACAACTTCACCAATCACCTGTAAAAATGACAATGTATGATCTCATTGGACTTCAATCTCATCGACAAGCTCTCGTTGAAATCCTTCAAGGGATAGAAGTTTTACCTAATGAAACCTTGCCCTGCTACCTCTATTCTAACACCCAATCATGTTTCTTCGCTCACCAAACAATCTATCTCCCCAACCACTTCTGTCTCTGTACAGCAAGCCATTGCTGTCAGTTTCTCCGAAGATGAAATTATTGACTTTGGTGCCAAAGATCCTGACCCTGCTCTTTTCATCTCGAACAGCACGTTTGGGATATTCGGGTACGTCGTGTTATGATTGACGGGGGCACTAGCCTAAACATCATCTCTTCAAAAGCCTTCCAACAAATGAATATCCCTTCTAGTTGCATGTGCGCCAACCCCATCATGTTGCGATCATTCAATGATGCTATTACTTCTACTTTAGGCACCGTGATCCTTAACATTCGTGTAGGACCACGTACTTTACCCGAACTCTTCTATGTCCTTGAGGGAGAGTTCCAATACAATATGTTGTTAGGCCGCCCTTGTATCCGGGCTATGGGATCGTTCCTCCACTTTATATAGATGCATAAAATTTGAGTACGAGGGAAGTCCTACACCGTAAAGATTATCCTCCCCATTCAAAACTTGCAATATGTTGTATCGCCCTAATGATGTGCTTGTACTACAGTCAAGACACCCATTCATCCAACCTAGCCATCCACTTCAACGCACCTACATCTTCAACCAATGAAACCGCCATTACAAATATTACTTCCTTTCCCACAAATAACATCCCAACCTCTCGACCCCTTAGTAGATGTTTTTCAATGCCTTATCTTTGGGGAGTACCACCTATATAACGTTAGCTCTTTCCATACCCCCGAGAATACGGACAATTACATGCACATCCACCTACGACCGTCGCGTGGGGACGTAATCTCTTACTGACCGCCCCATTGCGCACCAACCTAATGTATGGGGTGTCGACGCATCTTCTCTGTTACCCCGAACCTCCTCTTGGTGTGGTTCCTTCCAATCCGATTTTCAATACTTGACAAATCGTCGTTTACCCTTTCACCTTCTTAACTCTCGTTGTGCTTGGAAAGGCTTTGGTTTTGGTCTTTATGAACAAGGCCGACATACACTCATTCCCGTGACTACATGCAAACACAATGATCCCGGTGTTCTCGGTTTTCTGAAACACCTACACAAGAGAAACCTTGTGTCGGTTGTATCTGGAGGATGACAACGCCACCCCTACCAAGCCATCATCACCCACTTTGCCATCATCACCCATGAGTCGATAGACCCTTGAATCTATCCCTCCTAACTTTTTTTTCATAAATGCTATCTTCATAGGTCCTCTCACTTATCAATGCAATAATGAGGACCCATCTTCTCTTCCCCCTTACGTATCCAGGACATGATCAAGAGGATTTGCCTTCAATTAATGTTGTTGAGTGCCGGGATGACGACTCCATCCTCATTTACCTTGGTGCAGATGCACTCCTATATTCAACGCGCCTTACTATCCAAACACAAACCATGTTGAATGAGTCGAGTATAGAAATCAACATCCACACCGAGGAGGATCCTCATGTTGTGAAGATTAGACAATCCTTAACACATCAGAACAAGCCGCCTTTACTACCTTTCTCCGTACCCGCAACCAAGCTTTCGCTTGGTCCTACGCTGACATGCCAGGAATTGATCCTACCATTGCTGTCCATAACATCACCCTAAACCCCGATTCCAAACCAGTCAAACAAAACTGAGAAAAATACATCCACGCATTTCCCTCTTGGTCAAAGAAGAGCTTTAACGACTTCTTTCTGTTTCCTTCATCTTGCCTATTGACTATCCTCAATGGATTTCTAACATTGTACCTATCACTAAAGCGATGGGGGACTTCGGATATGCACGGATTTCCGAGACCTTAACCTCGCTTGCCCCAAGGATGACTTCCCCCTCCCAAGTATTGATCAACTTGTTGATCTCACTGCTGGGCCATGAAATGCTTTCTCATGGATGGCTTTTCGGGGATACTGATCAAATTTTACTGGTAGCCAACGATCAACATAAAGCTCGCCTTCATAACTCCTTGGGAACCTTACTTGCATTATCGTGTCATGCCATTTAGCCTTAAGAATGCTGAGGTGACCGACCTCCATCGTGGCTATGACTTACATTTTCATGACATTATACAC
>CM031235.1:918247212-918464619 GCA_018340775.1 Taxus wallichiana var. yunnanensis
TACTCTTTCCCTCACTTGGAGGAGTCGCACACCAATGACCCTCTTCTTGATGGATCTAAATGCCCATTGCTGACGGAGGAGCGGCGTTGTTCTCATTCCTCTCAATGCTGAACCTATGCCTTTTTCATTCGACTTGATTTCCCTTGCGCTAATAATGCAGTGAATACTGAGGCCCTTTTTCAGGTCTCCCAGTTGCGTTACACTTAGGTATCAAATCTATCAACATTTTTGGTGACTCTCGATTGGTAGTCAATCAGGTTATGGGCATCTACCAATGCAAAAATGAGGAACTTCAAAAATACAAACACTACGTGGATTCACTTCTAGCCTTATTTACCCACTATTCTATACAAAGCCATTCCCGCTCCACTAACAAATTTGCGGATACTATGGCTTGCTTAGCCTCGCAAATTCCCGCCGCGCCAATTGACTCGAATTATTCGTCGTGGTCAACAACTTTTTGCCCCATCTGTTCAACCCGGTAGTTTGTATGATAAATATTGTGTCTACTAATTCACGGATACTAGTACCACCAATTTCACGACTACCTTACAATCTCTGTCCTCCCACGACCTTACTAGTAACGGAAAACATGCTTTTCTTAAAGTGTTTCATGTTATGTTGTCATGGGGGACTCCTCTATAAACGTGGCTTTGATGGCATCCTCCTTCGCTATCTGGTTGGCGCGGAGGCCACTCATACCATCCAACAGGTCCGCGGCGGTATTTGTGGTGGACATTTTAGCTTTGCCGTGGCCAAACGAATCCTTCACCTTGGTTATTATTATTGGCCTACTCTCAATAACGACTACTACGAATATGTTAAGCGTTGTGTTATGTGTCACAAAATGCCAACCTTCAACATACTCCTAGCCACCCGCTCAGGGATCGCTCGAGATCTTTGGCCCTTCTCACAATGGGGTTTAGACCTTATTGGTGAGATTCATCCAACCTCTTCACAACGTCACCGTTGGATAATCACAATGCCATTTGAATATTACACAAAATGGGTGGAGGCTATTCCACTCATTTCAATCAAAAAAAAGAAAAAAATTGTCGAGTTCATTAACCACCACATTATCTCGTTTTGGTGTTCCTCATCGCTGATAACAAATAATGGAAAATCTTTCAAAAACAAGTTGTTGCAAGACCTTTGTGAAAACTTTGGTATCAAACTTAGTTTCTCATCACCTTACTATCCAAGCCAATGGGCAAGCCGAGTCCTCTAATAAAACACTAACAAAATCCTCACGAAAGTTGTCAGTGAATCCCAGGAAGAAATTGGCACGATCACATTCCCTTTTGCCTTTGGGCTTATCGTTACTAGCATTCGTACCTCTACTAATGCCACACCTTTTCTTTGGTATACGATGCATGAGGCTGTTTTTGCCTCTCGAAATACAAATACCCTCCTTAGAATATCTCTTCGAGATATTCTCACCAACGATGATTTCCTTGCCAAGAGCGGTTAGCCCAATTGGAGCTTCTTGACGAACGCCGTCTTATGCACTCTTGATCACCTTCAAATCTATCAAAAACGCATTAAACGTGCTTATGATAAGCAACTTCATGAGCGTACCTTTAAGGTTGGTGATCTTGTTCTCAAAGAGAATCAACATGTAACCAAACTAGAAAAGAGCAAGCGTGGAAAATTTGCTCCCAATTGGATTGGGCCTTATATAATCACTCATACCTATGGATCGGTACTTATCGTTTAGCTTAAGCAATGGTAAACTGAGGCACAACCCCTTAATGCCTTGCATCTTCGACCATTCTCATTTGTTGAAATTAGTGTTATATCACTTCTTATCTACCTTCCGCTCGTCCCTTGAGCTCACTTACCACTACATACACTTTGTTTCCTACACTTCATAATAACAATCAAGCTCACATAGTTTGATCCTCACCTCCCCTTGATGATGCCTTCCCCTTTTTAGTCTAGTCCATGACTTCAAAATATTAAAATAAGCCGTATCCTTATGGGATTTTCTTGAGTCAAACTTCCTACTAAACTAGATGCTTCACGCCAAATGAACATCTAGTCATCTAAATTAAATATAGATTGCTACCTCGAAGGACAGCTATATCTTTGAACTATTGCTGCTTATTATATATAGGCTTTGCCTCCCAGAAGGATAGCTATGCATTATCAATCATATTCATGCTACATAAATAGATCGCTCCTTGAAGGACAGACTATACGGTCGACCTTTATCGAAGCTTCTCATTGATCAGCCATGAAGACCTCAAGAATAATACAATCAATATCCCTTGTAGAATTCCGCATCGATCGTCTGCATTCAAAAAAGAAGCCGCATTCAAAAGGAATTTTGAGTCATGGACTTGTCTATTTAGGGTAGGTTCTCTTTCGTCAAAACACTCACTTTGTAATAAGTTCTCCGTACCTCAGCTATATCATCCACCTCACCTCACCATTTGTTTCAACTCAAGGGGACGTGACGTATATCGATATATTGTGATTATCAACTCTTTTCACCTATCGACTTCTACTTTGTCTATGCAAGGTACCTAGGGATTCAAGCTCATCCTATGTTAATATGTGGTTTGTTTATCTCTTCTCAACTACGGGACACTTTTGCCTCTTTTTCTCGACTCTAGGATTGTGTGTTGACCTTAATCGGGATACGGTTCCTACTATTTAGGTAAGCTAACTTTCGCTTTACCTATACCTACATCAACATCGCCCATACCTTACCAACACCAACAACATTACCCTATCAACATCAAATTCTTATCAACCAACAAATTGCAATTCACCTCTCCTGGTCCTAAGGAGAACTACATCGGTCTGAGGCCCCTCCTTGCTTTGTGTAATGGGTCATGTAGGCAGCACTTCGAGACATGGGGTCTCCCAAGGTTAGCTTGACCATCCCTACCATAACCTATCTGTGTGGTGAATATAAATATTTTTGTGTATTTTTATTTAATCACGAGTCCTCTTTATCCTTTTTCAAAACACCGAAAGTCAAAACACAAACGAATCTTATTATTATCGCAACTCAAATCAACATACATATTCGAGTTTTATTTAGATGTTAAACAAATACATCTTCTCTATCATCGACATGCAGGTCGGCATCCTTATTTATTCTTATACCTTGCTAACATTTACTCAGACCCTCACGCCTCATCCCGAACTAGGTGATGATCGTGATCATCGACCCTCTCGCCAGCCTCTCGTCCTCAAGGGTACCACATTTGGTACCACCCACGATCTGCCGATCTCTCTCTGTAACATATGAATACGCCCTCTCGCATGGAGGACTCCAGCCTCTAGTCTCCCCGCCCGTGACTCCGCAACCACTAACAATCCTCTTGTCTCATTCACCTGCGTTTGGAGCTGCTGAACCAAACGCTGCAGATGATCCCTCTCTGCTGTAATCACCGCTATGTCGGAGACGCTCACGTACACCTCGCAGATTCTGCTACCCACCATAATCTATAGGCCTCTGTCGTTCCCGCATCCATTACCTCTGCGATCGGGTCTGCTTTACCTCTTCGTGCCCTTCTAGAGGTGTTGGCCGGGAGGTGAGAATGCTTTGGCTCGGCATCGATCCTCATATATGGTCTATAATCCAGGGGTATATCTGCACAATCCAAATTGTCGCGCACGCGATCTATAGGAATCCTCTCATACTCACCCGGCTGTGCCACTGCGATCCACCTCAATCTGCTCTACCTCAACTCCTCGGCTATGCTCTCTGTCACCATATAGTTCCCGTGTGGCCTCAACAGAATATATCTGAATCCCGTCATCTCTCCCATACTGCACTGTAATACTCAATATCACCGTCACGGCACGGGATCTAGCCTCTTGCATCTGGACCCATGCTCAATCGAATCGACCTGCGCTCCGGTTTCTCCTTTGGATGGGTCGTGGCCTATTGGTCGCACACAAACAATGTGCTCATAGGCCCAGCGAGTGTAATAAGTATGAACAATCCGATTAATCGTTCATGATTTCGCCTCTGAAGCCCATAAACCCCTGTATAGCTCCGCCAAATATGCAGGTGCCCATGCAAAAGTCACGTTCCTTTCTATCATCTCCCAAATAACACACATCAATGCCTTTGGAAATCTTCCCCCTTCCGCCCTCGGTAACGCATAATACCCTACCGCTATCATTAATATCACTGCTAACCTTGTCTCCTCAGGGTGTGCTGCATACATTACCCCATATGTAAAAGATAAACCCCGCTGTGTCAAATCTCGTGCGTATGGACCAAATACTGCTGTTATCGCTCCCCGTGCCACGCTAGGTAGTGCCTGATATACTGGTTCTCCTGTAATAGGGAGTCTCAAAATCCGAAACACATCTTCCAATGTTACTGTCATCTCCCCTGTTGGCAGATAAAAGGTATTTGTCTCGGGATTCCATCTCTCAATCAATGCTGCAACATAGCATGATTACGTGCGATTCATGAATAATAGTGGATTCCACTTAACCCCAAACGATTTATCAATGTCCATTCGGTTGGTGTTACATCCGCTTTCGGATTAAGTGACAATGGCGCTGCACACTATCATTCATCCTCAATCCTGCCTCTGCTGCATACACCACAACAACAAACAACCATTCAATCCGTCGGAGTTTTTCAAACATTAAAATTTCTCCGATGCTTAACGGTATCGATTATACATAACCGATATCGGTTGAGTGACCATCTTCAAGGTTATTCCTAACATTTCTGCAGTCCTTTATCGGTCAATTACATACATCTTGCCTAAAACACCTACCTACGACAATAAATTTCTCGTTTATTCCTCTCTCTGTATACACATACATACCCGAAACCCGTGATTACCTACCACGTAACACTTACCTCACTTATTACCCTTGCTATCATGTTTTCTTCTTCATATCTACCCACTTAATCTCTTATTCATAACACATGCAAAAATCAAATCACAACCAAAACATTTACCTCTGGGTTGCGGTAGCTTGAGGTGGCCCTTCTCTTCCCTCTTGTCCTGCTGTTGGATGTTTCTCCTCGTCCCTGCCATTATCACCACTCTTTTCAAATTCACCTTTCTACTTTCTGAATCTCCGATCGCATTCACCTTCCCGTCTCTTTTCTTATCACCCAAATCTCTCATCATACAAATTCATGTTTCTCTTCTCCTTATCACTCAAATCTCTCATGCGAAATACACCATCTCGGTCGTCAAAAAGCGTCGTGTTCGCGTATTTAACCTCTTGCGTGTGGCTCTAAAATTAAAACTTAAGTTGCCACCCTAGCTTTTCTATTTTCAGAAAAGCTCATACCTAAATAATGGTATCGGTTACTTAACCGATATCGGTCACGACAATATACCGATATCGGTTCCTTAACGATATCGGTTACACCTAACCTTTTCTCAATGATGCGTTCTTTTCTTCATTTCTCACCTAAATTTTTGTCGCTTTGCCTCTTTTCTGCATAACCACACCATTTACCACATTTGTTCATCCACCACATCATATCATTACAATTTCATTAAACATCATTTATTTTATACAAATACACAACCATCAACTATGGCTTTCAAGAAACTATCAATCTCTACATCATTTGGATCGACTCATCGATTCACATATATCACAATGTCCACAAAACCAACAATTCATCACATCACATGTCATTCATATATACGTACAAAAAAACAAAAACAAAAACAAAACCATCAACATCATCCATCTATCAACATGCCCACTAAACTTATCATACATTATCTATTACGAAAACCATTAACAAAATATTTAAACAAATTTTTGAACACTACATATGGATCAAAACATCATCTATATATATATATACCGGTTTTCAAAAATACAATGTGCCTTTACATCGGGGCCTCTGTGATCTCATAATATACCAAAGGCGGCACGCGAGCACGCATACCTACCAAAAATCTCGACTCGGCTCGCGGGCCGGTCTCTCATATCAAAAATATACTCGGCTCGCAGGTAGGTATCAAATGTACAACCCGTACTCGGCTCGCGACGCCGCAGTATATAATAAATAAATGAATCAATACAATGAATAAGTGTCGCGCACGCAGGCCTCTATCAATACACCGGTTCGCGGACCGGTGCCCGTGTCCCTATACAAAACCATGTCGGGGATCTCAGCTCAACTCTCCCCACCGCCTCAGCACCTCTCCCAGCTGGTCCTGTGGTGCCTCTCGCCTCCTGCCCGTCACGGACACGCCAGAGGTGGCTGCCCTCCTGAGATCTCTGGGCGTGCGAGGTCTCGCCTATCTGCTTTGCATACGCACGATACTAGACTCAGTCTTATCAGAATATCCACGATAATATCGGGCCTCTGCTCTAACCTCCATATAGCGATCTCGCGCCCTTAAAGGAGGCTGGGTGGTCCACGGCACCTAACACCAATACCCCTAAGCGTACTGCACTTGGTGGCCGTGGTGGTGCTGCTGTCTTTGCTTTGCTGTACTTGCACTGTGGGCTGTGGTCTTTGGTGGTGGTCTTTACCTATCTTCTTTTACTGTTACTGCACTTTTTGTGGTTTGTGGTCTTTGGTGGTGGTGTTACTGTGCGTGTACTGCACTGTGTGGGTTTGTGGTCTTGGTGGTGGTCTTCACATGTGCTGTGCTGAGCACAGGCTAGGCACTGTAAGGCCCCTATCTCGTACTGCTTGCAGCCTAGCTTATTTGCCTGTAAGAGCTGCACTGACCCCTCGAGTGATCCCTCTCTCTATAAGCTGTGACCCAGTCACGGCTGCGCAGACGTACTATCCTCGCTGCTCTCTGCCCGACCCACCATACCACTGTATGCTCCGTGCACCGGCATCATCCACACCCTCACTGCTGGTCTCTCAGCTACCAGTCTGGATCCCAGAGGTGTGGCGCCTGGCGGTGGGGCCTCACATCATCCCTCTGTCTTTGCGAGGAAGGGAGGTGGCTCATCTGTCGTAGCCCCATCTACTGCGTGCACCTCTCTAGGGGTATCGCTCGTACTCTCTGGCCTCCCGATCCTGCTATCCGAATGTATCTTTGGATCGGGCGCAGGTGTCTGTGGGCTCCTCTGCCGGGCTAGTGACCTCTGTAGGGTCTCCATACAATGTCTCTTGCTGTAAGGCCCTCTGTGAGTGTCATAATAGGCCACATCCCGACTGCAACAACTACTCGCGGGTTGGCCCACGACTCCCAACCACCTCGAAAGCCATATCGGTATACGACCTGTGGCCCAGGCTTGGGGTATCCTCTTCGGCTGATGCATACGATGTGCTCGTATGCCCAACAGTGAAACAAAATGTAGAACAAATACCAAATCGCCTCCTCGTGATAGCCCCATAACTCCTGTATAATTGCACCGGATACTGCTTTGGTGCCCATGCAAAAGCAGGTGTGCTCCTCCACCATCTCCAGCCCAGGCACCCCCATCAATGCTCGTGGGAGCGGCCTCCCTCGAATCCGGGAGGGTGAAGCGGTGATCCTATCATCATCAACACGGCAAGCCGTGTCTGCATATGTCTGTGTGCGCGATACATGTCACCATATCGATGCTCGTATGATACGTAAGAAGCGCGGCTGCATCCCCAAAACCTACGGTATCTTTGTCCCATGGCGATCTCTGAATCTACGTGGAAGATGCCTCTCCCTCGATCGGTCAGCCACGGGATGCGATACAAATCCTCTAATGTCACGGTCGTCTCCCAGTCGGAAGATGGAACACATTGGCCGCCGGATCCCATCTCTCGATGAGGGCGACCATCAGTTTGTGATCCTCTCTCTATCGCTCTGTACCTCTCTCGAACCCGCCGAGTCCCACCTCGCGCATGATGGCCCAATGCGCCGCGGATACGTGTGGCCTCATCCGGCTCGATAGTGGAGGCATCCTATCACGCATCGTCAATGGCAACGTGCTGTAAAAACCAACCCACATTCTTAGACCTACTCTTTATTATAACATCTACTTTACCATCTAAACCCCCTTTTGTATCCCCCCACCATACCCTCACTCTCTCTAGCCCCCTCTAACAACCTTCCACCCCCACACACCCACACCGACCCGCCCAACCCAACCCAAAACCCAAAACCTAACCCCACACCTAACCCTTCTCCACCCACTAACCCAACCCCACACCGAGGCCATGACCCAACCCAAAAACCCAAAACCAACCCCACACCTAACCCTTCTCCACCCCTAACCCAACCCCCCACACCGACCCGCAACCCAACCCAAAACCCACAACCCAACCCAACCCAAAACCCAAAACCTAACCCCCACACCTAACCCTTCACCCACCTCAACCCAACCCAACCCCTACATAAACCCACAACCGGCGCCGGCCGATACATGATCGACGCCGGTCACCAACCCTCCTTTCCCTAAAATTGTGCGCCGATGCCGGTCGCTTAGTGACCGACATCGGTCACTGTCTTCTCCCTTCGGAGCCGAACCCCAGCGCGGCCCCCAAGCCCATTTTTAACCTATTTACTACCCATCTACCCACCCAAAACCCTAAAACTTACCCACCTACCCACCTTAGCCTATCTAACCTATCTCACCCTCTCCCTTTCTCAAATTACCTCCATTTACTCATTATTTCCTACAAAATACAAATTCCTATCCAAACCCCCATTTAGCCTAATAACCATTTCAATGCATAAAATCACGAGTTTAGAACCTCTGGAGAGTGCGATGACACGTCCTCGTGGTGGGATGGGTGGTGGCGGTCCCGGCTGGGTCCCGGCCCCTCCGGCTCCTTCTGCGCCTATGCCATGGCTCCAATCCGATCTCTGGGTCCACACGGCCAATCACTGCTGCCTCCTCCTCAATCGGGCCCACTATCAACTCTCTCCGCCATACATCGCTCCACCTCACTCAATCCCAGCCTCTAATCCCAAGTCTCCACGTCAGACAAGTCGATTTGGATTGAAATAACAAAAAGTGACAATGACAGCCGTATTTTTCTTTTTATAGGTTTTTCGAGCCTTAACAGATGTCGATTTCATTTTACCCTAAGGAACCGGTATCGGTCTCTTAACCGATGTCGGTCATGTAGAATCGACATCGGTTGCCTCTTTTTCACCCATATCGCCTCTATCCACCTTTGTTTCCGCGTGACATTTGTTCACTTTTCGGCTGACCTATGACCTCAACCTACCATTTGGCCCCGACCTAAGGCCTCAACCTACCATTCGGCCCGACTCTAAGGCCTCGAACCTACCAATTGGCCCGACCCAAGGCCTCGCCCTACCTATTGGCTCGACCCGAGGCCTCGGCCTACCCATTTGGCCCGACCCAAGGCCGAACCCTAACCATTTGGCCCGACCTAAGGCCTCGGCCTACCAATTGGCCCGACCCGAGGCCTCGCCCTACTGTTGGCCCGACCCAAGGCCTCGGCCTACCCATTTGGCCCGACCCCAGAGGCATGACCCTAACCATTTGGCCCGACCCAAGGCCATGACCTAACCATTTGGCCCGACCCAAGGCCACTCCACCTACTGTTGGCCCGACCCAAGGCCTCAACCTAACTATTCGGCCCGACCCAAGGCCTCGACCTACCTGTTCGGCCCACCCAAGGCCTCAACCTACCCATTTGGCCCGACCCAGAGGCCTTGCCCTCACTATTTGGCCCGACCCAAGGCCTCCTTTACACTTCTCGGCCCGACCCAAGGCCGCCACCCAACAACTTGGCCCAACCCACGGCCAGTACCACTTCCATACCTTACCCAAAATCAACACCATATACTTTATCCACCCATCAGGTAGTTTTGGTTCATCGAGCTCACTGTTCATGTTTTAGCATGATTAGGGTCCTTGACTTGATACTAGAGACCAGACTTTGCCCAGGACCTGAGACCGTGACGTTTATCTCAACCAAACCCGACCTTTTTTGTACTTTGCCGAACATGCCTAAACGTTCTGTACCTTACACAGTTATATACCACGGAGCTACTTCCTATGCCTTGGATACGAGGATTATATCACCCTTGTTTGGATAAACTATAGACCTTTGCCTGTACATCGCTGGTTTGCTTTCGTCAAATCATGTACCCTAGTCGTCTTATTGCATTTCAACATGCGTCTGCTTCCTTGGACCTACCCCACCACCTTACCATCCTCTCTACAACATATACCTGTATCGACCCTATCCACGATTTCCGTTCACTCAATCTGTGATAGATTTGAGGGGGATTACCTATATCCTTAACATGAGAAACCACTTCATATTATTGTCCACGCAGCTTTACAAAACAAGCTACATGACAATAAGGGGCTAATGTAGACACCAAATTCGTGTCTTATGACCCCTTGTGACCCGCATCCCATTTTGCAACCTAACCTCATTACCTAAACTTTACACAATTATTTATTAATTACCTTGTAATTGATAAATCAACATACCTTACCCGCCACCTCACTTTGCCACCTCATCATGACCTAGCCCTAACCCTAAACTAACCTAATTAAGACCCATGACTTGGTCTCAGACTCACATCCATGACTAATGCCTCCTTACTCGCACCCCAAAGCCGACCTTCTAGCCACTTGACCAAGCCCGCAACTGATCTCTCGGGAGAAAAGAAGGGAAGGTAGGCTATTTTACTAAAAATAGCCTACTTTTTCCTTACTGGATGCCGGTTCTACTCGACCGCCGTCGATTCTGCGCAACCGCCATCGGTTCCTGTAAATGGGCTCCCAAACCAAAACAACGGATCGGAATTTCATTTTGGAGATCGGTCGAAAGGATTTTGAATCAGCGAGCATTGCGAGCGAGGAACAGAGTCGGATCTTCACTTGACAGAAAGGCAGACGAGTGGAAATACCGAAGTGTTCTGACCCAAGGAGATCGACTTGCATCTTGCCAAAACCCGATAAGTCACATCTTGCATGTCCTTTGTTATAACATTTCTTATGCTTCTTGAATCTCGGTGCTCCTAAATCCGTTTACGAATCCACTACCCAATGTGCCATTGCATCTAACTGTCATTCTTTTTTGCTTCTAACCATCCCATTTCCTAATACCATCCAAAAACCAGCCATTACTGAAACACCATAGCTGCGAAGAAGATTGTAGAACCCACTGCTTATCGGTTATCGAGTAACCGCCATCGGATATCGATGACCGCATCGGTTATCGATAACGGCATCGGTTCCTCTCGATCAAAAACCGAGAAAACCACCTTTCCCCTACCCGGTTTAACGAAATAATTTAATTAATATTTTGCGATCTTTTGTGTTAATTCATATTAGCGAGGGAATGACCACCTTCGAAAGGAAGTTTTATATTTCCTGGCCCAATGCGTTTCCTCATTTATTTTTTAATCAAAATCTAGTGGTCTTGTGTTCTTATTTGCGCAGGTAGTCCTTCCAAGACAAAAAGGAGTTCTCCATGATCCAACCGATCTTTCTCTACGTGATACGCGCACACCATCTCGACCTTGGCAGGTATTCCTCCTAACCCTATCCTCATCTGCTTTCTAAAAGGAATGAAAGGATAGAAACAACTCTATTCCTGAGCGAAACATTCCGAGTGAAACACATATCATACATAGATTAGAAAAATACCTCATCAAATGCATATGTAATGATATGGCATGGAACAAATTCTCACCATGGGCATGTATTTTCTTCTAGTTCCCAATTAACTTACATACAAGTAGAGGGATCTCAAGCATCCCCTTACATGCTTCCAAGCTACCCAAGCTATAAATTAGAATTTTATTTAACAAAAAAATAGATTTATTGTTGAACCTAATTATAGAGTCATGTATGATAATGAAATGCTAAAATACTAATTGACATAAGCAATAATAAAATGAAATACAATATAGACACCTAAATTTGGTATTTATACCCTCATCACCCGCGTGTGCATATTTATTCAATCACCCCCTTATTTAATTAAATGCCCTCCCAATCCTCATTAATTAATTAAGTGAAATTAATTAATTAATCATTTTAACATCTTACATGCCCAATTATCTCATCCACATTAATCCTTATTCTTATTAATTAATTAATTCCTATTAATTAATTAATACCCTTCATCTTTCCATTTAGGATGCTTTTATCCTAAATTCATCCCTTTGATTTTCTAATATTTTCTCCCATCTATTTTTATGCCCTAACTAACTTAAATTCATCCCAAGCAACCTAATCCCACCTACATGCTTTAAAGAAATCATCGATCTTTAAAAACACAAAAATCCCATCAAAAGAAAAAAATTCCCTTACGAGATGAGCATCCTTCCCCGTGTTGGAACATCCTTGAAACATCTACTGATCTTCGGACATCTTTTCAAAGACGCTTGTATTGCTCACAATCATCTCATTATGAGGTTTATCATTATCATCATGTTGATTTATTCATCTTTTATCATATTATTTGGGTATTTCTCGTATCTAATCTCTTGCAAGTTTAGACCATCAACAACAACACTTAGAGCTTCTCCAACAACCTTCCCCATTAGCCTTTTTCTTGCAGGTTGTCTTTCTCATCCATTTATCCTTGACTTTATCCAATTTTACTACTATTGTTGCTAACCCAATTAGATCGTTATAAAATCAAGTCCGGTTTGTTAGATAGATCTCTTTTACTATTGTTTTTCAGCCGCTTCCTAGGGTTTTTTGTATCTGGTTCTTTCTTGTAGATTACTCACAACATACACAGGATCTTGTCATCCTCCAGTTGGAATTTAGACCTTTCAGGTCTACATATTCATCTTACAATCTATATTTTCCCTCCTAGGTTACGATCAACTCGCTTTTGCTGATATCACAGGTCACCTTGACCTTACCAAGTAACATTCAATTTATAGTTATTGTCATCTAATTAGATTTTAGATCAATTTATGTCATTCTTCCAGATTTAATGATATTCTTGTATCTGCATGTTTCTATAATTTCATCCTTTACATCACTCTTTCTAAACAAACAAGGGTTGACATCCATGAAAGGAAGCTAATCAATTCTTGGAACCATATTTTTGGGAAACCCCCACATATATCTATCTAATCCATCTTTGTTCCAATTTTTGCGGTATATCAAGTTGCATCGAGAATCAACCATCTAGCACCCATATCATATCTCGAGGTAACATAAACCCTCCATCATTTCTAAGTTGCTAGTTTATTTAGTAGCTAGTGCATTAACTTCATTACGAATGAGAAATTTGGTAAACATTCACAGACGCCTTGATGGGACACCATTTAGGTGATCTCTTGCATCTATTGATCTTATCTTTTCTTTTTTTTTTTTTTTTCCACTAACACTACAATATGAGGCTCCGCTTTATTACTTGATCATGTCAGGGTTCATGGCTTGGATCCTCATTGCTCAAGAAGTGAAGATAATTAGGAAAAGTGTTATCCGTATTCCTTACTTGTCCCCCATTTTCTCCTTTTTTCATTATACTTTCCCTTTCTTGTGTGTGTTTTCATCAAAAATCACATTTCAATTTGGTTTTTAAAAAAATTCTTTTCAAGCATCCTACTTTCTCACATAATTTAAGTAGGAGGTTAACTTACTACATCTCACATATTATCACACACAACCTAAAACTGACACATCAATTAACACATCAAAACATCTCCTTACCCGATTGATTGATTGGGACTTCATCACCCAAGATGAAGTTGCCTAAGACTTCCCAAGCCAAAACATACCTAAAACCAAACATATATTGCCTTCTTCTAGGTACCTCATTATCCATTTCCCCTTTTCTTTTTCATACTTTCTTACAAAAAAACCATAAAAATATTTTTTCTTGACTTTCTTGATTTAAAATGGAACAAAACTTCACCCCAAATAGTTCTACACAAACATCTACCACGATCGATATCTCATCCTTGTCTCCTTTTAGCCCCATCTATGAACTCCTACTCCATAGATCACACTAACCAATAGGTTTTATCCCACCCCCTTGGATTATCCCTACTTCATCCAACATCACCATGCATGTCCAACCTATTGACATTTATGTTCCTCATACATTATATCTTCCCATCCAATCCCAACCATCTTATCATGTTTCTCCTTCCCAATATCATACACCCCCTCAACCAATACGATCTTCACCACTCCCTGACATTTTCATAGAGAGCCCTTTCCTAACCCACCACCAACAAATTTGTTTTCACCAAACAAATATAACCCATTTTCAATCAATACCATACCTCAAACACCTCTACCTCATGCTCCTTTAGAGACCTCTGAGCCTTCCTCTAGCCCCATCTATGATTTCCTATGTCAAAATCCCCCAAACCCTCAATCATGTCAATCCACTCAATTGGTGGATCTTATTACACCTACATCATGTCATATCAACCTATCCCTACTTCATCTAGAATACCATCCAATCACCACAATCTACCAACATTCACACTTCTCATGTGTTCCAATAATAAAATATTTTAATCCAACCTTGAACATCCTATCAAACATCTCCTCCAGCTTTAACACACCAAGCTTCCTTATATCCTTATCCATCCACTCCTTATGTTGTATAACCAAGACCATCCAACACTTATCCTACACCCACATCAACCATAACTACAACCCCCATGCCTATCACATCAATTACTCGCCACTCCTCAAACATCTAGCATGATCAATATCTTGTGCTTGTCTCCTTCTAGCCCCATCTATAAATACTTTCACTATAACTCTAGTTCTCAATCATGTCAACCAAAGGGTCCTACTCCATCCCCATCACCTTATGCCAATGTCATCCCTACTTCATCTACCACACTTTATGTACCTCAACAATCTCATCCATCCTACTATGTCCCTACTTCCCAATATTACACAATCCCCCAACCAATTCAGTCTCCACTCCTGGATATCTTCGAACAAACCTTCCCAAATCCACCATCAACAGATCCATTTCTACCTTCCACACCATACGATTTCAATCCTTATTCAATCAATATTGTACATCAAACACCTCTTTCAATATCCACACATACATCTACCATTGATTCCACATCTATATCTACCTCATCCACTCCATCATCCACATCTATTCCATCCTTACCCATAATACCATCCATAGATCCAATCCCAATTCCTACACCTACCACATCAATCATTGAGACCACATCCACATCATCCTCCCCTCCTACATCATTTGAAGAACCTTTGAAATAAATTCAACTTACAACAACTTTAAATGATCCTTCTACCTCATCAGCGTAATCGAATCAATCTTCACTTTCCTTAGATTCCATCAAACAAATATTGCTTCCTATGCCTATACCAACACCACCTCTGGATCCTCCAATGGAAATTGTTGTTGTTCCTCCTAAGGACACAACCTCATAAAAAAAATCTACAACCATTAATACATTACCTCAAAAATCCCTTATACATTCCTATAAGGAAATTGACATTCCTACCTCTAAACAATCCAACATGACAACCTTTTCATCAAGAATGTTTCATCAACTAAAACTAAAATCATTCAACACTAAGGCATTTACCAATACCAAAACTGAATTCAGGCCATCAAGACATCAACATGCTTAAAATTTATCCTCAACATCCGGATCATCTCAAACATCCACTTCTTCTTCAAATACCAAGATATTCCACAAAGACAAAGAACCTCCTAATGCTTTGGTTGAATCATGTATGGAGGTCTTTCGACACTTGTTACAAATTTATGCAATCAAACTTCTACCTATTAGGTCCTTTGACCCAAATAACAAGAAGCCATCATGGTTTAACTCCAACCTTGTTTGTGTATATCGTTGTACCCCTGGACATGATATTGAACATTACATAGCACTTTAAGCCATTGTTCATAACTTCATTAAAGAATGAAACCTCCTTCCCAAACTAAACCAATCTCTTCCATCCACTTTAATATCCTCACCTTCAACTTCATCTATCCAAACGAAAACTTTCCCTTGTTCTTCACAAAAATTCAGCCATTTCACCTCCAAATGACAATTCTGCTAAAGAAGGTCCTTCTTTTTCAATCAAATTTGTTTGAATAACCACTCGATCCAATTCACGTGACCCTAAATCATCAACCAACACTAAAACTAAAAATAAAACACAAAAACCCCAATGAAATCCACCACCATCCTTAGCATCCAAATCAGCTCATACATCAACATCCCAAATATCCATGTCCAAATCCAAGTTTAAGAATTCCAAAAATCCCAATTCAAATCATCCAAAATTGATTTTTCTTCTAAGACACCTAATCTACCCATCCAATCTACATCCACACCTAAATCCCAATCCAAACAATCCAAAATTGATTTGTCTTCCAAGATACCTAATCTACCCATCCAATCTACATCCACTTCTTCCCCTAAATTCAAGTCAAAATATCCTATTAAAACTCATAAGATTTATCTTCCTTTTGACACTTTGATTGGGTCCTACATGGATATCCTTTGACATCTAACTCGAATATCTTCCATCACACTTCCCTCTGTTAAATATTTTAATCCAAATAGTCCCAAACCTTCATGGTTCAGTCCCAATCATGCTTGCACTTATCATCATACTTTGGGTCATGACACTGATCATTGTAAGGCCTTTTAGACTATAGTCCATAATCTTATTGAGAAAGATGATTTCCTCATTTACAGGAACTATTCTTCTCCTTCCTTTGAGGGATAATTTATTCTCATCTAAGTCCACTTCTGTGGCCATGTTTGTTTCTCCCTTGAGAGACCATCTCATTTTAAGTCCACATTCATGGCCATACTCATCCCTCTCTTAGGAGACCATTTACCCTTCTCATATGAAATCCATCATTAAGGCCATACTTGTCTTCCCTAGGGGATCATTTATTTTCATCCTAAGCCCACCATTGTGGCCATACTTATTTCTCCATTGAGAAACCATTATTCTCATCAAATTCCACCATTGTGGCCATATTTTTACCTCTTTTGGGGCACCATCTGTTTCATCAAGTCCACATTTGTGGCCATTTTTGTCCTTCCATTGAGGGACCCTTTGTTTTCATCTAAGTCCACATTTGTGGCCATATTTGTGCCTCTCTTAGGGTACCATATTTTTTTCATCAAATTCCATCGTTGTGGCCATATTTGTGCCTCTTTTGGGGAACCACCATCTTTTCCATTCAAGTCCAACTTTGTGGCCATATTTGTGCCTCTTTTAGGGCACCATTTATTTTCATCAAAATCCACCATTGTGGTCATATTTGTCTCTCTCTTGGGGGACCATCTCTTCATCTTGTTAGGGACGCATATTTTCTCTTCCTCAAGGGTAGCACATAGTTTTTACCTTCACTCATCTATCTCATCATATCCCATCATATCTAAAAGATGACTTTAATAAGCACATTGCATGGAAAGTTTCCCCTCCTTGGTGGCAAAACGAAAGTGGAACTGTTTAACGCATTGCACTTGTGACCATTCTATTGTTAGCATGTCTACCAATTGCTCTTAGTCATATATTTAGATCATTCCTCCATCTTATCCTTTTCCATCTCTCATTGTGATGATTTGGAATCATGTGGTATATCGTCACTTCCTAGATGTGACCTTAAATATGGGCACCATGGCTCTACCCATAGCATATTCCTTATGGATAAGTTATCCCCTTTGGTGAGAACTCCATAATCATTACATCCATCACCCTCTTATTTACCTATTAGAACCATGCAAATGGTCCAAGGGTGTCTCTTGTACATCATTATCCCCTCCTAAGTGGTCTACTTAGCTAGTCCCAACTCTCCCCCATGTAAAATAAAAATTCATGGATGCTTAAATAAAAATCAAAGTTATCAAAAATAGACTAATCCCTCAAAGGATAGCTATTCATGCAAAAAAAAAAAAAAAAAGCATGCAAATCAAAATCAAAAGAAACAGACTGATCCCTCGAGGGGTGGTTATCATATATTACTTTTTCCATCTAAAGTTTGTATAAAGTAGACCATACCCTCAAAATATGGCTACTCCTTACAAAATTTGAAGGGTTCCCAAATTGATCAACTTTCTCTTTCCTTCCCAAAGCTAGGGCATAGTTTTAGGAAACACCACTTTTGGAGAACCCTCTTCCTTTCTACAAGTACATCTCAAACCCCTTTGTCATGTCAACATTAGGTTTATACGCTCATCTCATCCATTGTTTGTTTATAATATTTGATATAACTAACTATTGTTGGTTATTTGCTAACATCGGTTTTGGTCACATGTGTCTTACATCACCCGAATTCCCTCTATTTTACCTCCAATGTGATTGGAGGAATCTTTTCATCGGATTTTCCTTGTTATGATGTAGCATCATTCATACCTTTAGGTTGCCATTGTTAAATCACATCTCATCCTTGACCTCATTTGATCATTATCCAATCTCTCTCATCTTGAATTCATCCTTGTAGACAATATTTTTTCTCCTTAGATAATTTTATGTTCATTCTATCTATCTCATCTCAAAGTACACATTCGGGACCATATTCATCTTCCCCTTTGGGTATTGCATTCATTATATCAAGTCCACTCTTGTGGCCATATTCATGCTTTTCCTTGGGGCACCATTATTTTTCATCAAAGTCCACCTTTGTGGCCATGCTTTTCCCCTCTTGGGGCATACTTTTTCCTTTTTTTCCTTTGCGGCCATACCTTTTCCCCACTTGGGGATATTTGACTTTTCCTCTTTTTGCCTTTGCAGCCATGCTCTCCCTTGGGGCATATTACTTCATCCCTTAATTTTTTATTTTGCCTTCCTGGGTCATTTTTCATGTCCCATTGGGCACCATACCTTTCATCATTGTCCCTTGTGGATGTATACCTATTCACTCGATTCCTTGTGTACGAAGGATTTTACATACCCTTTCACATATAGTTGTGTATACTTTGATGAATTTCTTGTGACATGTAGGTCATCCCAGCCTACATCCATACTGCAGTGATCTTCACACACTCACTGGTCCATAGAACATTGTTTTCTATCTCTCATTGAGACTACAATTGTCCCCTACCAATGTGATATTGGAGTCACCGCCATAGTTTTCCATCAATATTACAATCATTTTTTTCCTAGGGCATCTCGCCTTGGTTATGCTTTCACCCATCCTTTCTTCACCCACCTTCCCTTCATCATCTACCTTTTTTCAAATGCATCATCAATTTCCTTTGACATCATCAATCCCCCATTTGAGGGGGAGCTTATCATCAATCCTTTATCCTCATCCAATCCTTCTTATTTTTTTCTAACTATTTCCTAACTCAAAACACTCAACAAAAAGGGGCAAAATGTAGACACCTAATTTCGGTATTTATACTCTCATCACCCACGTGCGCATATTTATTCAATCATCCCATTTATTTAATTAAATACCCTCCCAATCCTCACTAATTAATCATTTTAACATCTTACATGCCCAATTATCTCATCCACATTAATCCTTATTCTTATTAATTAATTAATTCCTATTAATTAATTAATACCCTTCATCTTTCCATTTAGGATGCTTTTATCCTAAATTCATCCCTTTGATTTTCTAATCTTTTCTCCCATCTATTTTTATCCCTAACTAACTTAAATTTATCCCAACAACCTAATCTCGCTTTAAATTCTTTAAAGAACTCATCCAATCTTTTAAAATTCAAAATCCCATCAAAAGAAGAAAGTCATGCCCAGTGGGGAAAATTTCCCTCACAATCGGTGGAAACCTATCATGGTCACCATTAACCCTTTAAAACTAATTGCTTTCCTTCTATTCATCATCAGATGCATGCAACTTCAAGCTTTCTTGCAAGTTTAACATCCTTCTCCACGTTGAAACATCCCTAAAACATCCATAGATATTTGGGACATATTTTCAACGTGCTTTCATCACTCATGATCATCTGTCATGAGGTTTATCATTATCATTGTGTTGCTTTATTAATATTTTATCATATTATCTGGGTATTTCTCATATTTAATCTCTTACAAGTTCAAACCATCAACACAAACACTTATATCTTCTCCAAAACCTTTCCCGTTAGCCTTTATACTTACAAAGTTGTCTTTCTCCTCCAATTATCCCTAGATTTATCCAATTCTACTACATTTTTATCGATCTAGTCATATCGCCATTGATCTAGGTCTAGTTTCTCATATATATCTCTTTTCTTGTTGTTTTTAGCCATTTCTGGTGTTTTATCTCTCGGTTCTTTCTGCAGATTACTCACAAAGATAAACAAGATCTTTCATCTTTTAGTTAGCATTCAAACCTTTCAAGTTTGCATATTCATCTTATAATCTAGATTTTCCCTTCTATGTCTCTGCGACCTACTTTTACACAATATGGGTTGTCGTCGACCTAGAGTAGGTAATAACAATCAATTTATAGTTATTTTCATCTAATTATATTTTAGATCATTTTTATTGTTCTTCTAGATTCAGTGATATTCTTGTATCTACATGTTTCGTAATTTCATACTTTACATCACTATTTCTAAACAAACGGGGTTGACATCCGTGAAAGGAATATAATCACTTCTTGGAACCACATTCTTAGTCAACCCTTGCATATCTATCTAATCCATATTTGTTCCAATTTTGCAGGTATATCAAGTTACAGTAAGAATTAACCATCTAGCACCCGTATCACATCCGAGGTAACATAAACCCTCCATCATTTCTGAGTTTCTAGTTTCTTTAGTAGCTAGTGCATTAACTTCATTTTCATTACAAATGAGAAATTTGGTAAACATACAAACCCTAAGAAATAGGTAAGTGAAGTATAACTTAGCTGATTAAAACTTGATCCAAAAGTTTTCTAAATTTGGAAGACTATTGAATAGGAAGTGAAGAGTGTCGTAAAAAAGCTCGGGATAAATTTTGGAATCCACAAATAGGGTTGGACATGGGCCCCATGCCTGGACAAGATCACTGGGCTTTGGAAACTTCTATTGGGTGTTTATGACTATGTACATGGTCGAACCTGATTTTCACATTATCGTAATTACTTTATGTTGCTCGCATGCATGCCATAATTATGGTTACCAAGGTACCTATGACCTGCAAAACAAAAATTCACCTGTAAAACCCATAATACCAAATCAAATCCAAAAAATAAAGATTGATATGTGGAGTCAGACTAACCCTGGTCATTGAAAAGAGTGAACTTAAGACCAAGCGTTGCACTACACTACATATCTAACTCCATGTACTTCCTGTGATTTTTTGTAAGAATCATGCCCTATGATGCCCTTTTGCAAGTACACTTGATAGCAGTTTGTAGCTAGATGTAGCTATGTAATAGAATGTATGGATGGAATAAAGAACTTCTCCTTCCTATGTTGTGTATGTAGAAGTAATTAATTCCCTTGTCCCTTAAATGAATGCTAAGTGGATGGCTTTGAGTTCTTTAAGTGCCTTTTGAATGCAAGCTTAGGTTATAATAGTAATGATTACTACTTAGTCCTTTATTTTAAGCACACAACTATGTATTTATATGATTCCCTAGTTTGAATTTCATAATTGACAACCTGGAAGGCCAACCCATAAGTGAAATAGATTAAAAAAGATAAAAGATACCCAAAATAACAAAGTAAGGTGGAAAATGATTAAGGGCACTCATAGGGGATAGGGGCTCTTGGGTGCTCATGTTGTTGTAAGCACAATGTACTAAAAGGAGGGATGAATTAGTCCTACAAATTTAATCCTTCATTTACCATTAAGAAAACATCCATTCAATCATATAAAATCATCATTAGCTTATTATGTGTGCATCATACATTCACATGAACATGAAACATGAGAGATAACACATAAACATAATATGTAAGTGGGAAACCCTCAAGGGGAAGAAAACCCACTAAAAACTTTGTTGATATTACACACAAAAATATTCAAGTGAATATTACACATCACAAGAGATTTATTTAGTGAGGCGCCAACTTTGCAAGGAGAACCAAACCCTGAACCTTGTTGATATTACTCATAAAAAGAGACTTGCATGTATATGACTCATCACAAAATATTTTGTAGCAATATGACCACTTTGAAAATATGTTGATACCACAAAATGATAGTGATCCCAAAATTCATCTCCATATTCCTTCAAACCCTCTCTCAAGTACACCTTCTTCAACCCATTCTCTATAGGTCTTCTTGGACTTGTCTTTTCTATAAACCCTTGTACACATCTTCTCAATAAGTCTTCCATTGTATCTCATCTCGACCAACTCTCAAAATCTTCCCAAATACCTGAAATTCACTCACCTATGGGTTGCACTTTTCACCCATGTAAGGCTAGCTCACAAATGAATTTTAAATTCACTTTTATATGCATTTACTCTCTCTAACCCAAAGGAGGTAGGTTTCTCATGATAAATTCAACCCATTCACCTTAATAAAATTCAAATAAACTCATTACAATGGTCACATATTACCCATATAGGTCGGTGGTCCGAAAACACAAGTTTTAATTTCATTTTTTAACAATTTTCAAGGATCTTAAAATTTAATCAATTGTCTAGATTTAAATACTCCAAAATTGATCAATAATCTGATTTGGGACTGATTTCAAACTGAATTTTAATTCCATTTTTATACAAAATTCACTGTTTGATCAAAGCCACAAAATTCACTTTTCCTGATTTCACTGATTTTCACAAAGTTATCAAATAATAATTATTTATGCATCCATATTAATTTTAGTAATGTAACAAATGCAAATAATGAGACACTAAAAATCAAAATCAAAATGACACAGAGGTTTTTTGCAGGGTTTATAATTCTTATGTCCCCGGGTTTGTTTTAGAACCAATCCATTAAAATTGTTTGAATTACAAATACAATTAACAAATAATAGATAAAAACATGTAGTACTATGTTATCATACCTTTGAATGACCCCAACAGAGCTCAGTACTAGTGTTTCACCTTCTTGAATCACTTGCAGATGTGTTTCACTTAGGATATTTTCCTTTGTGTGACTTCTACAATGTAAAACAACATTACAAAAGATACAAAACATCAAAATAATTATAGCATTACGAGCGTATCAAAATTAAGAACAAATCACTAGTTTACTCCAAGTTTTGGTTTTGAGTGGAAATGCCTAAAAAATAAGGTTTTCTGCAAAATGGTCTATTTTGTCCCATACACAGACCTACAAAAATTCCCTTTAATAAAAGTGAGCTCATTTTATATTACTTCTCAAAAATTCCAGGTTGGTAAGGCCACTTAATATTTTTCCAGGTGGATTGTCACGGGTTCCACTCCTTGGGAAGTACATCGAATTTCCATAAATAGCCAAATCAAATATTTGATCCCACATTTTTCATGGAAAGTTGGTAGGTTGGATTTAATAATAGAATGGGCTGTTGAAAGCCTGTATTTCATTTTAAGCCATGTAATCACTCCTTATGCCCCTCCACATGGCTTATCTACTCAAGCCATTGACTATTATGGGGAGGAGGTGTATTTTTGGTGATTTTGAGAGCCCACATTGATAGGACATTGAATGGTTTGATGTGGATAAATTTTTTGACCCAGCCACATTGAAATAAGCTAAGTCGTTAGAGTCAGCAAATTAATTCCACTACTTCATTATGGATAATACCTGGTGAACGAGTTGTTTGAATCACCTATTTGGCTCCAAATATTGTGGGAGTGATGTGGTAGCTCACCAAGTTGGCCTATAAACTATGTCGATGCAATATTACATCATGCATAATAATTCAACCTAAAATAATCCCACATGAGGAGATGATGAATAAAAAAAGTGTGTTGATCCTATGTGAGGATCCCAACTAAAATAGTGGGACCCACCCATCTTTTAAATCTCGTGATAGAGACCAAGGATTCAAACAATTTTTTTACATTTTTCCCATTTTTTACTTTTGCCACGTGTCGACCACTATTAGTTGACCAACTTTGACATGTTTTCAAACCATTTTGACCTATAATAACTTTCACATCCGGAACTCCATTTTTGAACTTATTTCATCATCGTAAAGGTCTTGAGATAATCTACTTCTTGGTCATGGTTTAGGGAGGTTTAGGGAACATATGAACATCATAATATCCTCTAGATCACTCCTCCCAACTGGGAATGCTTTTTGTCCACAAAAAGTTGTTTTCCACCCACAAATTTTGCTAAACCATCTTGCATTTCACAAACACATACATGATCTAGAAATAGCATTATGGGTTAAATTAATGCAAATAGTTGATTAGCTAGTCACAAAAATTGATCAGATAATAACACCCATTCAAGCTAGTTTCAGCAACTTATACTGATGCAACTTATCAACTCTGCAAACAATAGAACTTTCAAATCCCCATTTGTAATGCCATCACAAACGATCAATCGATCAGATAATAACACCCATTCTTTACATAAAGCTAGTGTTCATCGATACTTGATATGACGGCCGATTACTTAAAATTATAATTCCATCAAAATAGATCAGTATAATAGACATCTAAACTGCCCATAATTAGGCTAGTGTCCACTATTGTCCATGTGAAACTGTAAAACTACAAATATCACTATCCAGAATAATTAGACCATCATGAAAAAAATAGCTATAGTCAAAACTAAATCATGAATCTACCAAATCTATCCCCATATTGAACTGGTAAAAGGATAGAAACAAATTGTATGCTTACCCACAATGGTGAACTGCTATCTCTGCAAATGATCACCAAGAACACCTACACACTAGTTTGTTAGTGCAAATAATGTACACACCAATTGTAACTACATAGGGTAGTCACAAATAAATGCCCTAAAAACAAGGGTCATCATTTATGTGCAAATACTATGCATAGACACAATAAGTTTGTATATTACCTACAAAACCAAAAAGGTGTCCTAGATTTGCACAATGACATTTAACAACATAACTAAAAATGCATTTCCAAAAATAGACATTATTACCCATGCCCATTGAATTTGCATACACTGTTACTGCTAAAAATAGAAATGGTATTTTCATCCTTAACACGTAAGAAGTAAAATCTGAGTATGTTTAACCTATCCCTCAGATCTTCTTTACAAGTGACACCATTTTTCCAATTTCAAAGCAAAATAAAAATATGGGAATTTTCCTTTCAACATACATTGGAAACCCACAAATTTCTCTATAATTTTTGCATGCTTATTCAACATTTACAACTATGCAAATGTAAATCTATCCAATTCACATGAGTTTACATTTTCCATATTAAAATAGAATGGACTCATCAGTGGTTTATTCTATGGATAGATCCAAGGTTGATTCATTTTAACTGGTGGTTTAAAAACTTCTTTTACCTTAAATTCCAACTTTTTCTTACCATACATCGGATGGTTTGTTGGATGAAGTTTCCAGTAATTATCAACTTGATGTCCACTCATCGACAATGAGTGCAATAGTTCCTCTTTTCTCTCTTCTTAGGGTGAGGAATCATGTTTACCATTTCTCATCTGAATCTTTATGAGATTGGTTTTTCATCTCATTTGGAAAATACTTCTACAAGAATGATTTTCTCTTCCAAAAAAAGGAAACAAAATGATTAGTTCCTCCAAAAAAATGTACATGGAAAATCATTCATCATAATTTTGTATATCATACCCATATTGTTTAAATAGAAAGAGTGGATCCTCATAAGTTTACCTTATTTTCCTAGGATTATGATTATGATAAGAAATAGGAGGTGGAATTTTGTTACCTCTTCTCTAAATTTTCTTACCATTCCCATTCTGTTGTGCTAGTGGGGTATACACTTTGCTGTCGGAAGCTCATCTTCCTTCAACGTGCTTGGATGACTCTCCAATATCCTTTCCCACACTAGAATAACCCAAACTTGCATAATGAGGATGATCCTCGACCTATATTGGGTTAGCCATTCCTTGGTTGTTCTTACCAAGGTCATTCATTAAAACCCATTTTACTTAATAATTTAGATCCAATGCCTTTAGTGTATCTTTCAAAACCACCAAAATTCTTTTACCTAAATCTAAATCCAAATGGGATGAGGAATCTGATGGTGACATACTTACAGTGCATTCATCAATCATCATTTTTTGCATCTGTAGTCAAGGGTCTCTCCTTTTCTTCTCACCATTCTGTAATCTTGCCAAGAGCTCATCCTTGGCTTGCATTTCTAATTTCAGTCAAGCATTCTCCTCTTCTAAGGAGTAATACATTGATCTCAAGAGAGAGTTCTCTTCTAGATTTGGTGATTGTAAGCCTCAATCTCATCAAACTTAGCCTATGTAGACATTTTACCCATGGTGCCCCTGTACCTGTTCACACACACTGAACTAAATGCACCCACTTGAAGTAATCAAGCTATTAATCAAATTTACTGAAATCAAATAAAGAGCTAAACCAACTTTGATACAAAAACTTGATCCATAAACACAACTTTTAATTTCACCTTTTTAACTATTTTTCAAGGATCTTAAAATTTAATCAATTTTCCATATTTAAATACTCCAAAATTGATCAATAATCTGATTTGGGATTGATTTCAAACTAAATTTTAATTCCTTTTTATTTAAAATTTATTGTTTGATCAAAGCCATATAATTCACTTTTCTCGATTTTACCAATTTTCAGAAATTTATCAAATATTGATTATTTATGCATACATATTCATTTTAGTAATTTAACTACTATAAATAATCGAATTAGAAAATTAAAATAAGAATGAAACAAAGGTTGTTTATGGGGTTTGGAATTCCTACATCCCTAGGTTCATTTTAGAACCGATCCATTAAAATTGTTCAAATTGTAAATAAAATTAACAAATAATAGATCAAAACATGGAATATTGTGTTATTAGACCTTGAAAGACCCTAAGCGGAGTATCTGCTTGTCTTTCACCTCCTAAATCACTTATAGATGTGTTTCCCTTAGGATTTTTTTCCTTCCCTGTGACTTCTGAAAAATAAAATAACATCACAAAAGCTCAAAAACAATAAAATAATTATACCTTTTCGATTGTATCAAAATTTTGAACAAATCACTAGTTTACTTCGAGTTCTAGTTTTGAGTGGAAGTGTCTCAAAAATAAGGTTTTTGTAAATTGGTCTATTTTGTCCCATACACAAACTTCCAAAATTCCCTTTAAATAAAAGTGAGCTCATTTTTTATATTACTTCCCAAAATGTGGTGGATTGGTAAGTTTTCTTAGTCTTTTTCCATGGTCACGGGTTCCACTCCTTGGGAAGTGCATTGACTTTCCATACGTAGCCAAATTAAATATTTGATCCCTTGCTCCAAATATTGTGGGAGTAATGTGGTAGGTCATCGAGTTGGCCTATAAACTCTATCAAATACAATATTACATCCTATATAATAATTCAACCCTCCAATAATCCCACATGTAGGAGATGAAAGAAAATAGTGGCATATATAATAAAAATTGTGATAATGTAAATAGTGGTATATATGAAAAGTGCATTGAATTTCCATACATAGCCAAATCAAATATTTGATCCCAAATTTTTTCATGGAAAGTTAGTAGGTTGGTTTTAATAATAGAATGGGGTGCTCATGTATTTCATGGCTTAGGCCACACAAGAACTCCTTATGCCCCTCCATGTGGCTTATCTGTCAAGCATTGACTATTATGGGGAGGCGGTGTATTGTTTGGTGAGTTTGAGAGCCTACATTAATAGGCCATTGAATGGTTCACTATGGATAAATTTGTTGACCCAACCATATTGAAATAAGCCAATTTGGTAGATTCATAGAGTTAATTCCATAATTTCATTGTGGATAAGGCTCCTTCCATCGAGTTGGATAATAGCTCTAGGCCGAGCCAAAATATCTGTTTAATCACCAAGTTGGCTCCAAATATATTGGGAGTGATGTGGCGTCTCTCAGAGCTATCCTATAATAATTCTCTAATGCAATATTACATCCTACATAATAATTCAACCTTGCAATAATCCCACATGTAGGAGATGAAAGAAAACAGTGGCATATATAATAAAAATTGTGATAATGTAAATACAAAGAAAAGACTACAAAGGCACCCCTCCTTAAAAAAGTGTGTCAATCATGGCTAGGGCCCTCGGTCGAGTAAATAATAGGGCCCCACTCATCCATTTACGAGTGATGAATACTAGAGATTCAAACACAATTTTTACATTTTCCTAAAAATTTTACTTATGCCACGTGTTAACCACTATTCGTGAGTTGACCAAGTTTTACATGTTTTCACCCATCTTTGACCTGCGATAACTTCTACATCATCGGACTTTTTTCTACGTTCTTTATATCGTCGAGAAGGTCTTGATATTCTCTACTAATTGGTCATAGAAATCTCACAACCACATGTCTACCAAATCAAGAGGCTGGTTCCTCAATACTCCTCCTTAAAAGATTTAGATCTATATTTTGCAAAACTACGAGAGGTTTAGATCCTAATCCTATTCTAACTTGCAGAAAACTACGGAGACGGGGAGACGGGGGTAGAAGTGCAAAAATTGAAACTAACTAAAGATGGTGATGCACCAAAAAGGAGTGGTGAAACATATTTGTCATGCAAATAGACACGGACCAAAGTTCATAACATAAGACATACACAGATGATAATGTATAATCTATTATACGAAATCAAGCAAATAATACAAACTGCAGAGGATTGAAACCCATTCCACAGAGCTTGCATTATCATTTGATGTCAAAACACACATTACACCCTCGGAGAGGTAAAAGAAAACTATTACAATCCTTGGAAGGTCTGATCCTTCATCAATCACTTCTTTGGAGGTGAAAGAAGAAATCTGCTATGCCCAAAAATGTTCCCCCTTGAAAATGAGCCAAATCGGCTTTTAACATTGCATGGGTCGAACCCGGAGAGCAGAAAAACGTACTGAAGGCATGGGAGCCCATTCTTCTTGACTGCGGGTGTATTAAAATGGCATGGGGACCTTACAAACCCATACCTATCATTTTGACCGGATTACGGGAGAATGCGACCCATTACGCATTAAATTTGGTCACTAGGAATGTCATTTCTGGCCATGAACACGCGTTAGATCCGTATCTTGATTTTCTCCCTCCAGACTACTCCAAAACGCAAGATTGACCCCGGAATCGTGTAGATAATTTCACCATATTTCCGTTGATATAAAGAACGTGCAAATCCGAGCTCTGGATCGAAAGTTATGGCGATCTGAAGATTTAGGGCACAAAACAGGTGAAAACGTGTTTTGAAATCTTTCCCGCGCTCTGCCACCTGGATGACACGTGGCACGTGCTTGATTGGACGAGCAATTCTCTCTCCTCCATCTTTCGCGGGCTTTCCTTTTGAAATTTTCTTGTGGGCCCCTTAAACTTGGACACGTGGCGCCATTTCATTGGTTCGTGGCGTGACGCCTTTAAACTTTCCTTTGACTTTTGACTTTTCTCCTTGAGACACTGGCGTGATTTGGTTGGTTCTCGGCCTTCCGGCTCTTTCACGTGCCCTTCCTTTAGCTCGGGCAGTCTTTTCATCCGGATGTCCCAAATGCTTAGTGCTCCTTGTCCCATTTGATTTCGCGTGAGCGCGTCTTTTCATCCCGGATGCCATTCGCGTCCATTTGTCCCAAATGTCCCAAATTCTTTTGTCCCAAATTCGGCCTTTGCCCGATTTTTAGCAGTTCCGTTTTCCCATTTCCCTTGTCCCATTGCCTTTTGGTTTTTGCTTGTTCGCCTTTTTGTCCCATGTCCCAAAGGTGACCCTCTCGTGCTTAGCCAATTTTTCTCTTTTGGCGGATCGACTTTTCATGCCCGCCACGTACTTTTTTCTTGTCCCCTTGAGTAATGCTTTTGCGTACTTTTTGTCGGCGATGTCCCCAATGCTTTTGGGCGCTGAAGGCTTTTCAGATCCACGCCGCGCCTTTTGTCCCAAATGTCCCAATTGCTCCTAGGACTAGGACTTAGCCAATTTTCACACTTTTTTGGATCAACCTATTGCCTTTACTGCACCTTTTCTTCACATTTTCTCGAGCTTGCTTCTTTTTCTTGACCGGGGAGTTAGAAAAATATCTGAGAGGGACCTCTAGAAACATGATTTTTGCTCTGAATCAATCAATTTGCTTGGGATTTGAATATTCTGATGCATGTTATCAAAATTACCTTGGGGGGTGAATTTTGGATAACAATTTGGCGACTCAGTGGGATCATCTGCTGCTTAGATGAAAAAGACCGATTACTGAAGCAATCCATTGGGCATGGAGTCATCAAATATTACATTTAGAATCCAAGCCCGACTCGAGAATGTGCAAGGAGGAAGATGGAATGTGACACGATGAAAGCAAAGACATGCTAAACATCTCCATGGACAGCAAGTTGTGCCCGAGGCACTTAGGGAAAACAAAACTAACCTCTGACAAAACAATGTGCACAAGCACTTGGAGGAAAGAAAATCTAATCTAATATTTACGAGATGTAGTGAACCTCCCTCTAGAAACAACGCTTGAGATAGATTCCATTCTTGGAATCTGCGATTCTTCACCATCCAATGAGGCCAATTGGAAAGCATTGTTGTTCTTGCACTTTGTGACCATGTATGGGCCACTCCAAATGGCATCAAATTTTGAATGCCTTCTGGTTTTTTCTGTCCACATCCCATTTCAACACTAGATCTCCTACTTGAAAAGATCTATCTTTGGCCTTCCTATCAAAGGTCTTCTTGATCAAAGCCTGATCCTTTTCCATTGCTTGGAATGCCTGATCTCTGATTTCTTGCAGCTCCATCAATTTTGCATATCTCACCTCCATGGGCCCAAACTCTAGCAACTCCAGCTGTTTCATGAGTTCCAACGTTGGCAACTCAAGTGACATGGGCAAGATTGCCTCTCTTAGTAAACAAAGCCTAAATGGAGAGTTACTGTGGATCTTTTGGGAGTTATCCTATCAGCCCATAAGGCTGATTTCAGTTTGGTATGCCAAGCCCTCTGATTCTCATCAAGAGTCCTCCTAATGATCCTCAGCAAGTTTTTGTTTGTAGACTCGGCCTGGCCATTACCTTGAGGGTAATAGTTTGATGAAGTGCTCAGGTAAATCCCGTTCTTGACAGCCCACTCAGTCACTTTAGATCCGATGAATGCCAATGCATTATCAGAGACTATTGTAGCAGGTACACCAAATCTGGTAGTTATCCCTTCGTAAAAGTCCAAGATGCTAGACTCATTCGCCTCTTTGAGTGCTACTGCTTCTGTCCATCTGGTGAAGTAGTATGTGGCTGTCAAAATCCATTTGTGCCCTTGGCTCGAATTGGGATTGATGACTCGATGAAGTCAAACCCCATTGCATGAATGGCTGGTCAACTGAGATTGGATGTAATGGGAGGGCTGCAAGTCTCTCTTTTCCTGTGAAGAATGCACAATTCTTACACCTCTTGATCCATGCATAGCAATCACTGAATATTTTAGGCCAATAATAACCAGCCTTCATGATTTTTAGAGCTGTCACTCTTGGTGCAAAATGGCCACCGGCTGGTCCATCATGAAACTCTTTTAATACCCTCTGGATCTGACCTGTGTTAATGCATCTCAGCAGCACTCCATTCAGGTCCTTCTTGAACAAAACTCCATCAATGATGGTATATGGAATAACTGCTGAACTGAAGTATCTTCTTTTTGCTTTGCTCATTTCTAGAGGGCATATGCCGTCTGTAGGAAATGTATCATATTACGAGTCAACGAGGAGTGGACACATCATCATTTTCTATTTTTATCATCTTGTAATAGCGGGACAGTGTCTTCTTCATCTTACGGGTTGTCTTTGTTTGGAAGCGAGCTGCTCACACAAACCTTTGCCTCTTACCACTTGGTGATCTTGATCTCAATGTCATACTCCATGACACGGGTGATCCAACCTGCCCTTTTCTCATTCAAATCCTTGTTGAGGAGGAAGTCCTTAACTTGACATGTGAGACCAGCAAAGCTGGACCTTGTTGTTTGAGACTAAATGTTTGAATTTCTTCAAGCTCACGATTCTTTGCAAGCACATGTTTTTCTATAAAAGAGTACCTCACTTGAGTCATCTAGACTCTGGGCTGAAAAAGGCAATCGGTTGTTCATCATTATCTTTGTTACTGCTTTGTACGAGAATGGCGAGAAATAGTGTCATCACCTCCAAATGCATAGAGGATGAAATCCTTGGAAAAGTGCAGGTTGATGAGAGTGGGTGCACAGGAGATGGCTTCTTTGATTGCTTCAAAACTCTCCTTGCCTTCTGCCTTAGTCCATTTGAAAGCCATGCTTTTTCTTAACATTTTGGTAATGGGCTTGACAGGGCTGCAAAATGCAGGACAAACCTTGAACAAAGTTTATCCTTCCCGGAAACTCGAAGGGCCTTCTTGTGGCTTGGCAATGGTAGAGCTCTTATGGCTTCACCCTCTCTGGGATCAATTGCTAATCCTTCCTTGGAGACAATATGGCCAAGGAGCTTCCCTTCATGTGCAAGAAAGATGCACTTCTTAGGATTCAAAGACACTCCAAACTTTCTACACCTCTGAAAAACACTTTGAGGTGAAAGAGATGGTCTGCGACATTCTTTGAGAAGGCAGGTGATATCATCTAGGTATATCAGCACTATCTTATTGATCAAGCCTTTGAATGCCATATCCATAGCTCATTGGGAATGTTGCTCCGGCGTTCGACAGTCAAATGGCATCTTCTTGTAAGCATATGTGCCCCATTTGGTTGTGAAGGCTGTCTTGAACTGGTCTTCCTCCTTTACCATAATAATCGATTGAAGCTTTGAGTAACCATCAAGTAGTGAAAATCTTTACAGAACCAGCTACGACCTGCAATATTTGCTCCATGGAAGGGAGTGGATAATGGTCCTTGAGAGAGGCTCTATTCAAATCTCTGAAGTCAACACATAGCTTGATCTCTCCACTTTTCTTTACTGGAACTAAGTTGGCAACCCAACTAGAATGCTTGATTGGGAATATAATTGCTGACTCAATCAGCTTGTCCAATTCTTTCCTCATGAGAGGCTCCATGTGTGGATTGGTGGTCTCTGTTTTCTTTGATAGGCTTAGTATTTGGGTCAATTCATGGTATCTTGAGCTAAGTTGGGATTGAAACCTTTCAAGTCTTCATAGCTCCAAGCAAACACGTCAGGGAATTCTTGACATAGCTGTATGAACTCATACCTTTCTTGCTCAGTAGTCATCTTTCCAATTTGCAATGGCTTGTTCTCTTCTACCAAGATGGATACCGAATCTTCTCTCTTGACTGAATGTTTGCTTTCTCCTTTCTAAAGCTGATCATTGGGGTTAAAAATGGACTCCAGGTGATAAGTCCCTTGGGCAGCTTGTCGGTTCTCAGTTTGTATCACACACAGGTCACCATATTGCTTGTTCCACTTCTCTTGATTCTTAGTGAGAACTCGGCTTCTTCTTCTGAAGTGGATGATTTGCTGGTCATTCTCAAATACTTGCCAGTGACATCGTTATCCGGCCTTTGAAGGCCTCACAATCACGTGGATGTTTGGCTGTACCTTGTCTTGTTGAATGTTTTCTACAATGTCAAAGGCTGCCCCTACTGCTGCAAGCCTGTCAGCAGCTTGATTTTCTTTCCTAGGAATGGCCTTGATGCTGAAACCCTCAAAATCTTCCATGAGGTCCCACACCTGTTTCTGTAGCATCTGAGTAGATCATTTTTGGCGGCATCTTGTCCCTTGACCTGATTTACATCAGCTCACTTTGTCCCCAAAACTTGCAAGTTCTTTATTTTTTCTTGATTGCCCAATGCATCCCTTGCACCAAGGCTTCATATTCAGCGGTGTTATTGGAGCATGCAAATTGAAATCTAAAAGCTGAATAATGCTTTATTCCTTGAGGTGAAATAAGCAGAGCATGGCTCCACCTCCTGCACCTTGTCTACTCTCTCGATCCATCAAAAAACAGCAGCTGCCATACCTCATTGTCATCCTTGTGGTTTGGCTTGGTGATCTTAGGAATAGGTTGACTTTCTTCGTGTATCTGATAGACTCCCAGCTCGATTCTTCTATTCCTTGATAAGGATCAAAAGCATGCACCTTGCTTGCCCATTCATCAAGAGTCAAATCTGGGATATTTCCAACCTTAGTGTCAGTTTCATCAGTGCTTGGGTGATCTTCTTGATCAAATGCTGAGCAATTGGCATTAATCTGACTTGGAGTATAGGGCTCAATGTGGAAGTTTGCAATAGGTTATGACCTAATTGTAGCCTTAGTTCCATACCTCGTTCTGAATAGCATGTGAGACCAATCAGCGGACAAATATCCCCCAATCTTGGCTGTGAAATCCCTTGACAAGCATAGGGCAAAGAGTGGTGGAAGGTCTATGACTGATATATCTTGTAAGACAACAACATTTGGACATGCATGCAGTAAGACTCAAATTTCTAATCACTCCAAATTGTTGCTATTGCTGTCCCATCCAGCTGCACTACTCCCTTAGATGTTATTTCATCTTTGGAGCCCTAAGCCCGATCAGCTATCTGTTTAGGCATTCTTGAGCTACTTGCCCCGGAATCTATCATGCAATTATGCACTAGCTGATTTCCAATGATTAACGAAACATAAAAAGGGGAGGCTTGACATTCTACCTTGTTGTGCTCCATGATTTCCTTGGTGGGCAGCATTTGTGAGTACCTTCTCTGCATTTGGATCTGCTGATTGAAGTTGGCCAATCCTTTATGGCAGCTTGCGCAGATTTCTTTGGCACAGGATGGATAGGGATTCCCACATAGATATATTGACGTTTGTCTTCTTCATCTGATCAATGATACTGAATGGTGATGAAGGATCTCTCTGCTGTCCCTTGGTTTGCACATTTGCTCCTTGTATGTGGGCAGCAACAGCTGGCATTTGAGTTGGCCTAGGGGCTGTTCTTGGCTGCCCTTGTGCATTTGGAACTGGGTTTTGCTTGCCAATCATTTGTGGAGCTATGGAAGGTTGTGGATTGGCTGGGGCTAATGGTTGTTCTTCACCCAAATTTCTCCTTTTTGACCTTGTGTTGGCTGCAACACCTTGAGAAACTGCCTGATTCATGCCACAGAAATCCTCTGCTTGCCAATTTACCAATGTGGTGTCATTTGGGGCTGATTGCTGTTGGAATGTTTCTTGTTGTTGGTTGTTTTCTTGACTGCTCTCACCCTCCACACCACCACACTTATTACCATTAAAGCTTGAGTCAAAGCACCATTGTAGCACATGGATTGATTATGAGGCTCATTACATGGAAAACACCAATCATACTCCTGGGCAATGTTGTTTTGTGCTGGTACTAATGCCTTAGAGGCAGATATGGCATTTGGATTATAGGGCTGGAATGGTCTATTGGCAGGAGGCCTTGTTTGATTCATATTTGCAGCTGGATTGGGTGGCCTTTGAGGCTGATATGGCTGCCTATTAGGTTGAGCTTGAGGCTGATACGAAGGTCTAAAACCTTGAGTTTGCTGTCTCTTTAGTGTAACCAGCTCATTACCTAAATTTTGCAGTTGTTTCATAACTTCCTGAAGCTCATTTGGGGCACTTGGAGATGAAGTGGAAGCTTCGTTTGAACTATGATTCTAGGAGTGGGAATAGGAGCTAAGACAGGTGCTTGACTAGTACTTGGGCTCTCTAAACTTGGATATAATGGCATTGGAGGCCTAGGAGCTAGCTTGCCAGCTTGAATCAGACAATTTTCAGCTCTAATGGCAATACTATAAGCAGCAGGGATAGTTGTGCCTCCCATAGATTGAACCAACATAGAAATATCAGAATTTAAAGCTTTAAGGTAGTATAGAAAAGCACCTTCTGCTTTGTTGGCTTTGGCTATTTACTTTGAATTCTATCCCAAGATCTTTGAAATCTGAAGTTGAAGTCGAGTTAGCTTGCTCATTGGAAGCTCTCTTGATGGTTGTCAATTTGCTGCTCCAAAGAGACAAGTTGTCTCCCTTCTCTCCAAATTGATCATGAAGTGCAATACACAATTGATTCCGGTTTGTGATAGAGCCGGCTCAGGGCTCCTAAACCATTGCAATGCTTTCCCTTGAATGAAGATGCGCCAACAATTTGTGACTACTTGCATCTCATTAATCTCATGGATTGCACAAATGTTAGCAATGTCCTTGACATGATCACCGGAGTGGTCGATTTTCTCCGATAAAGTATGGAATGTTCTTGATCTTTGCAGTGGGATTGGATTTTGTGCATTGAGAGCAAGTGGGCTGCTGCCTGTGAAGTTGACATAGGGGTTCACTGGTTGCGCCATTTTGATTGGTCTTAAAACCCTTGTATATTGAAAGAAAGGCCGCTCAGGTGGAGGAGTTGAGAGAGTTCTATTTGGTGGAGATGGAGACCTTTGAATCCTTCTTCCTCTTTGCCTTCTTCTTGGAGATAATTGCAGGTATTCAAACAGCACTTCCTCTTCTCCAACTCTTGACCTTGTGATTCTTCTCATAAGCTTTTAGGCTGTCTTTGCTTTGAAACCGAGTTGATTCTTCCCCTTGGAGTCGCGGATATGCAAATAATAGCTCTTTTTAAGCAAGAAAATTGCAGCAGATGCACATCAACTTTGCTGCAATAAAAATGAGACCTCTGGTCCCACCGGCGTGCCAAAACTGTTAGTGCAAAATCACAGCACCCCTGGACGCACATCAGGCTTCTAGGTTGATGTTCAGGCATCCAGTGTGATTGCACAACATGGAAACCTCTCTCCAAGTGTGGGGACTTGTGACACTGAGAGAGGAATCTCCAGATTAGAGGCTGGTTCCTCAAACTCCTCTGATTTAGATCTATATTTTGCAAAACTACAGAGGTTTAGATCCTAATCCTATTCTAACTTGCAAGGAGACAGGGGTAGAAGTGCAAAAATTGAAACTAACTAAAGATGGTGATGCACCAAAAGGAGTGGTGAAACATATTTGTCATGCAAATAGACACAGACCAAAGTTCATAACATAAGACATACACGGTGATAATGTATAATCTATTATAAAATCAAGCAAATAATACAAGCAGAGGTTGAAACCCATTCCAGAGCTTGCATTATCATTTCAATGTCAAAACACACATTACACCCTCGAGAGAGGTAAAAAAAGCTATTACAATCCTTGGAGAGTCGATCCTTCATCAATCACTTCTTTGAGGTGAAAGAAGAAGTCTGCTATGCCCAAAAATGTTCCCCCTTGAAAATGAGCCAAATCTGGCTTTTTAACATTGCATGGGTCGAACCCAGGAGACAGAAAACGTACAAAGGCATGGGAGCCCATTCTTCTTGACTGCAGGTGTATTAAAATGGCATGGGGGACCTTACAAACCCATACCCTATCATTTTGACTGGATTACAGGAGAATGCGACCCATTCTGCATTAAATTTGGTCGCTGGAATGTCATTTCTGGCCATGAACACGCGTTAGAGCTGTATCTCGATTTTCTCCCTCCAGACTACTCCAAAACAAGATTGACCCCGGAATCGTGTAGATAATTTCACCAGCTTTCCGTTGATATAAAGAACGTGCAAATCCGAGCTCTGGATCGAAAGTTATGGCGATCTGAAGATTTAGGGCACAAAACAGGCGAAAACGTGTTTTGAAATCTTTCCCGCGCTCTGCCACCTGGATGACACGTGGCACGTGCTGATTGGACGAGCAATTCTCTCTCCTCCATCTTCCACGGGCTTTCCTTTTGAAATTTTCTTGTGGGCCCCTTAAACTTGGACACGTGGCGCCATTTCATTGGTTCGGGCAGACCCTTTAAACCTTCCCTTTGACTTTTGACTTTTCTCCTTGTGACACGTGGCGTGATTTGGTTGGTTCTCGGCCCTGCCGGCTCTTTTGCGCCCTTCGCGTCTTTTCATCCCGGATGTCCCAAATGCTTAGTGCTCTTTGTACTGATTTCGCATGAACCGGCCGGTTCACGTCCATTTGTCCCAAATGTCCCATTGCCTTTGGGCTGTTTGACTTGTTCCCATTTCACCGGTTCGGCTGGTTCGCATCTTTTTGGTGTGTGCTCATTTGGATGTCCCAAAGGTGACCCTCTCAGTAGTTAGCCAATTTTTCTCTCTTTTGGCCAGATCGGCTTTTCGCGCCCGCCGCATACTTTTGTCCCAGTTGTCCCAAATGCTTTTTTGGCTTCCTGGAGGCTTTTCGGCCGATCCGCGCATTTTGTCCCAAATGTCCCAGTGCTCCTAGGACTAGGAGTTAGCCATTTTCACAAAATTTTTTTGGATCAACCTACTTTCCTTCTATGCACCTTTTCCCTCATTTTTTTCGAGCTTGCTCCTGTTTCTTCGGCCGGAGTTAGAAAAATATCTGAGAGAACCTCCGAAACATAATGTTTGCTCTGAATCAATCAATGTGCACTTTTGGGACTTGAATATTCTGATGCATGTTATCAAAATTACCCCTGGGAATTTTGATAACATTCACTTCTATTCACTTTTATGTGTGATATCAAGCAACAAATCAATCATTTCTTACTTCAACCAACTCAATCTCTCAGCAAGAACAAAATTGTCCTAAAATACAACATACAAATGTATTTAAAAATAAGCTTGAAATACACATTAGATGACCTCATAGAGACAAAATCAATACACAATTGAAAATATCTCTTAATCCTCTTTCCAAAACATATTATAACTCCTTCCAACTCCAAGTGGAAGGCCTTCAACCAAGCCAATCTCTACAAACTACTTTTTATCCTTTCTTGGACTCAAGAACTAACAACTAGCCCAACATACTCCATCATACCAAAATACTTCCAAGCTTAACCAAAGCATGTAACACACTTATAAATTATTTATAAGCCATAAAAAACCTTCACCAAGCTTTATCAAATCAGAATCAACATCTTACCTCATGAAGCCACATGTACCCTATTAGAATGAGCATCCTCCAAACTTGACCCTCAACAAATAGGTCATAACTAATTCATTCCATATCAAACACAAAATTTTTATATACCATTGGAAATATATATTAACCATCTTCAAAACAAAACTTTAATGGATTCCTAACTCCTATGTAGTTCTTAATGTCAAATTTACTTAAAGATACTCCAAACTACCCCAAAAATCAGTCTTCATAGATAGGGCATACTTTTCACTTTTTCATAGAAACCATGATCTAAAAATTCATGGACATCTATAAAAAACCATGGGATATCATAAATTTAAATTTAGACATTACCTTCTTTGAATAATGTTTCCACAAAATGGAACTCTTCGTAAACTAGAAAATACAGGTGGGACCCACATATCACCACATACTCTAACATACCTTTCTGGAAAAATAGAGGATTCTGATACATCATCCGATTTTCAATTTTCCAAAATGAATCAAAACAAGATCACTATACATCTTCTTCTGTAAGTTTCTCCTAACTAGGGTTTTGTTAGGGTTTCAAACCACTTTACCTTCTTAACGATCGTTCATAAAAATTTGATGATCAACCACCTCATTATTTTTGTGAAAGCTTCATAATTGACCTTATAATATATTCCAAATATCTCATATCCCCATGAAAATCATACAATCCACAACGAGCATCATAAGGTCCAACTTTGCTTGAAAAACACACTATAACTTACCCGATTTCACCAAAACTTGCATATATTCAAATTTCTTTAGCATTTTGACCTAAAACTTGTCATGAAGCATCATGAAAACATCCTCTAAATTTTCATAATCACCACATAACCCAAATAACTCTGAAATTCTCTATCCAATCTCATTTGTATGTGCACACACTTGTATGCTTCTCATTATTTACTTCTCAAGACCTCATAAAACAAATAAACGATTGAATCCAAAAAATTAAAACTTACCATACACCTTAGGTACACTATCATAACACTATTACCATGACTTAAAAAGACTCATCAGCTCCAAATCACATATCTCTACCTCATTTTGCATGATCTAGGGCTAGAAACAATCCTAGAATGACTTGACTCAACCATGGAACCACATGAATTTACCATGATGAATTCATATAGACCCATATACACTCATGACACATCATACCATCCATATTTTACCTCATGAAATCACCCCAAAACCTCGAGAATATTGATACCATGACTCATCTCACTCAACCAAGCATCGGGATCTCATAAGACATGACATAAACACTTAATCTTCATACTTGACACCTGAATAACATCATATGGGACCCACACTACACCATGACACCCTTTTCCATCAATGGGGTTGACATAAATTACAACACAAACACATAATTTCCAAAATATCCCCTTTGTCATTGAGGACAATCATCTTTCAGAAACATTGATAACAACCAAATGAAAAACACCTACATGACTCGCTTCCCATGTTTCTAATGCTTCTCTCCCCATTTTCCATCTATAAAAAATACTATAATGACTACAAGACATGGAAAATAACAACATATTACTAAATGCAATGGAAAAAATGTAGAATATTAACTTACTTGACCAATAAGCTCCCCTTGGGACTGAATTGTCTTCACTTTGACTTCAAAACTACAAAGATGACACTATGGACCTGTAAAGAGCCTTTAAAAATATCCCCCTGAACATAAACACATCTATTTCACATTTATTTTCCCATTTCATCTCTTTCTAGGTCTATCCAATGCTCAATACCATAAAATTTGCCTCAATAGCTATCATGCCACACATTAGGACCATTATCCCTAAAATCTAATTGTAGTCAATCTTGATCAAACATCACCATGCTCTAGACATGCACATACATCATGATTTAACGCCTTATAGCTCTCCTAGACCTATAGTACCCTTCTCTAGTAGAAAACATAAAAATTTGATAACATACCTTTGTTTTATGCCATATAGATGCTCAAGACACTTGTCACTCTATCCTAAACATATCAAGTAGTGTTTTCATGCTTCTTTCAACCTTGTTAAATCAAATATTTGTTTACCTTTCTAAATATGCTTTTAAATCACCATCTTCGTTTTTTCCCTTACTTTCTTGACATTATGTATCTTCTTAGATAGCTACACATGCTCCCCCTGACTTAATGAGCATTCACATACCTATATCATAGTGTATTCTTGCTTCTCTTTTTCTCAACTTCTTCTCATAGCTTGACACATGCTTAAACTCACTTTGAACCATACTTATACTATTTTATAGGATTTGTACGTGTAGAATTGCTTAATACTTGTATATAGCTTATGATAATAGCTCATACATTTCCATGATGCATAAGGTTGACCCAAACTCCTCCATTCATACCCCTAGATAACCTTTTCCATTGTAGGATTGATAAACACAATCACAATCTCTTCAAAATGCATGCACTATTACGGATACATAGTCAAGCATCTTTAACACTTTATACTTGTTTTAGAGGATCTAATATTTTCTTCCCTTGTAAAAGATACTTATTTAGTCTCAAATGATCTAACATAGTCCCATAGTTATAATTTTGTACTAACACTTGCCTTATCATAGTTACTCTAGCTCTTCTCTTCCCTTAAAAATCATAAACGCATCTTCGGATAATGAGTCATATATGGACAAAATAAATTCCATTTGAGCACCAAACAAACCTTTGATGCCTTAAAAAACCTAAGACCTCTCCTAGAGACCTCTTGTCATTGTTTTATTCTCTAAATTAGGCTTATTCAAACCTTGTTCAACCTTTTAAATCACCATAGATCCTATTAGATGCCCTATATGCTTGATAAATATTATTAAACACAATATTTACAAACTCACACCTTGCAAAGTATATTTCTCTTCCTCTAGTGACATCCACAAACCTTTTGGTCTTCATACCATGTTTTTCTATCCTATTCTTCATTGTGATTCATACCTCACAACAAATTTGAGTTAACAAACTTGACTTGATAGTCTTCATACTATATAGAGTCTTTTCCTTCAACCTCAGTACCTTTACCCAAACAATATCACCTTATTTCTTATGACTTCATGATGAAAAAGATCAATATCTCTTTTACTTGACTGAGAAATCACTTGTTAAGCTATCGGAAAACTCAAAATCAGTCTTCCTTTACATTCTCTACCAACAAGAACATGCCTAGACCAAAACCCACCACCTTTAGTGTAATATTTCTACAATATACCTCTTAAAGCTTCAAAATTATACCTTTAGGTCCTGATATATGCTATTATAGTCATCAATGTTGAGCATATATACACAGGTTATTCTTCATGCGAGGATGCAAGAGTCTTAATACAAGCTTAGATAGTCTTAAACACTTGTCATTGTTAATTAAAGATTTATATCATTCTCATTACATCAAAGTAATTTCACCATCATGGTCAACATGTATAAATACGTTTTCACTTTCATGATCATTATAAGCACCATCACCTTCAACTATGAATGTGCACTATGTGTTATCTCTACCTAGTCACAATCTCTTAGAATTTCTATTTTCACAGTGTATTATCAAGATATAAAACACTTAAGATTTTATAAGTGTCACACAATCCTCTTAAAATCATATTCTAATATCAATCCTAGAGATACATTCTCAACATGAATCGAACTTGAGACTCAAGATACTGATTTATGACTTGTACACTTGTACAAATCTTGACATACATCTTCTCATCCTTCAAGATGAATGAACACCTGACAACTTGTAGGTATCCATCTTAGTTCCATGTAACTCAGACCCTCAATATCCTTCCAAGTCTTATAAGCCAGAAACACTATCACAATCAACAAAACCTCATTCATATACTTGCAGTACTGACACAATTATAAAGCTTGTCTTTTTCAAACCTTTTAGACCTTAGTGTAATATATTTGATCATGAATTCAATCATTTTGTGTCCTTTACACCTTGTATCATTTTCACACCTCTAGCTAACCTTGAAGCCTCTACAAAATTCATCTTGGCACATTACAAACCTTAACATTCTTGCAACGACTACTTAAATCCCTTTATAATCTAAACATGCCCTTCAAATACTAAATTTTTAGTCTTTTAGAGCTTGAGAATAACACCATAGATCTTATTCAATCATGTTTGTTTCTTGGATCACCTTGAGCATTTATCCCTTTATAGGCTTGATAAAATACACCTTCTTCAAGCATCTTTGAATGTCATAAGTACCCTAACTCATAATTTTTCACATTTAGACTTCACTTGCTAGAATACAATAGTCAAGTGAGCTATCTAACACATCTTAACAACTTGTCATGATTTGAACAACTGGCATGAACACATAGTACACACATGTGACACTAGAAGTGACCATATTAAGCTTAATTAAAAAAATAGATACAAGATACATGTATAGTTAGACACATAAACTAACACTATAAAAATATGGAATTTAGTCTCTTAAACTCTAAATCATCTTAGATACTTGACACATTTCACCTTTTGAATAAGACAAATAAGACTAAAAATATTTAATGGAGCAAGAAAAGGGCACACTTTAACTAGCACAAAGAACTTTCCATGAGAATGAATCCTCAAAATCAAACAAACATAGACCTATGAAGAACTCACTTGATAACATATCAAACACAAATTACACACCCTTAATGATCAATGGAAAAACTTTTCTTAATCCTTTTAGGACATATTTTGATGACACATTTGAGCAATACACAAGGTGGAGCAAAGAGGACTTCTTGATAAGACAATAGAGACTTCACACTTACTACAATATACTTAGACCAAACTCATGAAAAAAGCGCTCAGCGTTGATAACATGTGTAAACTCATGACCTTAAACTCAAAGCTCTTATGAAAGTCACGTACTTTGAGAAACATCTATAGAATGACCTATACCTTTAATGTACACATTATCACAACACAAACATCTACAAATTACAAGAACTTCAAAAACATATAGATATCTTACTTTACATACCTTATAACTCTTTATGTATTCCAAAGAATATCCATACCTCTCAACTTCTCAAGCATAGAAGATCTCTTTACTTTAATTATTTACTCAATATTCTTGACCTCATTAATATGAATAGGCCTCTTGTCATCCTTGTTTAGACTTAACTTCTCTGTGTCTTCCTTTTGATCATTCATCTTGACTGAAACAGATCCTTCTATGACTAATTTTGGAATCCACACTTCCTTTACTCACTTAGATGAATAATGAGAACAAGAAATTACAATTAGACCTTTGTGATGACATCTATAACAAAAATCTCTTTTCTATCCCTTGACTCGATCATTCATGTGGATTTCTCCATTGATCCAAGGATATACACAACTAAGAAACTTATTACAATCCCTTGTTTTATGACCATAACCATTACAAGCATATTAAAAACCATGAAATTTTTCATACCTTATTGCATTAGGATGTCTAATAGGATTATATATTGACTAGATCTTTTTCCATATACACCATCATCCCTACTTCCTTTGGAACTAACACAAGCTGTTGGATATGCAAGAATAGGCTTCAAATCTTCCTTGATCTTTAGGGTTTGAAACTCATCACTAAGCTTGAAAAAATCTTCTTTCTTGGCCTTGAGTGTTTCAAACATATCTTTGATTTCAGATTTTAATCTAATGTTCTCCATCCTATGAAATACTAGGTCTTCTTGTAAATCAAGTACAATATCTTTGATATCATATTGTCCATTCAAAAACACATCACATGGATTATTTTTCAGTCTTTCACATTCTTTTTCTTTTGAAATCGAATCTGAAATATCCTTCTCCAAATGAATGTAGAGACTTTTGATGTTTTTTTGATCCGTTTTAGTCATAGTTCTCAACTGTTGAGTCTCTTCCCTGATCTTCTTTGCCATAATGTTCTTCTAGGATCTCCACCAAGATGTTAGACTTTCTTCTCAAGGACCTGCTATGATACCAATTGTTGGATTCACAATGGAATGAGAGGGGGTTGAATAATTCTTACAAATTTATTGCTTCATTTACCATTAATACAACATCCATTCAATCATATACAATCCTCATTAGCTTATTAAGTGTGAATCATACATTCAAATGAACATGAAACATGAGAGAGAACACATAAACACAAGATGTAAGTGGGAAACCCTCAAAGGGAAGAAAACCCACTAAATTTTTTTGATATTATGCACAATAAAGACTCAAGTGAATATTACACATCACAAGAGATTTCTTTAGTGAGACACCAACCCCACAAGGAGCACCAACCCCTAAACCCTTGTTGATATTACTCTGCAACAAGATAATTTCATTAATATGAATCATCACAAATGATTTTATAGAAATATTACCACTAAAAATATGCTAATACCACAGCTGATATTGATCCCAAAATTCATCTCCAAATTCCTTCAAACCCTCTCTTAAGCACACCTTCTTCAACTCTCTAGGTCTTCTTAGACTTTTATTTTCTATAAATCCTTATACACATCTTCTCAAACAGAATTTCACATGTAACTCATTTGATAATCTCTCAAAATCTTCCCTTATACCTGTAATTCACTCACATATGGGTCACACCTTTCACCCAAGCAAGGCTAGCTAACAAATGAGCTCAAACTTCAATTTTATATGCATTTCTTATCTCTAACACAAAGGATTTCAGACCCCATGATAAATTCAACCTAAAAACATTTTAAAATTTCAAATAAACTCATTACAATGGTCATGTATGACCCATATAGATCGGCCATGCGAAAAACCTTCCTTCTTTCACTAACAAACCTCAAAACCCTACCATTAGAATGGAAAAAATCCTCTAACACCAAAACTATTTTTTTCCAAGATCTAAAACTCACCACACATGTTTAAAATAAATTTAAACAACATCTATGATCTCAATTATCATGAACCAATCTTTTTACACTTAATAAGATATTCAAATCTGAAAATAAATGAGAGCACACATAGAAATCAAATGCACATAACACTAGATATACCGTGGTTCACCCAGTGTGGGCTACATCCACCAAAAGGAGACTACTTGGATCTATTGTCTAAATCCAAATCCAAAATAAAATAGTGTTTACAAAGTATGAGCACCCACTCATAGAAGACACCAATCTCCAAGCCAAACACCAATTCAGCCCTTGAATGCAAACACCATTGACTTTGCAATCTCTGATTCGAAGCACCAACTTTTGGAGACACCAATCCCCAATCCAAAGCACCCACTTCGAAAATCTGCAATAAAAATCAATAATATTTCTCCTTCTTTATTTTCTCTCTCACATACTCATACTCACTTAAGAGATTTACAATAATAACTTCACATACATATCACTCTAAAAAAATGCTCTTCTTTTTTTTCACACTCAAAATGTGCACACAACACTTGTTTATATAGGAAGAAGGAGAGGAAAAACCACTTGTGGTTTCCCTAAAACCATGTGCCCATACCATGGGAAAATTTACTTTAAAAAATGTGCCATATTTGGAATGAGGAAGCCACATCACTTGGCGGTTACAAAAATAATGAATATTTTCTCTAAATAGCAATATTCTTTTTCATGGTCAAGTGTAACTCATATTTTTCAATAAATACATGACCAACTTCCCTTACACGTCCTTAATGTTCCATAAATGAAAAAATCCACCCCATAAGGATATATTCTCTTTTTTACTTCAATTTTGTAACTCCTCCATGTCATAACTCATCACTAATGCAAATGTAACTCCCGTTTTTAATTCAAACATTTATCATGCATTAAGTAACCTTCATTTTAAATGTACCTCATTAAAAAATGATCCATTACACATCCCACCATGTGTCATAGGATTCCTTTGTGATGTTGAATATTAAAATATTCAAATTTTGACATCACACTAATTTTGACATGGATAAATATTTTACGAACACTAATGTTGTAAAATTGAATATTAAGATAATATTCAAACCTCAATATTTATATCAACACTAATGTTGTACCTTTGACATCAATGAAAAAATACTCAACAAACTCCCCTTTTCATTGATGGCAAACCTCTGCTAAAATTATTCATGAGAACCTGTTTGCTATGAAATCCAATTTTCTACCTCTGAGCTCTTTTTGTACTGATGCACTGTACTTGTTCTATGCAACTCTCCCCCATGCTGCAATTCTCCCCCTTTGACATCAATGGAAAAGGGATAACTAAACCAATTACCTAAACCTGTACTTAGAGCTGAAGATAATGCAATGTGTAGCTCCCCCTATGTCCATACTCCCCATGAGATAGTCAATGAGTAAGAGTGATAGGAATCACTCCTAACTTTTGTCTGAGTGACTCAAAAGATTCCTTTGGTAGGGGTTTTGTAAATATATCAGCAATCTGATCCTTAGTTCCAACATATTCCAATTTCACCTGCTGATCTACAACTTTCTCTCTCAAGAAGTGATACTTAATGGGAATGTGCTTTGTCCTAGAATGCATGACTAGATTTTTGAGATGTTAATAGCACTCGTATTGTCACAAAAAATGGAAATAGGATGCTCATAATCTACCTTTATGTCCTTCAATGTTTGCTTCATCCAAAGCACCTATGTACAACATGCCACTGCTGCAATATATTCTGCTTCTGTTGTAGATAATGAAACTGAGGCCTATTTCTTACTGAACCATGACACTAATCTGTCACCAAGATAAAAAGCTCCCCCACTTGTACTTTTCCTATCATCAACACTTCCTGCCCAATCTGCATCTGTGAATGCTATAAGAGTGAAATCATCACTCTTTTGATACCATAAACCATAATCCAACGTACCTTTCAAATATTTAAAAATTCTTTTCACTACTGCTACATGAGTTTCCTTTGGTGCAGCCTGAAACCGTGCAACTAATCCAATAGCCTACATAATATCTAGTCTAGATGTTGTGGTATATAACAAGCTTCCTATCATGGACCTATACAAGGTTTGATTAACATCAGGAGACTCATCATTCTTACTCAACTTGCAACTTGTAATCATGGGTGTACTAACTGGATTGCAATCTTCCATTCTAAACTTTTCAACATCTCCTTTATATACTTGGTTTGTGAAATAAAAATGCCTTGACTAGACTGTTGAATTTGCAAACCAAGAAAGTAAGACAACTCACCAAGCATAGACATCTCAAACTCCTTTTGCATCTCCTCTGCAAATTCTTTGCATAATCTCCTACAACCTGCTTCCAAAAATAATGTCATCCACATAAACCACAACTATCACCTGATGTTCTCCTTTTGTCTTGATGTACAAATTTCTATCCACAATTCCTTTTCTGAATCCTTGTTCTTGCAAGTACTTGTCTAGTCTAGAGTACCAAGCTCTAGGAGCTTGTTTCAAACCATAAAGAGCCTTTTTTAACTTGCATACAAAATCTGTATTTTCTGATAGAATAAAACCTTCTGGTTGCTCTATATAAACTTCTTCCTCTAAGTTTCCATTCAAGAAAGATGATTTTACATCCATTTGATAAACTTTAAAATTCTTGAAACAAAAAATGCTAAAAACATTCTTACCACCTCCATGTGAGCAACAGGTGCAAATGTCTCCTCGAAATCAATTCCTTCAACTTGTGAGTATCCTTTGCACACTAATCTAGCCTTGTTTCTGACAACTTCTCCTTCTTCATTCATCTTGTTTCTAAAGACCCACTTGGTACCAATAATGTTCTTGTCCTTTGGTCTTGGAACTAACTCCCATGTGTCATTCTTTTCTATCTGATTAAGTTCCTCTTCCATGGATTTTATCCAAAAATTATCCTTACTAGCTTCATCAAAATTACTTGGTTCAACCTTAGACAACAAAGAAAAGTTTACCTCTTGTGGTGCACTTGCTAGTCTCCTCCTTGTTTGCACTCCAATATCTTTGTTTCCAATGATTTGATTTGTTGGATGATTCTTTTGAATAGATCTAGATGGTGTCTTTGTGTCTTCTCATTCTTCTTCTTCTTCTTCTTCTTCTTCTTCTTCCTCTTTCTTCATCCTCTTTACAAAGTGAGTGTCCTATTTTCTTCTTGATTCCAACTTTCACATTTATACTTTCTACTACTTTATGAAGTCTCTTGTTATAGCACTTGTAGGCCTTGCTTCTTGATGAATAACCAAGGAATATGCCCTCATCTACTATGGAATCAAATTTTCCAAGCTCATCTTCATCATCTCTCTTAATGTAGCACTTACTTCCAAACACTTTGAAGTGTTTCATAGAAGTTGGTCTTCCCTTCCATAACTCATATGGTGTCTTTTCTATATTTACTCAAATCTGTGCTCTATTAAGAATATACACTGCTTGTGTACACTGCCTCTCTCCAAAAATCATTTGGTAACTTAGACTCATTTAGCATTGTTCTTTCCATTTCCTGCACTGTTTCTATTTTTCCATTCAACTACACCATTTTGTTGTGGTGTTCTTGTTGTAGAAAATTGTCTTATGATTCCATGCTCTTCACAAAACTCATCAAATTCATTAGACATAAATTCACCTCCTCTGTCTGATCTCAAACACTTAATCCTAGAGTTTGTCTCATTCTCAATCAAAGCTTTAAATTTTTGAATTGATCAAAAGCTTCTAATTTTTCTTTTAGAAATGCAACCCATGTCATTCTAGTAAAGTCATCAATTAATAACATAAAATAAGAATCACCTTGTAAGCTTTGTGTTCTTGTTGGCCCACAGAGATCAGTATGAATTAGCTCCAATGGATTTGTTGTAGAGTAATCCTTTATCCTGAAACTGACCCTTGTCTGCTTCCCATGTTGACATTGTCTGCAAATAGTACTTTGCGGTTTTGTGATCTTGGGTAAATCTCTCACTACTTGTTTTGAGCTTATTTTCACCATGTTGTCAAAATTAATGTGACCCAATCTCTTGTGCCATAACCAACTTTCATCAATCTAACTCATGCAACATTTTCTCCCTTAACATCACTCAACATGTACAAGTTGTTCCTTGTTCTATTTGCATCTACAACCCATTTACTTGTATCCTTCTTTCTAATTTCACAACCCTCAGCATAAAACGTGAGTGTATAACCTTGATCACACATTTGACTGACACTCAAAAGATTATGTTTCAGTCCTTCAACAAGTAAAACATTTTCAACTTTAGCTTGATCATTTAATTTTATGTTACCTCTTCCTGTGATCTTGGTTGTAGTGTTATCTCCAAACTTTATTGTACCTCTACTGGCCTTTTTCAACTTTAGGAACTTGCTTCTATCACCTGTCATATGGCTTGAACATCCACTATCAATGTACCAAGGTTGTTCTTCATCTTGTGCATGGAGCACGGTTTGTACCAACATAGCCTCTTCCTTTTCTCCCTCCTTTATTTTTTGCCACACTTTCTTATTGTTGGCTTTCTATATGATCTGTTTTCCCTCTTTCTCTTGCTTTGGATTTTCTGTAATCTTACTCTTGTAAAATCTTGCTATGTGGCCAACTTGGTTGCATTCATAACATCTAATCTCATGCTCATTCAAATTTGACAACGCAACAAAAGAGTTGTAGTTTCTAGCATGAAAGTTCTGATTCCAACTCTGAACCTTTGATCTATAGTTCATCATCTTATGACCATAATTGTGACATGAAAAACAATAACCATGAAAAGAATACCTGGTCATGTAGGGCTGCCTTTGATAAGATGAGTTTCTGAAACTTCTTATTGGCACCTTCTTCCATTTTTTTCTTCTTTGTTGTTGTTCTGTGGAGGATGATCTTCTTGTTTCTTGCTACTTTCTCCTTTAATAGAGCTTTTTAGGATATCTGCATAGCTGGATTTCTTCTCTAGTTCTTTGGTCTCTTTCTTTTCTGCTTCATTGAATCCAATACCACCTTTGGATGATTTTGGTTTTTGTTTATCCAGAATGTTGCTCAACACCTCATAACTCTTTTCAAACTTGAGTCTTTTGTTTAACTTTTCAGTTTCCAGTCTAAGTGTGAAAATCTCTTACTCTAATCTCTCGCATTCTTCTTCTTTTGATTTCAGTTGTTTTTTTATCACTTCCTCTATTCTCTTTACCTCTTCAACTTGAATATTTAGATCAACAATAGTATCTTCACATTCTTTATTAGCATCCAGATTTTTCTTTGCTTCTTCATACTCTTGAAGTTGTAGTTTTTACTTCAGGGTCTTCTTTTTGAGTCTCTTGATCTCACCCAAGGCACAGATGAGTTCTTCTTCCAAGTTTACCTCACCTTCTTTGTCAACTGTATCTCCAGCTTCCACTTTTCCATCTTCAAGGGCCATAAAAAAAAGTTCTTCAAAGTCACCTTCTAGACAATCTTCCTCTGAGCTATCATCTTTTCTAGTGCATAGACTCTTCTTGCTTTGGTTCTAGTTCTTCTTCTTTTCAAAATTCCTTTGTTTGAAATTATTTTTGTAGAAAGGCTTCACTTTCTTTTCTTTGACAGGATCTTCATCATCACTTTCATTTTTTTCATGCGGACACTTAGCTACAAAATGTCCAATCTCACCATAGTTAAAACATTTAAAAGGAAGTTTACCTTTGTACTTGCGGATCCTCTTTTTCAGATTTTTCACAAATAGAGATTCTTCTTCCTCATCGATTCATCATCCGATTCAACCTTCTTCTCTTTTCCTTTTGAAGCTTTGAAAGTAGATTCTCTTTTTCTTTGCTTATCTAGTTCTGTTCTCATCTCATAAGTTGTGAGTATTCCATATAACTCATCCATTTTCATTTTATCTAGATCCTTAAGTTCTTCAATAGCTGAAACTTTAGCATCAAATCTAGGAAGTAGAGATCTTAATACCTTTTGTACTATTACTAGGTCTTCCATCTCTTCACCCAAGCCTTTTATCATGTTTACGGTCTCATCCACATGGAGTAAATATGCTGCAATGTTCTCTTCCTCCTTCATCTTTAGACTCTCAAAATTTCTTCGTGTGTCTGAAGCTTTGTCATCTTTACCTTTGAATATCCTTCATATAAACTATTGAGCTTATCCCACATCTCCTTGGCAATTTTGCAAAGCATAATCTTTACAAACTCCAAATCTTGCTACACCACACAAAATAACATTCATAGCTTTAGCATTATTTTCACATTGTCTCTTACCAACCTGATCTGTAGGTGGAGTTTTGGTATCGTATAGCCATTCTCAACTAACTGCCAAATATCATGTCCAAGAGAATTCAAGTAGGTCTACATCCTTATGCTCCAAAAGGCATAGTTTGATCCATCAAATAGCAAAGCTTTGTTTGTGGAGAATCCTTCTTGAGTTTCCATCGTGCTTTCTGATCTACCTTCTAGTTGTTAAGCTACACAGAAGGAACCTACTTTGATACCAATTGTTAGAAGCATAGGAATACTGAGAGGGGGTGAATCAATATTCCATAATTTAAAATTTTCTCCAACTTAATAAATTATTTTTTACACTTAATAAGATATTCAAATCTGAAAATAAATGAGAGCACACACAAAATCAAATGCACATAACACCAGATATACCGTGGTTCACCCAGTGTGGGCTACATCCACCAAAAGGAGACTGCTTGGATCTACTATCCAAATCTAGCTGAAATAAAATAGTGTTTACAAAGTATGAGCACCCACTCACAAAAGACACCAATCTCCAAGCCAAACACCAATTCAGCCCTTGAATGCAAACACCATTGACTTTGCAATCTCTAATTCGAAGCACCAACTTCTGGAGACACCAATCCCCAATCCAAAGCACCCACTTCAGAAAATCTGCAATACAAATCAATAATCTTTCTCCTTCTTTATTTTCTCTCTCACATACTCATACTCACTTAAGAGATTTACAATAATAACTTCACATACATATCACTCTAAAAAAATTGCTCTCTCTTTTTCACACTTCAAAATGTGCACACAACACTTGTTTATATAGGAAGAAGGAGAGGAAAAACCACTTGTGGTTTCCCTAAAACCATGTGCCCATACCATGGGAAAATTTACTTTAAAAAAGTGCCATATTTGGAATGAGGAAGCCACATCACTTGGTGGTTACAAAAATAATGAATATTTGCTCTAAATAGCAATATTCTTTTTCATGGTCAAGTGTAACTCATATTTTTCAATAAATACGCATGACCAACTTCCCTTACACATCCTTAATGTTCCATAAATGAAAAAATCCGCCCCATAAGGATATATTCTCTTTTTGACTTCAATTTTGTAACTCCTCCATGATTTTAGAATCAATTTGTAACTCCTCCATGTCATAACTCATCACTAATGCAAATGTAACTCCGTTTTTAATTCAAACATTTATCATGCATTAAGTAACCTTCATTTTAAATGTACCTCATTAAAAAATGATCCATTACACATCCCACCATGTGTCATAGGATTCCTTTGTGATGTTGAATATTAAAATATTCAAATTTTGACATCACACTAATTTTGACATGGATAAATATTTTACGAACACTAATGTTGTAAAATTGAATATTAAGATAATATTCAAACCTCAATATTTATATCAACACTAATGTTGTACCTTTGACATCAATGACAAAATACTCAACAAACTCCCCCTTTGTCATTGATGGCAAACCTCTGCTAAAATTATTCGTGAGAACCTGTTTGCTATGAAATCCAATTTTATGCCTTTGAGCTCTTTTTGTACCGATGCACTGTACTTGTTCTATGCAACTCTCCCCATGCTGAAATTATCCCCCTTTGAAATCAATGGAAAGGGATAACTAAACCAATTACCTAAACTTGTACTCGGAGCTAAAGATAATGCAATGTGTTGCTCCCCTATGTACATACTCCCCATGAGATAGTCAATGAGTAAGAGTGATAGAAATCACTCCTATCTTTTTCATAGTGACTCAAAATATTCCTTTGGTAGGGGTTTTGTAAATATATCAACACTCGATCCTTAGTTCCAACATATTCCAATTTCTCCTGCTGATCTGCAAATTTCTCTCTCAAAAAGTGATACTTAATGGGAATGTGCTTTGTCCTAGAATGCATGACTGGATTTTTTGAGATGTTAATAGCACTCATATTGTCACAAAAAATGGAAATAGGATGCTCATAATCTACCTTTATGTCCTTCAATGTTTGCTTCATCCAAAGCACCTATGTACAACATGTCACTACTACAATATATTCTGCTTCTGCTATAGATAATGAAACTGAGGCCTGTTTCTTACTGAACCATGACACTAATCTATCACCAAGATAAAAACTCCCCCACTTGTACTTTTCCTATCATCAACACTTCCTACCCAATCTACATCTGTGAATGTTGTAAGAGTGAAATCATCACTCTTTTGATACCATAAACCATAATCCAACGTACCTTTCAAATATTTAAAAATTATTTTCACTCTGCTACATGAGTTTCCTTTGGTGTATCCTGAAACCATGCAACTAATCCAACATCCTGCATAATATTTAGTCTAGATGTTGTGGTATATAACAAGCTTCCTATCATGGACCTATACAAGGTTTGATTAACATCGGGAGACTCATCATTCTTACTCAACTTGCAACCTGTAATCATGGGTGTACTAACCAGATTGCAATCTTCCATTCTAAACTTTTTCAACATCTCCTTTATATACTTGGTTTGTGAAATAAAAATTCCTTGACTAGACTGTTGAATTTACAAACCAATAAATTAATACAACTCACCAAGCATAGACATCTCAAACTCCTTCTGCATCTCCTCTACAAATTATTTGCATAATCTCCTACAACTGCTTCCAAAAATAATGGCATCCACATAAACCACAACTATCACCTGATGTTCTCCTTCTATCCTGATGTACAAATTGCTATCCCCAATTCCTTTTCTCGAATCCTTGTTCCTGCAAGTACTTGTCTAGTCTAGAATACCAAGCTCTAGGAGCTTGTTTTAAACTATAAAGATCCTTTTTAACTTGTATACAAAATCTGTATTTTCTCGATAGAATAAAACCTTCAAGTTGCTCTATATAAACTTCTTCCTCTAAGTTTCCATTCAATAAAGTTGATTTTACATCCATTTGATAAACTTTAAAATTCTTGAAAAAATCAAATGCTAAAAACATTCTTACCACCTCCATGTGAGAAATAAGTGCAAATGTCTCCTCAAAATCAATTCCTTCAACTTGTGAGTATCCTTTGCACACTAATCTGGCCTTGTTTTTGAAAACTTCTCCTTCTTCATTCATCTTGTTTCTAAAGACCCACTTGGTACCAATAATGTTCTTGTCCTTTGGTCTTGGAACTAACTCCCATGTGTCATTCTTTTCTATCTGATTAAGTTCCTCTTCCATGGATTTTATCCAAAAATTATCCTTACTGGATTCATCAAAATTACTTGGTTCAACCTTAGACAACAAAGAAAAGTTTACCACTTGTGGTGCACTTGCTAGTCTCCTCCTTGTTTGCACTCCAATATCTTTGTTTCCAATGATTTGATTTGCTGGATGATTCTTCTGAATAGATCTGGATGGTGTCTTTGTGTCTTCTCATTCAGATTCTTCTTCTTCTTCTTCCTCTTTCTCAGATTTTATTTCTTCATCCTCTTTCTGCACCGTTGAGTGTCCTATTTTCTTCTTCGGTTTCCAGTCGTCAACTTTCACATTTATACTTTCCACTACTTTCTGAAGTCTCTTGTTATAGCACTTGTAGGCCTTGCTTCTTGATGAATAACCAAGGAATATGCCCTCATCTGCTCTAGAATCAAATTTTCCAAGCTCATCTTCATCATCTCTCTTAATGTAGCACTTACTTCCAAACACTTTGAAGTGTTTCACAGAAGCTGGTCTTCCCTTCCATAACTCATATGGTGTCTTTTCTGTATTTACTCAAATTTGTGCTCTATTAAGAATATACACTGTTGTGTACACCGCCTCTCTCCAAAAATCATCTGGTAACTTAGACTCATTTAGCATTGTTCTTTCCATTTCCTGCACTGTATTCTATTTTTCCGTTCAACTACACCATTCTGTTGTGGTGTTCTTGTTGTAGAAAAATTTCTTCTGATTTCATGCTCTTCACAAAACTCATCAAATTCATTAGACATAAATTCACCTCCTCTGTCTGATCTCAAACACTTAATCTTAGAGTTTGTCTCATTCTCAATCAAAGCTTTAAAATTTTTGAATTGATCAAAAGCTTCTGATTTTTCTTTTAGAAATGTAACCCATGTCATTCTAGTAAAGTCATCAATTACTAACATAAAATAAGAATCACCTTGTAAGCTTTGTGTTCTTGTTGGCCCACATAGATCAGTTGAATTAGCTCCAATGGACTTTTTGTAGAGTAATTCTTTGTCCTAAAACTAACCCTTGTCTACTTCCCGTGTTGATAGTGTCTGCAGATAGTACTTTGTGGTTTTGTGATCTTGGGTAAATCTCTCACTGCTTGTTTTGAGCTTATTTTCACAATGTTGTCAAAATTAATGTGACCCAATCTCTTGTGCCATAACCAAATTTCATCAATCTGACTCATGCAACACTTTTCTCCCTTAACATCACTCAACATGTACAGGTTGTTCCTTGTTCTATTTGCATCTGCAACCCATTTACCTGTATCCTTCTTTCTAATTTCACAACCCTCAGCATAAAATGTGATTGTATAACCTTGATCACACATTTGACTAACACTCAAAAGATTATGTTTCAGTCCTTCAACAAGTAAAACATTTTCAACTTTAGCTTGACCATTTAATTTTATGTTACCTCTTCCTATGATCTTGGGCATGTAGTGTTATCTCCAAACTTTACTTGTACATCTACGGCCTTTTTCAAATTTATGAACTTGCTTGTCACCTATCATATGGCTTGAGCATCCACTATCAATGTACCAAGTTTGTTCTTCATCTTGTGTATGAAGTGCAATTTGTACCAACATAGCCTCTTCCTTTTCTCCCTCCTTTATTTTTTGCCACACTTTCTTATTGTTGGCTTTCTGTATGATCTGTTTTCCCTCTTTCTCTTGCTTTGGATTTTCTGTAATCTTACTCCTGCAAAATCTTGCTATGTGGCCAACTTGGTTGCATTCATAACATCTAATCTCATGCTCATTCAAATTTGACAATGCAGCAAAAGAGTTGTAGTTTCTAGCATGAATTTTTGATTCCAACTTTGAACCTTCGATCTACAGTTCATCATCTTATGACCATAATTGTGACATGAAAAACAATAACCATGAAAAGAATACCTGGTCATGTAGGGCTGCCTTTGATAAGATGAGTTTCTGAAACTTCTTATTGGCACCTTCTTCCATTTGTTGTCTTCTTTGTTGTTGTTCTGTGGAGGATGATCTTCTTGTTTCTTGTTGCTTTCTCCTTTACTAGAGATTTTTAGGATATCTGCATAGCTGGATTTCTTCTCTGGTTCTTTGGTCTCTTTCTTTTCTGCTTCATTGAATCCAATACCACCTTTGGATGATTTTGGTTTTGTTTATCCAGAATGTTTCTCAACACCTCAGAACTCTTTTCAAACTTGAGTCTTTTGTTTAACTTTTCAGTTTCCAGTCTAAGTGCGACAATCTCTGACTCTAATCTCTCGCATTCTTCTTCTTTTGATTTCAGTTGTTTTCTGATCACTTCCTCTATTCTCTTTGCCTCTTCAACTTGAATCTTTAGATCAACAATAGTATCTTCACATTCTTTATTAGCATCCGTATTTTTCTTTGCTTCTTCATACTCTTGAAGTTGTAGTTTTTGCTTCAGGTCTTCTTTTTGAGTCTCTTGATCTCACCCAAGGCACATATGAGTTCTTCTTCCAAGTTTACCTCACCTTCTTTGTCAAATGTATCTCCAGCTTCCACTTTTCCATCTTCAAGGGCCATAAACAAAAGTTCTTCAAAGTCACCTTCTAGACAATCTTCCTCTGAGCTATCATCTTTTTTGGTGCATAGACTCTTCTTGCTTTGGTTCCAGTTCTTCTTCTTTTCAAAATTCCTTTGTTTGAAATTATTTTTGTAGAAAGGCTTCACTTTCTTTGCTTTGACAGGATCTTCATCATCACTTTCATTTTTTGCATGCGGACACTTAGCTGCAAAATGTCCAATCTCACCACAGTTAAAACATTTAAAAGGAAGTTTACCTTTGTACTTGCCGATCCTCTTTTCAGATTTTTCACAAATAGAGATTCTTCTTCCTCATCGATTCATCATCTGATTCAACCTTCTTCTCTTTTCCTTTTGAAGCTTTGAAAGAATATTCTCTTTTTCTTTGCTTATCTGGTTTTGTTCTCATCTCATAAGCTATGAGTATTCCATATAACTCATCCATTTTCATTTTATCTAGATCCTTAAGTTCTTCAATAGCTGAAACTTTAGCATCAAATCTAGGAAGTAGAGATCTTAATACCTTTTGTACTATTACTAGGTCTTCCATCTCTTCACCCAAGCATTTTATCATGTTTACGGACTCTTCAACAAAGAGTAAATATGCCACAATGTTCTCTTCCTCCTTCATCTTTAGACTCTCAAAATTTCTTCTGTGTGTCTAAAGCTTTGCTGTCTTTACCTTTGAATCTCCTTCATATAAACTGTTGAGCTTATCTCGCATCTCCTTGGAAATTTTCAAAGCATAATATTTACAAACTCCGAATCTGCTACACCACAAAAAATAGCATTCGTAGCTTTAGCATTATTTTCACATTGTCTCTTACCAACCTAATCTGTATGTGGAGTTTTGGTATCGTATAGCCATTCTCAACTGATTGCGCCAAATATCATGTCCAAGAGAATTCAAGTAGGTCTGCATCCTTATGCTCCAAAAGGCATAGTTTGATCCATCAAATAGTGGAGCTTTGTTTGTGGAGAATCCTTCCTAAGTTGCCATCGTGCTTTCTGATCTACCTTCTAGCTGTTAAGCTACACAGAAGGAACCTGCTCTGATACTAATTGTTAGAAGCACAGGAATACTGAGAGGGGGGGTGAATTAGTATTCCATAATTTAAAATTTTCTCCAACTTAATAAATTATTTTTACACTTAATAAGATATTCAAATCTGAAAATAAATGAGAGCACACATAGAAATCAAATGCACATAACACCAAATATACCATGGTTCACCCAGTGTGGGCTACATCCACCAAAAGGAGACTTCTTGGATCTACTATCCAAATCCAGCTAAAATAAAATAGTGTTTACAAAGTATGAGCACCCACTCACAGAAGACACCAATCTCCAAGCCAAACACCAATTCAGCCCTTGAATGCAAACACCATTGACTTTGTAATCTCTGATTCGAAGCACCAACTTTTGGAGACACCAATCCCCAATCTGAAGCACCCACTTCAGAAAATATGCAATACAAATCAATAATATTTCTCCTTCTTTATTTTCTCTCTCACATACTCATACTCACTTAAGAGATTTACAATAATAACTTCACATACATATCACTCTAAAAAATTGCTCTCTCTTTTTCACACTCACAAATGTGCACAAAACATTTGTTTATATAGGAAGAAGGAGAGAAAAACCACTTGTGGTTTCCCTAAAACCATGTGCCCATACCATGGGAAAATTTACTTTAAACAAATGAGGAAGCGACATCACTTGGTGGTTACAAAAATAATGAATATTTTCTAAATAGCAATATTCTTTTTCATGGTCAAGTGTAACTCATATTTTTCAATAAATATACATGACCAACTTCCCTTACATGTCCTTAATGTTCCATAAATGACAAAATCTGCCTCATAAGGATATATTCTCTTTTTGACTTCAATTTTGTAACTCCTCCATGATTTTAGAATCAATTTGTAACTCCTCCATGTCATAACTCATCACTAATGCAAATGTAACTCCCGTTTTTAATTCAAACATTTATCATGCATTAAGTAACCTTCATTTTAAATTTACCTCATTAAAAAATGATCCATTACACATCCCACCATGTGTCACAGGATTCCTTTGTGATGTTGAATATTAAAATATTCAAATTTTAACATCACACTAATTTTGACATGGAAAAATATTTACACACTAATGTTGTAAAATTGAATATTAAGATAATATTTAAACCTCAATATTTATATCAACACTAATGTTTTACCTTTGACATCAATGAAAAAATACTCAACACAACTTAGCCATGTGTTTCTTCAACCAACTCAATCTCTTAGCATTAACATAATTTCCGAAATCTAGCATACAAACGTCTTTACAAATCAGCCTAAAAGACACATAAAATGACCTCAAAAAGACATAATCTATACATCATTAAAAATATCTCTAAATTATATTTACATAACATAACTCCTTCTAACTCTAAGTGAAAGGCCTTAACCAAGTCAATCTCTAAAAACTATTTTTATCTTTTCTTGGACTCAAGAACTAACAACTAACCCAACATACTCTATCACACCAAAAAAACTTCCAAGATCAAAAATAAAAATAAAACATACTTAGACATGATGTATAATACACAAAAACCTTCAACAATCTAGATCAAATTAGAATCAACATCTTACCTCATGAAGCCACATGCACCCTATTATAATTAGCATCCTCTAAACTTGACCTTCAAAGAACATGTCATAAATTCTATGTAACATATCAAAAACACATTTTTATATAGCATTGGAAATATATCTCAACCAAATTCACAACACAACTTTAATGGATTCCTAACTCCTCATGTAGCTCATGCAATGTCAAATATACTTGAAAGTTGCTTCAAACTTCCCTAAAAACTAGTCTTCATAGATAGGGCATACTTTGCACTTTTCATTGCAACCATGATATGATACCTTCATGGAAATATATCACAAATATTGGGATATCATAAATAGAAATTTAGATATTACCTTCTTTGCATAACTTTTCCAATAATTGGAACTCTTCATAAACTATAAAATTCAAGTGGGGCCCACATATCACCACATACTCTAACATAAATTTTTTGAAATCTCTAGGAGTCCTCTACATCATCCAATCATCAAATTTTAAAAATTAATCAAAATAGGCTCACTATACCTATTGTTCTGCAAGCTACTCCTAGTAAGGGTTTTATTAAGGTTTTAAACAACTTTACCTTCTTAATGATCATTCATAAAAATGTGATGATAAAAATACCTCATTATTTTTTTGAAAGCTTAATAACTGACCTTAGAATATATTCCAAAGATCTCAGGTCCCCATGTAAAGCATACAATCTACAATGAGCATTAGAAGGTCCATTTTTTTAAAAAAACACTGTTTAACTTACCCAGTTTCACCAAAACTTGCATATCTTCAAATTTCTTCATCATTTTGACCTAAAATTTGTCATGAATCATGATGAAAACATAATATAATTGTAAATAATCACCACATAGCAAAAATATCTATGAAAATATCTATCCAACCTCATTTTCATGTGCTTACCTACCCGATTCTCATTTTTTTCTTCCCAAGGACCCCATAGAAGCACTAAACCACTGAATGTAGACTTAAAACTCACCATACACCTAAGGTACACTATCATAACATTGTTTCCATGCTTCAAAAATACTCATCATCTCCAAATATCATATATCTACCTCATTCTCGCATGATCTTGGGATAGAAACAAGACTAAAATGACTGAATCAATAATGTAACCACATGACCTAACCATGCTGACTTAATACAAACAGATGTACACTCATGACACATCATACCATCCATATTTTACCTCATGAAATCACCCAAATAGATCAAGAAGACACATACCATGAATCAACTCACTCAACCAAGCACCATGACCTCATAAGACATGACATAAACACTCAATCTTCATACTTGACACCTAAATAACATTATATGGGGACCTAAAATACACCATGAAAACCTTTTCCATAAATTGGGTTGACATCAATTACAAAAAAACACACAATAGTCAACACATGTGTTGGTTAGGCGCTAGTGTCTGGAGCCATAAAAGAGAAATAAGCAAAATACTAATTAGCAATGAGGTATAAGCAACCAAATAGAAATAAAAAATAAAGACAAGAGGCCAAAGACAGTTGTCAATTACTAGTTTTCTTTCTTAGGAATCATATGAATGCTAGTATGTATTTAGGACCTAGAAATGTACCCAAGTGCGTGATTTTATGTCTATATTTTCCCCCACTTTATGTTGTTGAGTGAATAATCGATAACATAAAGTAGATAAGAGATGTGTACCTTTTGTTCCTATGGATTTTGACGGTGATATCTTGTCAAAGAGATAAATGAAGCATCAAATAAATGAAAAATTATGCATGGCAACTAGGATGATAGAAAGTGACCCTAGGGGTGAAGTGTATGTGTTGTACTATGTTGTACATGTTGTTGTGCTTGTGATTTATACTTATTGTAATGATGCAATTGTAAAAAGAAGAGCAAGAATGTAGTCAAAGTCTCATATATGATAAATCAAAGAAAAGTGTGCATAAGTATGTAAAAATATGTAAAAGGAAAGTGTGCACCTAATGTAGAAGAGTGTAAAAATATAGAAATATGTCCTGAACTATTGTGAAGAGAAATTTTTTTGGGCAATATCATGCCAAGAGTGAGTATTTTGGGTGATCCCATGCCAAATGTGATTTTTTTCGGTGATCTCACACCAAATGCGAGTTTTTAGGTGATCTCATGCGAAAGAGAAATTTTTACGGAGAGAGGTCTAGTGTTACTTTCCTTCCATGACACTACCCGATATACACCACCGCAGAGATAATGTGGTCTTGTTTTTTCCATGTTGTCCCTGGTTTGTTTTGAATGTATTGTTTTTTCCAATTGAAAAGGGAGATAAAATGCATTCTACTAACTGGAGCATAATTCCTATATTGTGAAAAGTACTCTGTAAACTATTTTGAAATGTGTTGATCTGATAAATTGGTTGTGTGTGCACCCATTACATTATTTCCTAGAGGATGACAAAGGCTCTTAGAAACTCATGTCTAAACGTGGGCGCTAGTGTCTGTGCTATGTTGAGAACCCAAGTCGATTCTGGGTCATTATGTGATAGTGTGACTACTATGTTCCTTTACTATGCAGACATGTACTTTATATCTAAGAAATTATATGGTGTGACTGATTCACCAAATATATGCCCCCTAATGAGGCCATAAATTACCATTATTTTTCCTTCCAAGTTACCTTTGAAAGTGGATTTAAATGTAATCTAGGAACTTATAGTTTTCTTAAGATAGAATATAGGATATATATCTTGTTCATTCTTTATAAATATTTTGTTATCTATTTTGTTGACTAATCCTATTGATTATTTGGGAAAAAATGCAAAGTCTTGTGTATGCAAGCCATAAAGGAAAAATAATGCTAGTATTGAGAAAAGTGGAATTGATCATGAATAGTACATTTAAAATCATATCTGATTTCATATTCATATTTATCTCAAAAAATTATGCAAGTTCAAAAAAACATATCTCAATCTGAGGTCGCATGCAAAAGTTATAGTTGTTTTAAGTTAGTTCCAGAACTCACAAAGTTAGTTCCGGAACTCAAGTTAGTTTGGAACTTACAGGTTTAGTTACAGAACTCACAGATTTAGTTCCAAAACTTGTATCAATTAAATGATAGTTAGTTCTAGAACTCAATTCATGGAAAAATCAGATTTAGTTTCGAATTTACAGATTTAGTTCCTGGAACTTGCATAAAAGGAATGATAACTTTAGTTTTGGAACTTGCATCAATGGAATGATAGTTTTTGAGGGATTGTGAAAACTCAAATATTCTAATGGGAAATATGAGAGAGGTTTTTATTCATAGAAATGTGTTTAAAAAAAACCTCATTTAGATTTGCTACATGTTTTACCAATGAAGAGAGATCTAACTTTTAGTGAGTTATAGTCCAAGGAAAAGTGTATCAGACAAGAACTAAAAGTTCCATAAACAAAAATAGAAATTTCAAATGAAAAATATGAGAGATATTTTTTTCATAGAAATGTTTTTAACAAAAACCTCATTCAGATTTGTTACAGGTTTTACCAATGAAGAAATATTTAACTTTTAGTAAGTGCAATCGAGGAAAAGTATAACAAACAAGCACTAAAAGTTCCATAAACAAAAATAGAAAAGTCAAATGGAAAATATGAGAGAGGTTTTGTTTATATAAATGTGTTTAACAAAAACCTCATTCATATTTTCTACAAGTTTTTTGGGCCAATCAAGATAAATCTAACTTTTTCTTTTCCTGACCCACTGCTTTCTACTTCTAAACGTGAGGGGCTTTCTAGGAAACTCAACCTTGAGTCTCATTTGAACCTGGATGACATTACTCGTGATCTAAATGTTCCACAATAACAAAATTGGAGGCCTTAGAGGCTGAGCTAGCAAAGGCAAATGGAAAATCCGGGAGAAGGGAGGTATTTGGTGAAAATCATATTTTCCCGAGGAAAATAAGACTAGGCATGAGTATAATATTGCAGCAATAATATAGAGGAATAAAATCATTATGATTCTTTTCCCGATGACTCTTTGGGCAAAAGAAGGAGAAAAGCTGGGAGCAAATCTTCCTAAAATAAGTGAGAAAAGTAAGATTATTGATCTTCCAATAATATCCTGTTCTCTCTCCTATTTTGTGGAGATGGAGATCTTAATTGTTAGGATTGGAATAAAAGGCTAAGATCAGATTGTATTTCTTCTCTCTAAGGAGTTTTAGGCCTTTTGGATATAGTCCCTTTCAAAAACTGAATTATAAAAAAACAAAAACCTGCATACCTTTTTCCACACTTTTAGATATGTAAGGAAAAGTACTTTTCTCCCAAAAAATAGAAATAAAGAAAATCCAAGAAAGGTTCTTTCCTCTCAAATCATATTTTGAGGAAAATAATCCTTCCAATAATATAGAGGAATTTTATGATTCTTTTTCGAAAAGTATGATTTAAATCCTCTTCTTCCAAAATAATGAGATAAGATTTGTCCACTCATTCCATATTTTGTGAAGATGGATCTTAATGTATTTATAAGATCAAATTGTATTTCCTTATTCATTTGAATTATTTAATTCATTATATTATACTTGTTTTTGTCTTCGTATTGTGAAAATTTAAGTTCTGTATGATTTAAATCCTCTTCCAAGGAATGAGATGTTTCATTTCCCGATCCAAGGAAGATGGATCTTTGTATTTAATTTTATTCATTTTTATTTAATTCATTATTTCATATTTATTTGTCTTCGTGTGAAAATTCCTTTATGTAAACCTGTGTTTATTTAATTTTACTTATTTCCTAGTTGAAATTTCAATTTATGCAAGTGTGTTTACATTTCTGTAAGTGTGATTTATTTTATGTAAGTTTGGTTTGTGTTTAAAAGAGTTACTTTCCAAGATTTTCTTCTCTTAATGCATACAACCTTCGAACACCAACCTAGATTGACATTATTAATGGCAAGGATTGATGACCCTCATCATTTTGGCATCGTTTTCGGGGACATGGTGTTATTAGGAGATTTAGAGTTCTCTAAAAGAATATTCTAGTGACAGTAGAATACCTTTTAGCAATTCTGTGACAAGAAGAATTTGGTAAGTAGTTTCTTTAGACTTTTATTTCTGCAAGTAGATTAAAATTTTATTTCGCAATTAGGAATATTAAATTGTAAATATCTCCCCACAAACTAACTCGTATAAGAAAAATGACCATGATGTTTGATCACGAAGGTATAATGGTATGAACAAAGAATTCAAATCTAAAAATGGTAGAATATGATATTGAATGGAATTAGATCCAGTTGATGAAATATCATATGTCATTCTTGATAACCACCACCATTTCCCCTTGTATCAACTAACATCTCAATGATCTTATTACATATAAACTTAGTCAAAAACTAGCTTATCCAGGTTTGTAATAATGAGTTGGTAGCATTTATAATTAACTTCATCCATATTCGGGATTTCATTAGAGCCAAAATAAAAAATCACTCATAAATCCACCCATCCAAATTAGTTTTCATCCCATAATAAAATTCAATCCCTAAACCATATCCATTAGAATTTTTTTTTCATGTCTTTCAATTTCTTCATTTTTGTATATTCTTATATAACGTTAAGAAGCAATTATGGTGAATATCAAGGAAATAACTTTTTACGTACTAACATCTGAGGACTAGATCTATAGGAATTTCTAGAGTTGTTCTTGATACCAACATGCAGATTTTGGAGCACCAATAGTATCAACCAAGGAGCATGTAGATTTTGAAGGGACACACAGATACCTTCACTCTCTCTTTTAACAACTATCCATCTCCTGAGATCACTAGTTCGGGATTTGAAGATTACTATGGTGATTCCGATAATGCACAATTCAAGATGGGCTTTAAAGACCTAGAAATTGTCTACACAATTTTTAAAAATCTTCTTGGAGTTACCAAGTATGCAAAAAGATTTTTATGAGATCTCAGACATTGCTTCCTATTTTACACAAGTTGTACTTTGATAAATATAGTTTGATGATGGATCAAATTTTTCTCTAATCCTTCTCATGCTATCATTTCAGCAAAAAAAAAAAAATCAAAAAGCTTTGATTGGAAAACCAACTTGCTGGCCAATCAAAGTAAAAAAAAAAAAATTTAAAAATTAAAAACTTTGATTGGAAAACCAGCTTACTGGCAAGTCAATAACGAAAAAAATTAATTGGAAAACCAGCTTATTGGCCAATCAAAAGAAAAAGGAGGTGACTCTTCCTCAAAAGAAATCAACAGTTACCTGGTGGCTTTCTTCTTGGCACTATTTGACCATGTACAAAGACAACTAGAGGTATGATCAAGTTATTTTGTTCTACTATTTTATTTTTAAGCTTTCTTGTAAGTTTTTTTATTACAGCTAGATCCACTTTTAAATATTTCCAAGGAAGGCAAGATAAAATTCATATCTCCCCTACTTATATGAAAAATATGTGCACCTCTTTGCAATCAAACTTTTTGAGTCTAATTTATGGGCAGCCATAAATAAACAACATGCATGAGGACATGCATGAGCTTAGGTGTGGGAGAGAAGGAGAAGCACGAGCTATGCATTTTGATTTTAAATATGAGACATAGCAGAAGGAGATCCACACAAGAACCTGCTATAAAATAAAAGAGATCAAAAGCAGCAGAAGGAGATCCACACAAAACCTGCTATAAAATAAAAGAGATCAAAAGCAATAGAAGGAGATCCACATAAGAACCTACTGTAAAATAAAAGAGATAAAAGAAATAGAAGGAGATCCACACAAGAACCTACTATAAAATAAAAGAGATCAAAAGTAGTAGAAGGAGATCCACACAAGAACCTGTTTGTAAAATAAAAGAGATCAAAAGCAGCAGAAGGAGATCCACACAAGAACCTGCTATAAAATAAAAGAGATCAAAAGTAGTAGAAAGAGATCCACACAAGAACCTACTGTAAAATAAAAGAGATCAAAAGCAGCAAAAGGAGATCCACACAAGAACTTGTTGTAAAAGAAAGAATATCAAAAGCAACATAAGGATATCCACACAAGAACTTGTTGTAAAAGAAAGAAATCAAAAGCAACAGAAGGAGATCCACACAAGAACCTATTATAAAATAAAAAATATCAAAAACAATAGAAGGAGATCCACATAAGAACCTGTTGTAAAAGAAAGAAATCAAAAGCAGCAGAAGGAGATCCACATAAGAACCTATTGTAAAAGAAAAAATATCAAAAGCAACAGAAGGAGATCCACACAAGAACCTGTTATAAAAGAAAGAAATCAAAAGTAGCAAAAGGAGATCCACAAGAATGTGTCCTCAATACGGAGAAGAATCTAAGAAGAGGAGATAATAATGTAATGCATGAGGACATGCATAAGATTAAGTGTGGGGCAATGATGAGGCCATAAATTGGCCATAAATTACCATTATTTTGTCCTTCCAAGTTACTTTTAAAAGTGGATTTAAATGTAATCTAGGAACTTATAGTTTTCTTAAGATAGAATATATGATATATATCTTGTTCATTCTTTAGAAATATTTTTTTATCTATTTTGTTGACTAATCCTATTGATTATTTGGGAAAAGATGTACAATGTCTTATGTATACAGGCCATAAAGGAAAGATAATGCTAGTATTGAGAAAAATAAAATTGACCATGAACAATACATTTAAAATCATATCTAATTTCATATTCAGATTTTTCTCAAAAAATTATGCAATTTCAAAAAAGAATCATCTCAATCCGAGGTCGCATGCAAAAGTTATAGTTGTTTTAAGTTAGTTCCGGAACTCACAGAGTTAGTTCCAGAACTCACATAGTTAGTTTCGGAACTTGCAGGTTTAGTTCTGAAACTCATAGATTTAGTTCTAGAACTTGTATCAATTGAATGATAGTTAGTTCTGGAACTTGCATATTTAGTTCGAAACTTGCATAAAAGGAATGACAGCTTTAGTTCGGAACTTGCATCAACGAAATGATAGTTTTTGAGGGATTGTGAAAACTCAGAGATTCCAATGGGAAATATAAGAGAGGTTTTTGTTCATAGAATTTTTTTAACAAAAACCTCATTCATATTTTCTACAGGTTTTACCAATGAAGAGAGATCTAACTTTTAGTGAGTTGTAGTCTGAGGAAAAGTGTATCAGATAAACACTAAAAGTTCCATAAATAGAAATAGAAAAGTCAAATGGAAAATATGAGAGAGGTTTTTGTTCATAGAAATTTTTTTAACAAAAAATCATTCATATTTGTTACAGGTTTTACCAATGAAGAGAGATTTAACTTTTAGTAAGTTGTAGTCTGAGAAAACTATATCAGACGAGCACTAAAAGTTCCATAAACAGAAATAGAAAAGTCAAATGGAAAATATGAGAGAGGTTTTTGTTTATAGAAATGTGTTTAACAAAACCTCATTCATATTTTCTATAGGTTTTACCAATCAAGATAAATATAACTTTTAGTGAACTGTTGTCCGAGGAAAAAGCATATTTGACAAGCGTCAAAAGTTCCACAATAAAAACAATAAAGTCAAATGGAAAATTCGAAAGGTATTTGGTTAAAATCATATTTTGAGGAAAATCTTCCTTTCAATAATGTAGAGGAATAAAATCATTATGATTCTTGTTACCAAAAAGTAAGGAGAAGATTTAAGAGCAAATCTTCCTAAAATAAGTGAGATAAGATTTGACTTCAATAACATATCTCTCTCCATATTTTGTGGAGATGAAGATCTCTAGTGGTTAGGATTGGAATAAAGATAAGATCAAAATTGTATTTCCTAAAATAAGGATTTGGTTGGATGCATGAATTATAAATGCAACCTTCCACACTTAGATATGTAATGTTTTTTTCCCAAGAAATAGAGATTTATTCTTTCCTCTCAAATATTTTGTAGTTTTAAGTTCTCAGAAGTATGATTTAAATCCTCTTCCAAGGAATCATCTAGCCACTCATTCCAAGGAATATGGATCTCTATATTTATTTTTATGTTTATTCATTTTTATTTAATTCATTTTGTTGTATTGTTTTTATCTTCGTATTGTGAAAATTTAGTTTGTTGTAAACCTGCATGTGTTTCATTTAATTTTTATTATTTCCTATTCAGAAATTTTAATTTATGCAAGTGTGTTTACATTTCTGTAAAGTTTTATTTCCTTTATGCTAGTGTGTTTACATTTCTACAAGTGTGATTTATTTTATGCAAGTTTGGTTTGTGTTTAAAGGAGTTACTTTCCAAGATCTTCTTCTCTTAATACATACAACCTTCGGACACCAACCCAGATTGACATTATTAATTGTGATGATTGACAACCCTCATCACCCCCTCATTTTGGGTACATGAAAAATTAATAGGAGAATGTAACCCAAAGAGAGGAGCCAATGTTGATCTCGAACTATATCCTCATAGGGGGAGGGGATTTGTATGTTAGAAACCACAAAACATGCAAACAAAGTGGCTAGATATATGTGTCACTACAAATATCATTCACTATTATATAGTGTAACAAACAAGAATGTAGACTACAAAAATTGGGATTCAAACATGGGACATCGCTCATAATGTCACAAGACAAGTATGGCCAAAGCGGTTAAAATCATAGAAGCTATTATCATACAAGACATGGGATATAACCCACAAACAATAACATACAATAGTAAGAAATGGAAAACAAATTTTTATCAAAAAACCATGGTGGCATGTAGTCCTATAAAGAAAATTTTATACATGAAGCACCCATTAGCATTTTAGAAAGATAAAAATAATCTCAACTCATGTATGTATCAATGGAATCAATAGTGTTTTAGTAAGAATAACAAGTAGTATGTGATAAAGGATAACACCTATTATGTGTGAGATTTAGATGCCCCCAAGATCCTCACTGGGATTGGTAATAGGTACAATGCTAAGCATCATTATAGTGTGTGAAAATTTGTATGAGATCTGCATTCACTCCAAAATACCAAGTGAACACATATGTGTATATAGAAAAGATATTAACATACCAAGTATATGACTAGCATAGTAAGCAAAGTGCATCATGTAAGTATGAGCAAGTAATAATAAGTGCAACCAATATATGGAGTATGTAGTGTATGAGTGTCGGATGGAATGGTATGTAATATAAATGTGATAGGAGTAGCGTTCCCCCAAAATATGTGGATGAGTATGAGATGAGGTTAATTTATAAAATACCCCTCAATAATCAATAATGAATCATAGAACAAGAGTGCATCATCGGGAAATGGTTTGAAAATGTTTTCTAGATAGATAGATCATGAAGTGTAAAGCATAAAAGGTAAATGTGGTGAGGTTAATTTTAGATTTAGACCCTTAATAGTCAAGTATGAACCATGGAACTAAAGTGTGTCATCGAGAAATGGTTTGACAATGTGTTCTAGATAGATAGATCATAAATCATAGAGCATAAAATGTGAATGCGGTGAGGTTCATTTCATATTTAGACCCTTGGAATTCGAGTATAAACCGTTGAACTAGAGTGCATCATATGGTAATGACAATAAAAGTTGTGTATCAAAATCTATAAGATTGGCTAGATGTAATGCACAAAGTGTATTTGTATGCGTAGAGATTAGAAAGAATTGGTAATTATTGAAGGGAGAGAAGAAATCTTGTTTCCCAAAGGATGATAATGTTGAAGATCTATGTGGTGATGTGAGAAGGAGTGTGCCATGATGGAAAAGCTTGAAATGTGTCTTGACCATTGGTATAAGGAATAGTATTTTTGACAAAATGAATTGGAAATGAAAGAGGAGTAGTGTATGGAGGGATCTTGAATGGTGGTAGATTATGTGGGATTGATAATGTTGTAGAAGACTTGAGAGGAGGAGGTGTTGGACTAATTTTGAGAGGAAGTTTCTTAGGAGTTGGTGACGTGGTTGAATATTTGAGAGGAGGTGTTGGGTTGATTTTGAGAGGAAGTTACTTAGGCATATCTTGACTTACCATAGAAGGAACATTAGTAACGATGGCATGATGCTCATTAGACATAGATGAATCAAATTTAGGAACCCAGTGATATTTAGCAATTAGAGATGAACATGTAGCAGCATTTTGTATAGAAAATGAAATGATACCATAATGTTTAAGGTGGCCAATTTGTCATTTGAGAGCATAGTAATCATTGTCATTATGTTCCTTAATTTGATGATAATTACAATATGGGTGACCATGGTATTTTTCAAGCCGTATGGGAGGACAAGACCGAGTAGATGATAAGTTGATAAATTGATGAGTGAGTAAATAAGGAAGAATATAATGTAATTGAGAATTGAGATAAAACTTTAGAGGTTATGGTAATGGTAAGACTTAGGTTTCACTGATATGATTACATGTAGAAGACATAAGAGTAAAATGAGATGTAAAAGAAGAACTAGCATGGGGTTGAGAAGCATCCTTGGGATATCGAATTTAATATTTAATATATGTAATCGTTGTTTCCATAGCATATATTTTGTCTTGAAATAAAAACTCAAAGCTTGAATTGACTCTAATATGGGTTGATTGGATGGAGGATTATGGGCGATAGAGTCATCAAATAGACGATCGAAGGTGGCACTTTAGCAAGTGGCATACTGCAAGGTAGATACATAGTGTCTAGGGTTTTTTAAGAACATATTTGCAATGTGAGTGCCTTTGAAGAAATTCATATAAGGAGATTAGAGGATTTTTAGGAGCCATGAGAGAAGAAAAATGAGGAATAATGAGAATCCAAGTGCATGATCACAAGTGGGGCTCACCAAATGATTTTTTAAAAAATAAGATTTATTGTTAAACCCTAATTGAAGAGTCACATATGATAATAAATGCTAAAATATATATTTTACATAAACAATGATATAATTATAAAGTAAAAACCCTAAACAAGAGGTATAGGAAGAATAACTTAGTTGATTAATGTTTGATCTGGAATTTTTTTGAACCAAGAAGACTATTGATCAGGAAGTGAAGAGTGTCATAAAATTTCAGGATAAATTATGGAATCCATAGATAGGGATGGACATGGGTGCCCACGATTGGATAGGGGCAACTAGGCGGTAGAGACCTCTACTAGGTTATCGTGACTATGCGGATGGTCGAAACCTAATATTTACATTGTTGAAAAAGTGTCACAATTACTCTATGTTGGACACATGTATGCCACAATTATGATCTTTGAGGTACATGTGACATGAAAAACAAATATTCTCCTACAAAATCCATAATACCACATTAAATCCAAAAATAAAATGATACAATATGGGGATTCGGACTAACCCTAGCGGTCTCCCGATAGAGTGAATTTCTGACCAAGTGGTGCACTACATCTTAGACTCCATGTAGTTCTTGTGAGTGTGTGTAGAAATCATTCCCTAGGATTCCCTTGTGTAAGTACACTTGATAACATGATGTAGATAGATGTAGAAATGTAATATAATGTGTGGATGAAATAAATAATTTCCCCTTCCTATGTTGTGTATGTAGAAAATGTAGTCCCTTATCCCTTGAATAGATGCTAGATGGACGCATTTGAGTGTTGTAGAGTGCCTTTAGCATGAAAGATTAGGTGATATTAGTAATGCGTAGTGAATTTTCCTTTATTTTGAACATACAACTATGTATTTATATGATTCCCTTGTTTTAATTTTGTAGTTGACAACCTGGAAGGATGACCCATAAGTGAAATAGATGCCCAAAAGACAAAAGAGACCCAAAATAATAAAGTGAGGTAGAAAAGGGTCAAGGTCACCCGAGAGGATAGGGGCTCCTAGGAAATTTTTCCTAGTTGGGCACCGTGTCTCTGGAGCCATAAAATATAAATAAGTAAAATACCAAATAGGAAATGAGGTATGAAAGACCAAATAGAAAGAAAGAAACAAAGACAAGAGGCAAAAGATGGTCATCCCTAGTTTTCTTTCTTAAGCATCAAATGAATGCTAGTATGTATTTATGACCTAGAAATGTACCCAAGTGTGTGATGTTGTGTCTACGAGAATAGTTCTAACAAATAAAACACAAGGAATTGATTTTCCTATCTCTATTGGTTGTTACACATGTTTTTTTGGCATCAAGGCTAAGGGTGTTGTAAAAGAGATGCTTGAAGAGTACCATTGAACCCTTTTCAAAAAAGTCTCATTTTTATTATAGATGAGTGGTGAAAATATTGGGACCTTGTATTTACATGTACCTACCAGGGTTAAATCTGGAGGAATTTACAAAGTACAACATATTTGATGTTCCTAAGGGCATGTATGATGATGGAAAATCTACGATTATATATATAATCAAATGAAGGATGAAACCACCCTCTAATCAACTAATTGATCATTTAATGCCCTCTATCAAAGAACATGTTGTTAGCATTCTTAGTTGCACTAATCATTTGATCATGTCTTGATAATACCACCCAGTAGGTTGATATTTATCCCCCATGACACCTGTAGATGGCCCCTCCCTAATCTCCAAAGGATAAAGGAATAACACCCATAAAACTAATCAACTTTAAATTTTTGAGAAAAAGGGAAAAGTATTCTACTTATTTTTCTCCAACGATTGTGGATGTGGATTCCCCTCCACCCCAAGGAAGTCAAGGAATGTTGACCAACATAATGTACATGTAGCCCATATTAATCTCTTTACTCATAATCATGTATGTCATCTCTCTCTTCACCATATCTCCTAATGTTTCTCCTCCATATGTTTCCTCTCCCCCTCATCCATATTATCCATAAAAATCATTGGTAACACCTATTGTTGTTCCCTCATACCTAACCCTTGCATCTCTCATCCCCACTTCCTCTCCTCCCACTTATTCCACACCAATTTCTCTCATGGTATAGGTTTCTTCCTCTCTCCTACCTCTTTTACTTGGGATTAGTATTTTCATGGGTTATCCCCCAAAGAATATTTTTTCTCCATCATCCACTCCCATCCTTGTTTTGAGTCTTCCTCATTGTTCCTCCACATTTTCGATGGCCAGTTTATCAATCCCTCCTTTCTTGGTTTCTACATTTACATCTTTTCCTAGTGCCACTCCTATGGAAATGTCTTCAACTTCTTCTCAACAGAATCTAGTCCCCTCATTTGTTCCATCCTAGCTAGAAAGCCAAACCCTGAAGAAGAGGAAGAAATTATTGCTCCTAGAAGTGTTTGAATTTAGCATGTTAGATCTGACTCCTTCCCACACAACACAAAAACCCCAAGAAGCTTTCTCATATCACCATTGATCAATATAGAGAAATATTTTTTGAGATCAATGTTCTTCTTGTGAATAAGAGTAACGAGGATATAACTACTATTGATTATCATATCATAAAATTTTCTCTAGTAAAATACATTATAGAAGATTCCAATAAGATTTTTAAGTGACATTAGAAAATCTATTTAGAAATCTCAAAATAGTATAGGTCACAATGAATGAACTAAGGTAGAAATTTGATCAAATGAAATCCTTTTTTACAAAATCACTCACTCTACCCACACTATCACTCTTACAAAACAATTTTTGATGCATCATCTATCATGTTAGATCAGAAGATAGGGAAACAAGGAAGGGTTTTCAATGAATGGATTGAGATACTTCTCAAATATGGAAAAGGACTCATACTTAAAACCATAAAGTTCAATTATGACATTGAGAATGACAATTTAACAAATCGGTAGAATGAGCGATGAATTTGAAGAAGAATAAAATAGTTGGGAACTCACTCTGGAGGCTATGATAAATATTAAGGTAGATTCCAATACCTTAGATAAGGATAAGGAGATTGAAGAAATATGTAGGAACTATGAATTATATGAGATTATTGAGTTCCATATAAGTATTTTTAATGAAACCACCGAGAAATTAGTAAAGGCAAGAAGAGAAGGAATACACACCACTTCTAACATTGGTGACAAAATAGAAAAAAATTTCATGTCAATTCTATGACGAAGATCTGAATGAACTATTAGCAAGTTATATTTTCATTGAGTTTAAAATCTTCATTGAAAATTTTTAAAAATCAGAGAAAATATTTTATTTTTAGTCAATAGATAGGTTTTTTTATATCAACATGTTTTGGGTAATTTGAAAAACATCATCAAAATGTCAAAAGGCTTCCAAGAAATTTTACTAGTGTGGTTAATACCTGTGATATTTTCAATCAATTTTTATGTGGCCCGGATGAAAAATAGGTTCAATAAATGATTCAAAGATACCATGAATGCTAATAAAATAAAAATGATGAGGTCATTGATGTCTCAACCAATCAAGGAGTAGAAAAGGAAAATTTTGATGAAGAAGCAAGTTGATTTTTGGTATTTTTTCATATTTATTTTTGACATGTAAGTTTGCAAGGTGTTTTGCATCCTTCAAATTGACATGTAAATTGACTTGGTAATTTTTTTTTGAAAGAACCAATCAATAGGATTTAATTAAGTAAACTTAATACTTACTACTTATAGTCTTTGGAATTTTTCAAATAGTGTATATAGATATTCATATTTTCTCTCTCACCCTCTTGTGTATAAATTTTAGAATTCTCACATCATTTAGGGACTTGTTTTTATATGATAGAATTTTGTTGAATGTAAGAAAGGAATTTTTACATCTTTGGAGTGAAAATAATTTTTTTAGGATTTTTGTGAGAAACCAAATAAAATTTGTATTATGATTTTATTACAAAAAAGATTAAAGAGGACTAAACATTCAAAAATTGTGTTGAAATTAGTATTAATATTATTCTATCTTTTATGTTCATTGCACTATAATTCCGTGTAATTTCATATTCTTGTTACTTCACATTATTGTCATTTTTGTTAATCTACTCTAATTATGTGATAAAATTAGGATTTATGTTTTCCATTTTTCTTCAATCTCTCTCATTCATTATTCTACTTTTTGACATAAAATTTATGCATGATCTTATCTTACTCACACTATTTTTCTCTTATTAGATAATTTTGGTGTCTTGGATTTGTCATATTTTTTATGTGGGTCACCATAGTGAATAGGACTAGTGATATTCTTGTTTCCTTTTCCCCTTCTCCACCCATTGATATTCTCTCTTGATGTTATTATCTCTTGGAAGGATTATGTATCAATGATCACACACAAAATACACGTAACTATTTTTTATCCCTCTTTAATCCTTTATTTTACATATATGTGCTTGTTGACGTCATTAGTCATTCATTGCTATAGAATAGAGAATATAATTTTTTTCTTTGGTTTATTTTATTCTATTGCTATTATTATGCCCTTGGATTTATCCTCCCTTGGTTACGTCCCTCTCTATTTTGGAATCCTAATAGGATGCCTATATTTATCCCGGTTGTAGGACTTATAAACCTATAGTTATATATGGATATAGTTGTATCCTCTAGATTTATGAATTTAGAGATCATTTATTTTCTTTGTATCTTCGTGTGCATGTGTTGTTTTTAAACTAATGCTAATATGAGTAAAAGACTAACACCTAAATAGCCTTAATTAGTAAGAGTTAAAAAAATGACTTAGCACCATCATGATAATAATTAAACAAGGGTTAGATGATAACATTCCTTAATAAAACTTTGAAACTAACAATGTTAAAACATCTAAAATCCTCTATTCTCTAACAACAAATAAATGAAATGGACCTAGGTAGGCTCCATGGCTATCAAAAATGGTTGTCTTATTGGTGTTCCAAGAACCTAGGAATGAGGGCTTGTCAAAGTTGGGCTACAAGACCCTTTTGACACCTCTCCATATGACCTAAGAACTTAGGAAAGAGGATTAACTCTTCAAGATGATGAAATCTCAAGAAAACAAAAGGCAAGCTCTTAGTCTATTTTGCTATATGCTTTGCATTTGCTTTCTCAAAGAGTTTAGGTGTAGGTATAAAGGTAGAAGGAGGGCTCCTTATATAGCCCAATGGATAAAGGAAACACTTCATCCCTTTGCATGTGGGATAAAGGTAAAACATGATTAGGAATGGATAAGGTTGTTTTATAAAAGGTAACCTTACTTTAAAACGGTTTAATTTATGCTTAGCAAGTCATGGGAGTTGGGGGGTGTTTTAATTAATCAAAGGTGATTAACTAATAGGTAGATGTAAGCTTATAGAAGCTAATTAGAGGAATATTAGTATGATTTAGGCTATTAGAAGGGGATTAAATCAATTAAATATTGATTTATTGGTTAAATGGAAGGGAAGGATAATTAATTAATAATAATGAATTAGTTTAGGTAGAAGGGGTGATTTACTAACATAAGGTCGTTAATTAGGGTATTTTTGGATAGATGACATAATTAATTAGCTTAGTGTAATTAATTAATGTTGATATGAGGGAAAATGAGGATTATTGACAATATGTCATCAATTTTCCGAAGATAGATAATTAGCACAATTTAAGTATTTAAATTGTTTGGGCATAAGTATGGGTTTCCACATTTTCCCCTCTTTTGGTTGGCGTAAGTGACGCCACTTCAAAGATAGTATATGGAAGAAATTTTGAAGCGATAAAAGAAAAATTAGTAGGAAGGAGAGATACCCCTCAGTGTTGATAGGGTGATGAAGGAAGACGATCGACAATCGAAAAGGTAAGAGATAGATAGAAGAATGGGAAGGAGCAAGATTCCCAGATAAGATAGAAGACTAGGGGTGAGTGAAAAGTGATGAAAATAAATATGGAGGAGGGGAGAGAAGAGCATAGCCTCTAGCCACTTGTGTATTGGAACAATTTTGATGTCATCATATTTCCATAAGAGCTACATCATCGGTCCTTATGAAAAATATAAACATACGACAAATGTAGAATGACATGAGAAGCCATACTACGAAAAATTGTCCATTGCTGAAAATACCAACTCCATGCAACATACAAAAATGCAATGCAATACGAGAAGGAAACAAGCTCATTTAACAGGGAAAATAAGTACAATGCACATATCCAACCCAACAATGGTCAAGACATTTGTACAAACATTTTGTTATCAAGCTAAAGAGATCCACATGTTCGTGATTGACGAAAAGGGTTAAAAATGATGCCCCGAGAAAGGATACATGTAAGGGGAAATGATAATGGACATTAGGTCCAAGTAAAAAGCATTGTGCACAATGAAACAACACTAGGCAACAAATGTGCCCCAGAGTATAGATGAAGCAAGCAACTAGCTTTGTGAATGGTTGTGAATCCGGTGATCCATGAGTCATATTAATCGGGAAGATGTGAAACAAACTAGTAGGATATGGAGAGGATACCATGCACAAGACACAAGTTTCAGCCATAATAAGCAAGTTACCATTTTTGTAGGTTTTTACTTTTTAGGATTTTGTGAAAAATTTTTCCTATTTTTAGATTTTTGATGTGATATATATATATATATATATATATATATATATATCACATCAAAAATCTAAAAATAGGAAAAATGTTTCACAAAATCCTAAAAAGTAAAAACCTACAAAAATGGTAACTTGCTTATTATGGATTAAACTTGTGTCTTGTGCATGGTATCCTCTCCATATCAATATATATATGAGACGGAAATTTGTTTATTGTTTCTCATGGATAGATAATTGTGTTTATGATGCATTCATATTTGATTTGACATGTATATGTATCATGATCTTGTTGATGTATCACATGTGTTTTTATTTCTAGATGATGTGATCTTGTAGAATATATCAAACGTCTTATGTTTATGAGATGTGTCATACTTATTGGATGAGATGATATGATGATAAGGGTGTGGGGGATAGATTTTGATATTTTCAATCCCTCTTTCCCCCATTTGATGATACGATATGTGATGATTAGATTAGCATTCATGTATGACGTATACTTAGCATTTCCTTGATATATGATTTATAGATGATGTTAGATGTGATGATAATGATGGTAATGTGATGTTGTGATAACAAAACAATGCACATGCAATAAACATAATCAAATACTAACAAACAAAATAATGAAATAACATAATACCACACCAGATTCACTAGCATGCAAAACACACCTCAATATGCACAAGCAAGAATAAATCTAATCTAAGAAAGAAAAGATGAATTGTAACAAAGTATGCCCAAGCAAAAAACAACCCAAAAGAAAAAACATAAAACAACTACATGTAAAACAAGCAAAGCAAGAAAGAATACAATGCAAGTAAATGTAAGTAAATGTTTTTGTAAGATTTGTTTTCATGCAACAATTTTCTATTGTTTTTGTGTTTTGAAATAATTTTCTATTGTTTAGGTTTTTGTGAAACAATTTTCTATTGTTTAGGTTTTGTGAAACAATTTTCTATTATTTTTGCACTTTTTTGGATATTTCAAATGTTTCCAAAGTTATGCACAGTAACCAAGAAAGCGTGGATGCCCCTAGCATTAGATGGGGAATATACAAGGGAAAAGGCCACACGTGTATGAATAAGAAGGTGAAGCCGTTGAATTTCCCCCAGCATAAGATGGGGGATATCAAAAGACCATGCCCCTCACAAAAAATAAAAAGAAGACAAATTTGGATCAAGGCTTGACAGGATTGGGCTCACAGGGAATATTGAAGGTAGAACTAGGGCTAGGCCAAGTAATAGTACCCTCCGATGCAAGATTCTTGTGAACAATGAATACTCCCAAGGTGTCAGAAACTAGTTTTCACCAAGGACCTATCCAAAGTGCCACAATTACATGGTTTTCACTTATGGATGACCTGTTTTCTCTTTTTATTTTTTTTCTCTTTTTTATTTTTTTTTGTACTTTTGATCATTTTACCGTGTTTTTTATTATTTATTTTTCTTTTCTGAGTTTGTGCCATGTTTAAGCATAGAACCGCTTAAGATGCATGACGTTCATGGGCTCACGGAGCTCATCACCATTGGGGTGAGCAAGTTTGTATGCACCAGTAGTGTCGTACTTGGATACTATAACATAGGGTCCTAACCAATGTGGTTTGAACTTTCCTTTCTTTTCTTGTTTCACTCTTGTGTTGAACTGATTCTCCTTCATGACTAAATCACCAACCTCAAACTGGTGAGGTATGATTCTCTTGTTGTAGTTTCTAGAGAATATGTTCTGATACACTTTGAGGTGATTAAGAGTGCGAATGCGCTTCTCATCTAGGAGCTCTAATTCATCCACCTTATTTTGCACCCGTAATCCTCATCTTTATCCAGATAGTCCTTGAGTGAGATTCTCAGGGAAGGAAGTTCAATTTCTAATGGGATGATAGATTATATCCCAAATACTAGAGATTATGGTGTCACACCCGTAGGAGTGCGAATGGAGGTTCTGTAAGCCCAAAGAGTTGGGTGGATTTTCAAGTGCCAATTACGACCTGTTTTACTAACCATCTTCTCCATTATTCTCAACAAAGTCTTGTTTATGGCTTTGGCCTGTCCATTACCTTAGGGGTAATATGGTGTAGACCATTCTAACCTGATTTAGAACTCGCGACAAAACCTTTCACCATTTTGTTCTTGAATGAATTACCATTATCTGTAACAATGGTCATAGGAATGCCATATCGACAAATGATATGATTCATGATAAATTTGGAAATTTGAGCTCCTATTACATAGGTTAAGGGAATGACCTCCACCCATTTTGTAAAGTATTCAGTAGCCGTGATGATGTGGGTATGACCATCAGATGAGGTGGGGGTAAGTTTCCCTATCAAGTCAAGTCCCCATTTAGAAAATGGCCATGGGGTGATAGTGATAGGTTGGATAATTACAACAACACTTCCCGGTTTCAATTGGTTTCATATAGCCAATAGTAGCCCACTCTTAGCAATTTCTTGGCCAAAACCATTCCATTTGTATGTGCTCCACACACCCCTTCATGTACTTATTTGATTGTTTGATCGACTCCGTCATATCAAGATAATGTAATGATTCTCATCGTAGCCACAACAATAAAGTGTACCTCCTAAAAGGGTGTAATGGGATATTTGGTGAATCAGGCTTTGTTTCTCAAAGCGGGAGATATCGGGAGGGAACGTGTTTTCCTTGAGATAGGTAAAGATGGGCTCATACCATAGGGAATTGGGACCAACAACATCGAAGCCGATAAGATTCTAGCATGTCATATGCGACAAGTGTAATTTTTCTACAAAGGAAGGCATGTCATTATTCCCTAGTAGAATATGAAGCATAGAACCCACCATCACCATAACATCTACCGATCTATTTTGCACTCGTGGAATTTGTTCAAATGTAATGTGCACAAATTACTCTTTTATAGTTTTTACTAGCTTTTTGTAAGGTATGAGCTTATCATCCTTAACCTTGTATTCATCATTAACTTGTTTGATAATTAACTGAGAATCACCCACAACCTTGACATGATGAATGTTCCACTTGATAGCAAGCTTCATCCCTGCAATAAGTGCCTCATACTCTATAATATTGTTTGTGCAAGGAAAACCCAGAAAATCCTGTGGTATAGGGTCGCCAGAAGGAGTAATGAGGACTACCCCTGCACTTGAACCATGAAAAGTAAAGGACCCATCAAAGTGTATCTGCCATACAATAAATTCTTCAATGTATAGAAATGAGGCATCTGGTAGATCTAGATTTAAAGGTTCAGTGCCTTGCAAAGGTGCTTCTGCTAGCTAGTCAGTGAGTACTTGTCCTTTAACTGACTTATAATGTAAAAATTCTATGTCAAACTCACTTAATAGAATGATCCAATTAGCCATTCTTCCCGTGAGGATGAGTTTAGATAGCAAGTACTTGAGTGGGTCAACTTTGGATATCAGCTTGGTTTTGGTATTCAATAGATAATGGTGGAGTTTTTGAAAAGTAAAAACAATAGCCAAGTAAGATTTTTCAATTTAGGGATAGTTGAGCTCATAAGTGATGAGAGTGCGACTGAGATAATACACCAATTTTTTTTTGACCCAGTGTCATAATGGGTGAGCAAAGCACCAATAGTAAATTAGGTAGTAGAGATATAAAGCAAGAGTGGCTCCCAAGAGTTAGAGGCATGAGGACAGGTAGATTAGCCAGGTATTGTTTAAGCAAAGCAAAGGCTTACTCTTGCTATGATCCCCAGATGAAGGTGACATCCTTTTTAAGCAAGTGGGTGAATGAGTGGCACTTATCTGTAAGCTGGGAGATGAAGTGGCGGATAGCCTAGATTTTCCCCTATAAGCTGCGCAGTTGCTTAATATTCTTAGGTGGAGGCATTTCAGTAATAGTAGACACTTTATCGGGGTCTACCTTAATTCCTCTTCTTGATACAATGAAGCCCAACATTTTTCCTGATAGCATGCCAAATACACACTTCTTTGGATTCAGCTTGACCTTGTACTCGTAGGCACTCAAAGATACGCCACAAAATGATAGGGTGATCTTCTCTTGTCTTGGAATTCCCAAGGATGACATCCACATAGTCCTCTATGATATCAAGAATCATATTATGAAAAATCATTTTCATTTCCTGTTGATAAGTAGCTCCTGCATTTTTGAGACCAAATTGCATCACCTGATAATAGAAGGTACCCCAAGGAGTCATGAAAGCCATTTTGTGCTAATCTTCATCAATAATCTTGATTTGGTTATATCCTGAAATCCATCCATGAGAGATAGCATCTCGTACCCTATTTTTGAATCGACAATCATGTCAATATTTGGTAGTGGAAAATCATCTTTAGGGAAAGCCTTATTAATGTCTATAAAATTTGTAAAAATTCTAATATCGACAGCTTTTTTCAGATAGAATGATGTTGGATATCCATTCACAATAATCAATAGGCCGGATGAATCTTACCACGAGCAACCTTTCCAATTCTTCTTTAACTAGTAAGGCAACCATTGGGTGCATCTTTCTCGAGCTCTGTTTGATAGGCTTAGCATCTACATTCACAACTAGATTGTGCATGTCCAAAGTTGGATCTAAGCCCGGCATGTCTTTGTAAGACCATGTGAACACGTCGATGAACTCTCATAATAGCATAGTGAATGTATTTTGTTCTCTATCCAAGAGTGATGCTCCCAATTTTACTATCTTGGGGTCTTCTTCTGTACCAATATTCACATCAATGGTTTCTTTGACTAGTAATTTGGACAAGTCCTCCATACACGTAGGATTAGGGAGGAAGGTTGAGATCTTCATCCAAGGATGTCTCCATGAGATTTTCACCCTTGGCATGGTCACTTTGTTTTTCCTTTGATTTTTTTACTTGTTTATCAGCCATTTCCTCAAAGAGGTTTTCACTGTGTGACTTGGACTTTGATTTTTTCCGAGGCTTTAAATTGGAAGTTTTGCCCTCACTTTTCTTTAAGTTTTGTTGACCACGAAGCTCATCCTCCTCGCCAAGTAGGTGCAGGTATCCAAGTCAATAAAGAAACCCTTCTTGTGGTCTCCAATGGGAATTGTATCCCAAATGCCCATGAACTCTGCGATAGCTTTGTCATTCTTGAATAGATATAGTGACATGTGATGTTGTTGGTCCCATTCAACAAGGGAAGGGTAAACAAGGTCAAGGGTTGGTTTCTAGGGATTATGGTTAGGACAACGTTGTTATGGAGGCAAGATCCTCATATTGGCTACAATGGGAATCCATATCACTGTCTAGATAGTCAGAGCTATCCTCACATTCAAAACATGTAGCATCTTGATCATTGGAGTGTGCACCATAAGGGTGAATCCCAATGTCTGTATCTTTCTATTTTGAAATGCGAAGAGGCATCGGTTCTCTCTATCTTTTGTTCGTTTCTTCCACATCCTAGGACTTTATAGCCCATGGAGTACATCATTTTACTAGATTTATCATATACAAGGGTTTGATAACAGGATGGCTAAGTATCCTCTCGGACCCAAGTTATAGGTGGATCAAGCAATTTTTCCTCAGCTAGCAAGCCTTTAGGTAAGAATGACCCAATAGTGTGTTCATTTCTAAGTCTTCTCAAGTGATAGTTGGGTTGACCTCTAGTCTTGGGTGACAATGAGAGGTCTGATTTAGACCAAAGCGTGTGTATGCTCTTCTCTTGCACTATCTCGGTGATATTGATAATCAAAAACAACTTTGATCTCCATCTTTTTAACATTGGGATTAAACTTGGAAATTTGATTATTCATTTTTCTTAAGGGATCCGAACCTTTACAAAGAATTTTTTAATGGTCCTTTGATTTGAAGTTTTCCATTTCTATATATTTGGGATAAAGTTTGTGTATGCTTTTCTCTTGACCTTAGGGTGACCTTGAGAATCAAAAGCAACTTTAGTCTTCATTTTATAACATTTGGTAAATTGGAAACTTCATCTTTTACTTTTGGTTTAAGGGAAAGAACATTTATCAAGATTTTTGTATGGTTCATTGATTGCAAATCTTGTCTTTAATTTTTACTTGGATTATTTTTTTGTATGCTCTTCTCTTGCATCCTTAGATGATCTTTAGAATCAAAAGCAACTCTTAATCCTCTTTTAAATATGTGATTTTCTTTGAGAACTACTAATGCTTGAGTACAGACCTAAAAAATCTTGTCAAAGAAAGGAGGAATCAAAACGAAGTCAAAAATACTAATACAGTTGTTATACAGTTATCAAAAGGTTTTCAAGCAAACCACACCTAATTAAATAAGATAAAAAGAACAACATATTCAAAACATTGTATTACGGGTTTCGTAAAAGGATACGTCCCTCTCCACTATACTTTGGCTAGGAGCCCACTTTGACCATTCTAAAATAGTGTTGAGTTGTGAACCATCTTTTTATTGTGAAACATGTGACGCGTTACTTTTGCTTAGTTTTTACTTGCCTTAGGGTGAGGTGAAACTCTGCCAAAGTGAAGCCAACATTTTTTCATCCCATTTTTTATTTTCTTCCTTCACATTCTTTTGACACTTTGTTGATCAGAAGGAGGGGGACTACCTTTGTGTTACCAATTGATTTTTTCTTCAACTTTTTTGTCCGTTTACACCCATCCATGTTTGCGGCTGGGTAAGTTAAATTTCTAAAGTGCATGGAGATGTATTCATATCATTGGTGACCTTTTTGATCTTGATACCCATGTCAAGATCTTCATTATAGTTAGGCATGGTTCATTATCTTGAACTTCTTTAGAAGGGTTACTTTGTTTGTATCGTATCACTACAATTTTGATATTTACGTCTTGTTTCTTGTGAACTCAACATGAATATCTATATTGTAAGGTTACGCTAAACACAATTTAACTATTCCTAGATATAATTTGAGCTTTTGGTTCGATTCTATTATTACCTCGATTTTGAAGATGGATACGTGTTACCACTTGTGTGTGTTATATCAATACCTTACTTTCTCGCAAAGTTTGGTTAACATATCTTGGTGATATTGTTGTGTCACTCACAATTTGTAATTGGCACTTTTTGGGATATAGGTCTTAATCGAATTTGAGCTCACTTCTAGTATATCTTGTTAGGAGGTCACATTAACTTTTTGTATTTACTTACGTCTTGTTCATTCTCTTGAACTTGGCATAAGTGAGAACATCTTGTTAATTATCTTGCAACACTAAACTACTTTTTGAGAAGTAGTCTAGGAGGTACTTCATTTGATAGGTTTAGATACCAAACATTTGTGTCACTGGTGATTTATCACTCTATCACATTGGTATTCTCACATTGTTAATTCATTCATATTCTTGACAATTTATCTTGCATTTCACTTAGGTGTGGTCACAAAGTTTTGAACACATTTACAACTTACCCTAGTGAAACTATTACAAATCATGGCTCCCAAAACATGATTAGGACTCAAGAAACAAACATACAAGGAACAACAAGTGCAAGCTTGGGAAGCCTTGAACAGATAAGGGTCAAACCCTTTCATTGGACATGATCTAGGGCCTATTTTTTTCAGTAAAAAGAGATAGAAGATATGGTCAATCATAGTGGTAATGGATTGGAATCTCCACACGCATAATTCGACTTTGACCCCACTCTATTAGATGATTTTCTATTCAAAATAAGGATAGAGTGCTAGCACGGGTTGTAGAATTAGGGGCTAAAATGCCCACTAAAAGTGAAAAAATCCCACCTGCAAATAACGCTAATGAGGAAGAACCACCCCTTATCAACATGGAGGAAATTTTGACGCATGGACATGCTTCTACCTCCAATACAAGAAATAATAAGAGAGTGGGACATAGAATACCCTTTATCAAAGCGCCACGCAAAAACACGACGAGACATGATAATGGTGAAGAACCTCCACAAGACGAGGAAGAAGAGGAACCCTTAGAACAAGAAACCACCATTCAACAATAGATTAGTAACCTAAGCCAACAATTAGCTTTTCTAACCTCTCATGTATAGAAGGAAGCAAGCAAAAACGTTCAAAAGTCAAGGCCTAAGGTTAAGATCAATGAATTCCATAGAGAAAATCAAGAAGAAGATGATACGAGATATCATCGAGTATATATCCCCGCTTCTCCCACTAGAGAATAATTGCTCACACAAGAGGTATAATCTATGAAATTAACACTCACAAGCCTTCAAGAGAGAAATATAGGGAGTGTTAGAAAGTATCAATATGAAGAATTATGTCCCTATCCTTTTGACAAGATGATGACCCTTCAACCCTTTCCTAAGAAATTTGACATGCCAAAATTTGAAAAATATAAAGGGAAAGGAGATCCACAGGATCACGTCAAATATTTCTATATGGCATGTCAAGATGTGTCTTACAGTGAAAATTATCTCATAATACTTTTTCCTAAGAGTCTAGTAGGTCAAGCCTTGGAGTGGTTTACACGTTTACCTCAGGGATCAATTTTCACTTGGCTAGAATTGTCGAAAGGTTTGTGTGTCACTTCTCATACAATATAGAGAGTGATGTCACCATCACAGATTTATGTGATGCCAAACAATGCCCTAATGATACTTTCATCATATTCCTCCAAAGGTGGAGAGGGATAGCTAGTTGCTTCCCTTGTGCTTTCCCTGAAAAAATAGCTGGTTAGGATTTTTGTACCCAACCTCAATCTAGATATAGCTTTCCACCTCCAAATGCATTGTCTTCACACTTTTGAGGAGGTAATCAAAAGGAGGGTTCACATAGAGAAATCTCTCATTGCAAAAGGAACTCTCAAGTCCCAATCTAGAGATAATAAAAATGTTAAACCCACGAGAAGCCGAAGGTTTTTAACAAAAACAAAAATGTGGTGGGAGATGGGATCACTGATTCCAAACATGTTCAAATGGTCCAAACCGATCAACCTTTTAAACTTACCAAAGGACTAATTCAACCACCAACAAAATGAAGAACATTCACCTCTCTTAATGAAGCTTTTTCGGTTATACTAAAACAATTGGATACGGCTCACATGATGACATATCCTATGACACAATCATTTGATGAAAATGCTCCAAAACCTTCATGGTACAAGGACCATGAATATTGTGAAATGCATCGTGTCAAAGGACATAAGATAGACAAATGTCTATGACTTCGTCATTATATCTAAGGCCTCATCGACAATGGGGAGATAGAGGTGGATAGCCCAAGAAAAACTCGGACACCCAATGAAAATATGGGGATATATAAAGAGCCATTCCCTAATCATGATAAATCAAAAAAGTCAAAACCGGATCGGGAGAGTCATCCCAAGGTTATAAAGCAATGAATTACTTGTACACCAAAAAGACAATAATCATTATGATTCACTTATTGGATGTATTCACTCTCCTACTGACCATGTCAACACCATCTGAATCAAGGGAAAGGACTGCACCATGGTAACAAGGCATGCCCACCTCGTGATTCTGAAACCTTCACCATCAACCCCACAAACTGGTAAATATAATCTCCTAGAGAAACTTGAGAAGACATCTGCTAAGATTTTGATCTTAGATCTTCTTAAGATATCCAATGTGCACAAAGACATTCTATACCAAACTCTTCAAGGATTGAGAGTGCCATTAGAGGTCGATCCTAAACATCTTCAAGCCACAGTCACAAACATTGTACCAAATGAACATATTGCCTTCAACCATAGGGAGATCCCTACTAGAATCCAACACATAATCTTCCTTTATATATTGAGGTAGTTATCACCCACAGGAAGATCAAACGAGTGCTTGTGGACAATGGATCAAGGTTGAACATTTGCACACTCAAGTTGGTTAAATAGTTAGGGCATACTGAGGTAGATCTTGAGTCCAATATCATCACTATCACCACATACGAAAACATGGAAAGGGAGTCAATGGGCACAATCACGTTGCCCATGGAGGTGGGTCCCACTTGCCATCAAACAAAGTTTCATGTCCTAGACTTGGAACTTCCATATAATATGCTTCTAGGCTAACCATGGATTCATGCCATGCAGGTCGTGCCATCGATGTTTCATCAGTGCATTAAATTGAAGCATGAGGGACACACCATTACAATATAAGGAGATTTAGATCCCTTCGCTCACTATAGAGCTCTCAATAGATTTGCACAAAAGGGCACATATGCATGTCCCTCCACCGATATAGTTGTTCCTCTCCAATTTGAGGCCATGGAATCTCAGATAGATTCGGATTCTCTCAGTTCTTGTGCCCATGGTGCATCTACTTCAACATCTCCTTTTGATTCCTAGGAGATGAAAATACTTGAATATGGCTACAGAGAATATAATGTGCAATAAGCCCTCTTGGTTTCAGACCTCTCATTGTCACCCAAGACTAGAGGTCGACCCAACTATCACTTCAGAAGACCTAGAAATGAACACACTATTGGGTCATTCTTACCTAGAGGCTTGTTAGCTGAGGAAAAATTGCTTGATCCACCTACAACTTGGGTCCTAGAGGATACTCAACCATCCTATTATCAAACCCCTGAATACGAGAAATCTAGTAAAATGATGTACTCCATGGGATATAAAGGCCTAGGATGTGGAAGAAATGAACAAGGACAGAGAGAACTAGTGCCTCTTCTACATTTCAAAACATAGAAGATACGACATTGGGATTCCCCTTATGGTGCACACCCCCAATGATCAAGATGCTACTTGTTACGAACGTGAGGATAGCTCGACTATCTGGCAACGTGATATGGATTCCCATTATAGCCAATATGAGGATCTTACCTCCACAAACCTATTCATGAACAACATTGTCCTAACCATAACCCCTATGGAACCAACCCTTGACCTTATTTACCCTTCCCTTGTTGAATGGGACCAAAAACATCACATGTCGCTATATCTATTCGAGAATGATGAAGCTATCGCAAAGTTCATGGGCATACGGGATACAATTCACATTGCAAACCACAACAAGGGTTTCTTTATTGACTTGGATACCTGCCTACTTTGGCGAGGAGGCTGAGCTTTGTGGTTAGAAAAACTTAAAGAAAAGTGAGGGCAAAAGTTCCAACATAAAGCCTCGGCAAAAATCAAAGTCCAAGTCACACAATGAAAACCTCTTTGAGGCACTAGCTGATAAAAAAGTAAAAAAATCAAAGGACAAACAAAGTGACTATGCCAAGAATCAAAATCTCATGGAGACATCCTTGGATGAAGATCTCAACCTTCCTCCCGATCCTACGTGTATGGAGGACTTGTCCAAATTACTAGTCGAGGAAACCATTGATGTGAATATTGGTACAGAAGAAGACCCCAAGATAGTAAAATTGGGAGCATCACTCTCGGCTAGAGAACAAAAGACATTCACTATGCTGCTATGAGAGTTCATCAACGTGTTCACATGGTCTTACAAAGACATGCCAGGCTTAGATCTAACTTTGGTCATGCACAACCTAGTTGTGCATGCAGATGCTAAGCCTATCAAACAAAAACTTCGAAAGATGCACCCAAGGGTATCCTTACTAGTTAAAGAAGAATTGGAAAGGTTGCTTGCGGCAGGATTCATCCGCCTATTGATTATTCTGAATGGATATCTAACATTGTCCTTGTCCAGAAAAATCCTATCGATATTAGAATTTGCATGGATTTTAGAGACATTAATAAGGCTTGCCCTAAAGATGATTTTCCACTACCAAATATTGACATGATTGTCGATTCAACAATAGGGTACGAGATGCTATCTCTCATGGATGGATTTTTGGGATACAACCAAATCAAGATTGCTGATGAAGATCAGCACAAAATGGCTTTCACGACTCCTTGGGGTACCTTCTGTTATCAGGTGATGCCATTTGGTCTCAAAAATGTAGGAGCTACTTATCAATGGGAAATGATGGTGATTTTTCATGATATGATTCATGATATCATGGAGGACTATGTGGATGACATCCTTGGAAAGTCCAAGACAAGAGAAGATCACCCTATCATTTTGTGGCGTATCTTTGAGCACCTACGAGAGTACAAGGTCAGGATGAATCCAAAGAAGTGTGTATTCAACGTGCTATCAGGAAAATTGTTGGGCTTCATTATATCAAGAAGAGGAATTGAGGTAGACCCTGCTAAAGTGTCTACTATTACTGAAATGCCTCCACCTAAGAATATTAAGCAACTACGCAGCTTACAAGGGAAAATCCAGGCTATCCGTCGCTTCATCTCCCAACTTGCAGATAAGTTCCACTCGTTCACCCACTTGCTTAATAAGGATTTCACCTTCATCTAGGGATCAGATTAAGAGCAAGATTTTTCTTTGCTTAAACAATACCTAGCTAATCCACCCGTCCCCATGCCTCCAACTCCTAAGGAGCCACTCTTTCTTTATATCTCTGTTACATAATTTTCTATTGGTGTGCTACTCACCCAATATGACCTGGGTCACAAAGAAAAAGTGGTGTATTATCTTAGTCACACTCTCATCACTTATGAGATCAATTATCCCCAAATTGAAAAAGATTTCTTGGCTGTTGTTTTTACTTTTCAAAAAATTTGCCATTATCTATTGAATACCAAAACCAAGCTGATATCCAAAGTTGACCCACTCAAGTACTTATTGTCTAAACCCACCCTCATGGGTAGAATGGCTAATTGGATCATTCTATTAAGTGAGTTTGACATAGAATTTGTACATTAGAAGTCAATTAAAGGACAAGTACTCATTGAATAGCTATCGAAGCACCTTTGCAAGGCATTGAACCTTTAAATATGGATTTTCTAGATGCCTCATTACTATACATTGAAGAATCTATCGTATGGCAGATATACTTTGATGGGTCCTTTCCTTTTCATGGTTCGGTGTTGGGGTAGTCCTCATTACTCCTTCCGCGACCCTATACCACAAGCTTTCAACCCGGGTTTTCCTTGCACAAACAATATTATAGAGTATGAAGCACTTATCGTAGGGATGAACTTGCTATCAAGTGGAACATTCATCATGTCAAGGTTGTGGGTTATTCTCAGTTAATTATCAAGAAAGTTAATGATGAATAAAAGGTTAAGGATGACAAGATCATACCTTACAAAAAACTGGTAGAAACTCTATATGAGTACATCATGTGCATTACATTTGAACAAATTCCACAAGCGTAGAATAGATCAGCAGATGCTATGGCGATAGTGGGTTCTATGCTTCTTATTCCACCAAGGAATAATGGCATGCCTTTCTTTGTAGAAAAATGACACTAGCCTATGTATGACATGAAAATCTTATCTAGCTTGTGATGTTGTTGGTCCCAATTCCCCATGGTATGAGCCCATCTTTACCTATCTCAAGGAAAACACGTTCCCTCCCGATATCTCCCATTCCAAGAAATAAATCCTATTCACCAAATAGCCCATTATATCCTTTTAGGAGGTACACTTTGTTGTCGTGGCTATGATGGAAATCTGTTACGTTGTCTTGATATGACAGATTCGATCCAAACAATCAAAGAAGTACATGAAGGGGTGTGTGGAGCACATACAAATGGAATGGTTTTGGCCAAGAAATTACTAAGAGTGGGCTACTATTTGCCTACAATGGAAACCGATTGTTGTAATTATGTCAGGAAGTGTGTACTTTGCCAAAAGTATGGAAACTTCATCCATGCTCCATCGCAACCATTGCAACCTATCACTACCCCATGGCCATTTTCTAAATGGGGACTTGACTTGATAGGAAACTTACCCCCACCTCATTTTATGGTCATACCCACATCATCATGGCTACTTGAATACTTTAAAAAGTGGGTGGAGGTTGTTCCCTTAACCTATGTAATAGGAGCTCAGATTTCTAAATTTATCATGAATCATATCATTTTTCGATATGGCATTCTTATGGCCATTGTTACGAGATAATGGGAAGTCATTCAAGAAAAAATGGTGAAAGGTCTTTGTCAGTGGTTCCAAATTAGGTTAAAATGGTCTACACCATATTACCCCCAAGGTAATGGACAGGCCGAAGCCACAAACAAGACTTTGGTGAGAATAATGGAGAAGATGGTCAATAAAACAGGTCGTAATTGGCACTTGTAAATCCACCTAGCTCTTTGGGCTTACAGAACCTCCATTCGCACTCCTACGGTGGTGACACCATATTCTCTAGTATTTGGGATGGAATATATCATCCCATTAGAAATTGAACTTCTTCCCTGAGAATCTCACTGAGGGACTATCTAGGATAAAGATGAGGATTACCGGGTAGCACGACTGGTTGAATTAGAGCTCCTAGATGAGAAGTGCATTCACGCTCTTAATCACCTCAAAGTGTATCAAAACAAAGTCTCCAGAAACTACAACAAGAGAATCATACCTCACCAATTTGAGGTTGGTGATTTAGTCATGAAGGAGAATTAGTTTAACACAAGAGTAGAATGAGAAAAGAAAGGAAAGTTTGAACCACATTGGTTAGGACCCTATGTTATAGTAGCCAAGTACGGCACTTGGGCCTTGATCCGGCTTTGTCTTCTTTTTATTTTTCTACCAAGGGCATGGTCTTTCGCTATCCCCCATCTTATGTAGGGGCAATTCAATGACTTCACTTTCTTGTTCATACGCACGTGGCCTTTGCCCTTTTATATTACCTATCTAACATTGGGGGCATTCACGCTTTCTTGGTTACTGTGCATAACTTTGGAAACATTCGAAATATCTAAAAAAGTGCAAAAAAATAGAAAATTGTTTCACAAAAACCTAAACAATATAAAATTGTTTCAAAACACCAAAAATAATAGAAAATTGTTGTATGAAAACAAATCTTACAAAAATATTTACTTACAATTACTTGCATTGTCTTGTTTCTTTCTTCTTTGTTTCTTGTGTAGTTATTTTATGTTTTTTATTTTGGGTTGATTGTTGCTTGGCTGTACTTTGTTAGGATTCATGTTTTCTTGCTTAGATTAGATTTATTCTTGCTTGTGCATATTGAGGTTTTTTTTTGCATGTTAGTGAATCCTAGTGCGTTATTATGTTATTTCATTGTATTCTTTGTTATCATTTGATTGTGTTTATTACATGTGCATTGTTTTGTTATCACAACATCACATCTAACATAATCTATACATCATATATCAAGTAAATGCTAAGTATACATCATACATGAATGCTAAGTTAATCATCACATATCGTATCATCAAATGGGGGCAAGTGGGACCACAAATATCAAAATCTATCCCCCCGCACCCTTATCATCATATCATCCCATCCACTAAGTATGGCACATCTCATAAACAAAACACATTTGATATATTCTACAAGATCACATCATCTAGAAATCAAAACACATGTGATACATCAACAAGATCATGATACATATACATGTCAAATCAAATCAGAATGCATCATAAACACAGTTATCTATCCATGAGAAACAATAAACAAATTTCATCTCATATATATATATATATATATATATATATATATATATATATATATATATATATCAGTCAAAAAATCAAAAAATAGAGTACAAATTTTCACAAAATCCTAAAAAGTAAAAAACCTACAAAAATGGTGACTTGCTTATTATGGCTTAAACTTGTGTCTTGCGCATGGTATCCTCTCCATATCCTACTGGTTTGTTTCACATATTCCCCGATTAATACGACTCATAGATTGTTGGATTCACAACCATTCACAAAGCTAGTTGCTTGCTTTGTCTGTACTCTAGGGCACATTTGTTGCCTGGTGTTGTTTTGTTGCGCACAACACTTTTTACTTGGACCTAATGTCCATTATCATTTCCCCTTGCATGTATCCTTTCTTGGGCATCATTTTTAACCCTTGTCATCAATCACAAACATGTGGATCTCTTTAGCTTGATAAAAAAACATTTGTACAACTGTCTTAACCGTTGTTGGGTTAGATATGTGCATTCATACTTGTTTTCCCTGTTAAATGAGCTTTTTTCCTTCTCGTATTGCATTGCATTGTTGTATGTTACGTGGAGTTGGTATTTTTAGCAATGGAAAATTGTTCGTAGTATGGATTTTCATGTCATTCTACCTTTTCGTATGCTTATATTTTTCATAAGGACCGATGACGTAGCTCTTTTGGCAATATGATGACATCAAAATTGTTCCAATACACAACTGGCTAGAGGCTACACTCTTCTCTCCCCTCCTCCATATTTCTTTTGCATCACTTTTCTCTCACCCCTAGTCTTCTGTCTTACCGAGGCATCATGCCCCTTCCCATTCTTCTATCTATCTCTTACCTTTTTTGATCATCGATCGTCTTCCTTCATCACCCTATCGACACTCGAGGGGGCATCTCTCCTTCCTACTAATTTTTCTTTTATCCCTTCAAAATTTATTCCATCTACTATCTTTGAAGTGGCGTCACTTATGCCACCCCAAAGAGGGGCAAATGTAGACACCCATAATTACGCCCAAGTAATTTAAATACTTAAATTGTGCTAATTATCTATCTTCTGGCAAATTGACGACATATTGTCAATAACGCTCATTTTCCCTCATATCATCATTAGTTAATTACACTAAGCTAATTAATTAAGTTGCTATCCAAAAATACCTAATTAATGACCTTCCGTTAATAAATCACCCCTTCTACCTAGACTAATTCATTATTATTAATTAATTATCCTTCCCTTCCATTTAACCAATAAATCAATATTTAATTGATTTAATCCCCTTATAATAGCCTAAATCATACTAATATTCCTCTAATTAGCTTCTATAAGCTTACATCTACCTATTAGTTAATCACCTTTGATTAATTAAAACACCCCCCAACTCCCATGACTTGCTAAGCATAAATTAAACCCTTCTAAAGTAAGGTTACCTTTTATAAAGCAACCTTATCCATTCCTAATCATGTTTTACCTTTATCCCACATGCAAAGGGATGAAGTGTTTCCTTTATCCATTGGGCTATATAAGGATCCCTCCTTCTACCTTTATACCTACACCTAAACTCTTTGAGAAAGCAAATGCAAAGCATATAACAAAATAGACTAAGAGCTTGCCTTTTGTTTTCTTGAGAGTTCATCATCTTGAAGAGTTAAGCCTCTTTCCTAAGTGCTTAGGTCATATGGGAGGTGTCAAAAGGGTCTTGTAGCCCAACTTTGACAAGCCCTCATTCCTAGGTTCTTGGAACACCAATAAGACAACCATTTTTGATAGCCATGGAGCCTACCTAGGTCCATTTCATTTATTTGTTGTTAGAGAATAGAGGATTTTAGATGTTTAACATTATTAGCTTCAAAGTTTTATTAATGAATGTTAGCATCTAACCCTTGTTTAATTCTTATCATGATGGTGCTAAGTAGTTTGTTTAACTCTTGCTAATTAAGGCTATTTAGGTGTTAGTCTTTTACTCATATTAGCATTAGTTTAAAAATGGGATGAAAAAATGTTGGCTTCACTTTGGCAGAGTTTCACCTTGCCTTAAGGCAAGTAAAAACTAAGTGAAAGTAACACGTCACACGTTTCACAATAAAAATATGGTTCACAACTCAACATTGTTTTAGAATGGTCAAAGTGGGCTCCTGGCCAAAGTATATTTTCCTAGGTGGTTCTCTCATCCTATGTGTTACAAAGATTATCCATGAGTGGGATGATTTACCCAAATAGTCCCGACTATCTTGGGAGTATCTTGACTTTTTCCCCTTCAAGCATAGTGGGCAGTAAATGCATCCATCGTGTACTTAAAAGGTCACGTAGGGACAATTTGTAACTCTATCTTACTCAGGATTCACTAGTCAAATAGGTAGTACGGAGCACTTCCCGTTTCTTCCACAAGGTTCCCTCTTGCATGGACTACTTTGGGGTTCTGGAACCACCCTCATTTTGTAGCTTAAGGCATTATGCTAAAGGGGTTATGTTCCAGTTGAGCGGAGAGGGATGTACCCTTTTTCAAAACCTGTAATACATTGTTTTAAATATTTTGTTCTTTTTATCTTGTTTAATTAGGTGTGGTTTGCTTGAACACCTTTTGACAACCTGTATAACAACTATATTAGTAGTTTTTGACTTTGTTTTGATTCCTCCTTTCTTTGACAAGCGTTTTTAGGTCCTGCACTCAAGTGTTAGTAGTTCTCCAAGAAAATTACATTATTTAAAAGAAGATTAAGAGTTTCTTTTGATTCTCAAGATCATTTAATGATGCAAGAGAAGATCATACACAAAAAATAATCCAACTAAAAAGTAAAGAAAGGCTTTGCAATCAATGAACCATACAAAAATCTTGATAAATGTTCTTTCCTTAAACCAAAAGTAAAAGATAAAGTTTCAGATTTACCAAATGTTATAAAATGAAGACTAAAGTTGTTTTTGATTCTCAAGATCACCCTAAGGTGCAAAATAAGATCATACAAAAATTTATCCAAACTATATAGAAATGGAAAACTTCAAATCAAAGGACCATTGAAAAATCTTTATAAAAGGTTCATTCCTTAAGTAAAATGAATAATCAAATTTCCAAATTTAATCCCAATGTTAAAAAGATAGAGATCAAATGTTTTTTTTAATTTTCTAGATCACCAAAATGTGTAAGATAATAACATACACATGCTTTGGTATAAATCAAGTAAGCATGGAAATACAACATTCATAAAAACATTAGACATATTAGAAAATGACAAATTTTAAACTAACATAAAAACTTGTAATTTCTGTAAGTATAAATCCCTACTTTATGTTTCCATTTCATAGTTAAATTCAATACCTTTCCAACTTAAAAAAAATGGAGACATTTCGATTTTGGGAGCAAACATTATGGCCTTCGGAAGATGGGTTACGCATATGATCTTATGCTCATGGGTATGCACTTGACATGCACTCAAAAATGTCAAAAAATGTCCCTCAATCTATAAAATGGGTAAATTTTTCCAACAAAGATTCAATTTTGACAACAACCCATCACATTAATATATTAATAGAAGACTCAATGCTATCAAATATAAACATACATACTCAAGAATTTAAGATTTTCAAGAAATTGACAAAACTAGCATGTAGAATGATGAAAAAGTAAGATCTAAAAATGAAAACATGATGAAATCTTGAATTTTTTTACCAAGATTTAATTTTGATAGTAACCCACCACATTAATATGTAAATAGAAGACTCAGCACTATCAAACACTAACCTACATGCTCACGAAATTAAAATTTTCAAGAAATTGACAAAACTACCATGTAGAATGTTGAAAAAGTAAACTCTAAAAATGAAAACATGGAGAAATATTGAAATTTTCCCATCAATTCCAATTTTGACAGCACTTCACCTCCTCTATACCTACAAGGAAGACTCAACACACATGCAAACTCAACAAAACAAATTAAGAAAAACAAGTTAGATCAACATGTGTAAAAGAGGGTTAGTAACCAAAAATAAAACTTAAATGTAAAAACTTGAAATTAAGTGCAAAGGACAATGGAGTAAGTCCCACCGTGTGCCAAATGTGTGCATGTGTTGTTTTTGAACTAATTCTAATATGATTAAAAGACTAACACCTAAATAGCCTTAATTAGCAAGACTTAAACAAACTAATTAGCACCATCATGATAAGAATTAAACAAGGGTTAGATGCTAACATTCCTTAATAAAACTTTGAAGCTAATAATGTTAAACATCTAAAATCCTCTATTCTCTAAAAATAAATAAATGAAATGGACCTAGGTAGGATCCATGGCTATCAAAAATGGTTGTCTTCTTGGTGTTCCAAGAACCTATGAATGAGGGCTTCTCAAAGTTGGGCCAGATTCTGAAATGGTTTTGATAACAGTGGGATTCATAGAGAATTATTGAATTTTAATTTTAATAGGGTCTTGGGCCAAAAAAGGAAGCACATACTTTCAAAATGTGCAATTGTTGACAACGTTGACAAAAATGATGATTTGATAAGGTTCGAGGCCAATAATGATATTTTGGATAAAGGGAGGTAATTGCTTTAGTGATTACCCTAGATTGCTAGAAATTTAACAAAAATCGTCTATGATTAGCCTAATCACCAATGATCTACTATGGAGGAAATATTTTGATATAAAATGCGGTGTGGGCACTCATTTGTCACCATCACAATTAAGAGTTTAAGAAACCAAAAAAACCCTAATTTTTGAATTTTATGATATTTTTAGTGAGATAGAGGAAACCTGAGGTGTCTAGAGGTAATGGAAACCCATACTTGATGAGGTAGGTGGTGTTTTTCTAAATCTGTGTTATTTTTTTTTCTAAAAAATTGGAATGGTTATGAAACTACTAGCAATTTATGGGTCATTGGAAATTTTGATAGGGTTTTCAACGATTCAAGTAGAATGGCTGGTGATGCGTGTGTTTTGATAAAAACTTGTAATTCTTAAAGTTTTTTTTATTGATTTTTGATGGATGTTTTTTTAGTGTGATGTTGGCTCTTATGGATGCAAGCTGTTTTGATAAATAGGATCTTGAAGATTCTTAATAGTTTTTTTTGGTTGAGGATTTTTGATGATGTTTTACATCATTATAGACATATTGAAGGGATAAAGATTATTGGCTCTTATGAGAGATGGGACCATGTAACAAGCATTTTGGTTTCCTACTAGAGGATGTCGGTTACTTTGAGGATGACACGAGATAGGATCTTTTCGAAGATACTAAATAGTGTTTGTGACTCCATTTGGCCACCTCATCCTAAACCTGAGGATTCACCTGCCACCTCATTTTGCCACCTCATCATGACCTAGCCCTAATCCTAAACTAACCTAATTAAAACCTAAAACTTGGGCTCACACTTGATGATGATCTCTGGAAAAGTAGGAAGGTGGGTGATTTTACAAAAATCATTATAGACATATTCGAAGGGATAAAGGATTTTCATTTTCAGTCGAAGGATTCTCTCATTTGGGAGTGAGATGGGACCATGTAACAAGAACATTTTGGGAGATTTCATCTTGGTCAAAACCAAGGTCATGGTCCTCTCGTTATTTTCTTATGTTTCTTGAATCTCGATCCTCCTAAATCTTTGGTCCAGGATGTATTCTTTTACCTCTCATCATCTCATTTCTAATATCATCCATAAACCAGTTTACCCCTAACATCCTAGGGTCAAAACATGTGATATTTTACATGTGTTATTCATATTACCAGGGATGACCACCTAAAGGAAGTTTTATATTTCACGGGCCCATGAAATGTTTGCGGGTCAAGGTTCTTCTCACTCATAATGTAGTGATTGTATGGTCATGATGTGATTTACTCTTCTAGGGGATTTTCATATGGGGATTTATATGGTGATGATGAGGAGTTTGAGATTTACTAATGTTGATAATTATGGCTATCATCTCGCTACGCCTATTGGATTTAGCTAGAGGTATATTTTCATAGATGTTGAGTGGATTGGTAGCTCACATGATGGGTTATAGGATTGATTTTACTTGGGTTTTTACTTTATCAGTGAAACACTGGTTTATAGGGAGATATGGTCTTTGAGGAGTGGTAAGAGATTCGAGGTTAGCGTATAATTTTTTTTGGGGTCTTGGGCCTATAAACACATTATAGTGGATTGATCGAGGAGTGTGTCACATGATGGGTTATGAGATGGATTTAATTGGAATATCAATTAGGTTCATGTGGTGAATATCAAATCATTTAGCCATGGGGCCTATCCAACATGTGTAATGGAATTTCTTAAATATAATAGACATTATGCCACAATATATAATATATTATTAATCCACTTCGAGGAGGAAACCTCTTAAGTCTTATAATAAGACACTAAATCATACTCTACACACCTATGGGAGGCATTACTCACTTGTATATAGGTATGATTGTGTAAAATCAAACCCCTTCATTATTATTAGTTTATACCTAATGACTAACTAACTAATGAATATAAGTATAAATGTTATATAAGTCATATGTTAGCCCACACTTAGACATATAAATGGTATATGTTAGGGGCATAACATGTTCCTCCCCTTTAAACAAACATCGTCCTCGATGTTTGGTTAGTAGTGGAAAAACATGTACTCAACCATTGTCTTCCCATTGCACCTTGTTGTATGTTTGGCATTGTTCCTTGATGAGATCAACTATGATCACCTTCATTTGTAACCTCTTAAGCTAAGTCTAGGTAAGTAACTCTAGTGCTATGATGATTATATCTGGTGGTACTTTCACATTTGAATATATATTTTGCATTTCACTTGAAAAATATGCCTTATCCATTTTCTCTTGAGAAATGCATAATTTTGGCTCAACATAATTATTAAGGTTGCATATTTTATTCAAGGATGTAATGGACCTTCTAGTATAATGGCCTTCATAGCCACTATATCTAAGGTTGTGACATCCAACATGTGCTTGATGTATCTCAATTATCATATATAGGGTGTGATTAAATATTCCATTAGTAGGCATTTTCCTTATAAATTTGTCTTTGTATTGGCCCTAAAAGGAATGATAAGAAGATTTTTCCAAGTCACGAAGATCTTTGATGATAATAACACACCACATTGGATTTGCAAAAAAAGAGCTAAAATATAATATACATGGAAATTCATCATAATCCATTATTCTCAATACATTGAATTGTATTCCATTACATTTCTCAATAAGAAGGATGTACAATAGAAGGAGGTAAGTGAAACTAATATCCAAAATAGTGGTGAAGAACTCCCATTAACTAATACTAATAGTTAAGTTAACTCAACAATACTAGTAAGCTAACTCCACATAACTAACTCCACATAACTAATACACCCAAGAAAAGCTAATCCAACAAGTGTAGGGATAACACAAGTGCAAGAATTATCCTGATAAAAAATAAAAGGATAAATAATAACCTACACTAACACCCCCATAAGCATAGCTTAGGTGGGAAAAAAATAAGGTGGGTCCCGACAACAAGGCCTAATGAGGTACCCACATACAATAATTGGGAAAAAGAGACATCACAAGGTACCCAAAACTAATAATAACAAAGAAAGAAAAACCCAACAAGGCATCCCAAAAAACTTGGCTCAAAAAAATCATATAGTGATGAAGAATTTTGGTGTGCACTATGGTCTGAATCCACTACTCAATCAAAAAATAAAAACAACTAACACTGGGCTTCACTAGAATAGCTCCATATAAGGAGATTGTCAATGGAGTGATGTTGAAAGTCTAGAAAAAAATAAAACATAATTTGATCAACTACTACAAATAGGTGTGTCACCATCCGAAACAAGGTAAGGAAATAAGGCAAATAGGTGTGTACTACAACAACCAAGGAAATAAGGCAAGGACACGAGATCCAAAGAAATTAGATTACCACAATCCAAGAAAAGCCAAGGTAATAAGGTAAAGACACAAAACCCGAAGAATAAAGATCAACTGCTACAAATAGGTGTGCTAAGATCTAAGAACAATAACCAAGGGAACAAGGCAAGGACATGAGATCTAAAGAAATTAAAGTGTCTCGATCCAAGAAAATCCAATGAAACAAGGAACGGACACAAAACCTAAAGAAGAAGTATCAACACCATACCCTCCCATATTGTTGAATGGGTAGAGTGATGCAACAAATCAGTATGGGTTGTTAAAATAAATACTTAAACTATATGGGTATATTCCCTTCAAAACTATTTGCCCTTAATAAAAAAAAAATAAAAATAAATACTTAAACACTAAGAAAAAAACAATGGGCTTCACTAGAATATCTCCCCCACAAGAGAGATTGTCAACATGCCAAAAAAGTGTCAAAAATAGAAATCTAAAATATTTCGAAAAATAAGAGAGATATAAATGTCAGTACTTTATAATTGAGTGCATGTTATAAAAGGAAATTTTAATTTTTTATTTTTTACTCGGAAGAAATAGTTCTAATGGAAAGAGTACAAAAAAACAAGCACTTTTGAAAAAATGACATTCAAATCCGAGTTACCAATCAAAAGATACAAGCTTGTCAAATTTTTGCTTTAATATTTATTTAAAAAAACATAAAATGTCTTTTTCCTTCACTCTTACTCAATTTACCTTTTCTCGAAAAAAAATTTCAATTCTAGATCTGTAAAAATGGAAGAAGAAAAACCCATTACCAAACGTGAAAAATGTAGAAAAACCTAGAAATTGTTTTTCTAGATTTTCTGCTTCACCGACACAAATTTTTAAAATCCCCAAGGTAGCATAGATCTACAAGATCCCCAAATCCTCCACACATAGGAACTCTACAAAGCGAAGAAAAAACCCATTACCGAATGTAAAAAGCCTAGAAAAAACTAGAAAGGGTTTCTTTAGACATTCTGTCTCCTCAGAACAGATTTTCTTATGGCATGAGTATCTAAGATTTCCACATCCTTGAAATAGTAACTCTGCAAAGTGGAAGATAAAACTCATTACCGAACATAAAAAATCCAGAAATCATTTTTATGGACTTTCTACTTCCCCAACACAGATTTTTTACTCAACACAAATTTCTAAGATTTCTAGATCCTCAACAAATAGAAACTCTGCAAGGCGTAAAAAAACGCCATACAGATTACAAAAACCTAGAAAAACCTAGAAATATTTTTCTAGACTTTTTACTTCCCAGTTACCAAATGCAAAACCCTCGAAAAACCTAGAATCCATTTTTCTCGGACTTTTTAGTTCCTAGCAAAAATTTCTTCCCCTCACATGGATTTCCAAATGGATCTACAAATATGTGTGTCTACCCCTACAAAACCAAAAAAGTTCAAAAAATAAACTATCTCCTTCAATGGCCAAGTTTACAGTTTTTTCTGGCATTTTGTTGCCTTCCAAATTGAACAGAGCCCTCTGTTTTGAGTAAAAATGGAAGCTGTAACAAAGTGCTAACAAATTCCAAAATATATGAAAACAAGTAAAAAATTTTTGTAAAAAAACTTACTTGATGGATGTCTATATCATCTATTTCTCTAATACCATGAAAGAAATAATAAGAAGATTGTTCCAAGTCATGAATATCTCATATGATAATAACCCATCATATTGGATTTGCAAACAAAGAGCTAAAATATCATATATGGAAATCCATCATAATCCATTATTCTCAATACATTGAATTACGTTCCATTACATTGTTCAATAAAACGGATGTACATATAGGAGGATTTAAGTACAACTACTACCTAGATTAGTGGTTAATAACTCCCAGAAATGATACTTTGTAGTTAAGACAACTTCACAAGACTAGCAAGATAACTCCACATAACTAGTAAGCTAACTCCACAAAATAGTACACCGAAGCAAAGCTAACCCAACAAGTGTAAGGCTAACAAAAGTGCAAGAATTATTCTAATAAATAAATAAAAGGATAAATAATGACCTACACTAATAGGCCCAAAAATGAGCTCGCATAATATTGCAAACATTAAATCGACGCTTTTGGTTGTGTCTTTTGTACTTCTTCCACACTAAAAACTCTTTAACATCCACCTAGGATCAAATATAATTTCCATATCCACGTTTACCAAACCTTCATCACAATATTCCAAGTTAATCTTATTATATTCAATAGATCCATCCCACCTAATTTTTTTCCATTACGCATCCATATTGGGTTTAACCTTTTGAATGTCTTGAATTTTCAAGAGTCATAATGAGCATTCCTCATCATGGCATATTCCATGTCATCTTCAGTTACCACAATACACAGTTCTTTCAAAACCATAGGATTTTCACCTTGGCTATTAGATACATCTCGAGGATTGATTGAATTCTTTTGAAAATGAAAATATGGACCGAATATTTTCTCAAGCTCATCTAATCATTGATTTGTTTTGGTGAAAGAAACTTGCAGTTCCTCATGGTGTAAGTACCTCCTAGTTCAAAATTATATTGTATTTTATCTTTATAAGGAGTATTCCATGGTGTGTATGAATTTTTTCCATCCTCTAGTTTTTGGACTTATCATAACAAGGGATTTCCCTTACATAATTTAATTTGTTTTGTATGACCGAATTTGGCCAACGAATTTCTCAATATAGATGACCTCAAATTTGAAAATGTAAAGAATGGACCTATATGAAAATTTGAATATCTTTCCAAAAATGTAAAAAAATATAAAAATTTCTTTAAAATGTGGCTTGTAGAATGATTTTATGGAAGACAGATATATCTCCAATAACTCTCACGAAACAACAAAATTAATTATAAAATTTTTACTAAAGCTTTATAATATTGATCTCCAAAAGTGTAAAAATAATCTATGTAAAATTCACAACAGTTATGTAGATATATTGAAAAAACCATTCATTTCCGAAATCGATGCTCACGATATTATAGTGCCCACTTCCTTTAACACTTTTAGATACTTTGATCTTGATACTTTTGATCTTATTATGGACAACTACTATGTTTTGTTTAGTATGATGGTCAAATGTTAGATCGGGGATTATTATTGATTTGGATTCAATTATTATGCATGATGATTACTAGAGACATTTTTATATGTGGATGATGACATACTATTTGACATGGAAATATTATAGATGTTGATTTGGACATGTGACATTGGATATTCTGAATAGAACTAGTATGGAAGATTATTGATGATGATATAGTTGATTAATCAACTGAAAACGATAATGTTGATTTCTTGATGTTGTGATTCACATGTTTAGATGATCTTGAGGCGTTGTTTATATCATTTTGGATGTTCTGATATGGCCATGAGGCTGAAGGAGGTATTTGTGTTTCTGAGGTTAAAATATCACAACAATGTCGGGGACTGGAGACTAACCATATTGGAATTTTGGGTGAATTCAACAAGGTCACCATGGCAACTATTTTGTGTGTGTGTGTGTGTGTGTGTGTGTGTGTGTGTGTGTGTTTGTTGTATTATGTTAGGGATTCCCATGGGGAATCACCTTTGAATGTGACCATGGGGCTTTATGTTTTGTTAATGTGGTTTCTTTATTAATGTTTGCATGTGTTTATTTTGTGATGTGTTACCCTTTTCATTAGTTATTTTATGTTGTGTTAATGTTGTGGATAATCATGTGTTAAAATAAATAAATAAATATGTCATAAGAATGTAATTAATGAAGTTGTTGCCCTTAAATGTAATGTTGTAAGAGTGTGTAAGAGAATGTAAGATAGATTTTGGAGTGTGAAACACTTCATCCTCTTGGGAATTCGAATTTGTCCTTAGAGGCTATATTTGGAGGCTTGTGGGACAAGTTAAACTTGTCCCACACCTCTTAAAATTACTCACCAACCATACCTATGGTTTAGAGGTTAAATTTAGACCTTTTTAATGCATTTTGAAATGACTAATTGTAAGTTTTAATTGCACTTCTCTTACATGTTTTAAATTCAGTCCTTTTGGGGTATTAGTTATTTTGGAATGTGTAAGTCAAATTGTCATTTTATTTATTATGTTTAGGTGAATGATGTTGACTTTAATATTGGGGTTGAGGAAGAATGATGTGGCATCCCACATGGATCCACATCATCCTCTTCTCTTCCCTCTCCTTTAAAATTTGAGCTCCTTGCTTATTGGATGGTTATTGAAACTTTTCTTATTCCTCTTGGGGTGAATTTTTCTTGTTGTTTTGGAGCCTTACTTGTGAAAGGAGTTTGGAGTCATTTACATATTAGTGTGTTGCTGATTTTGTACTGCATTTTGGCATTGGGAAGTTTTTTTATCTTGGAACAAACTCCATTATGGAAAGGTAGGAACTTTATCCTTTTGAAAATGTTTCTTTCTCTTGCATGCATGTATGAAATGGTGAATGTTGTTATGTGTGTGTTGGCTGGTTGGGTAGACTACTTAGGACATGGTGTAGGAGAAGGCTATGGGGATTTCAAATGGGGGGGCATAAGGGAATGCCAATGGCATTAGTTTTATTGTGGAGGAGTTTGAGATTGGGATCCACCATGGAAAAGAAATAGCTTTCATTTCTTACTCTTGGGGGCATAAGGGAGAAACTTTGGGGCATAAGGGTATGTGAGATGGATTATTATTGGTGGGTTGTTCAGGTGGATTCCCATTTCCCATTGGGAGGCATAAGTAGTTCCCCATAGATCCTTTCTCTTGTTGGCTTGCTTGATGAAGCCTCAGTTTTGTTTGCACTTGTTTAATGTAGTTGTGAACTACATTCTTCTTGAAATGTGTTTTGAATGTGAAAATGTTACATGTTTGTTGTGGAAGCCTTTGTTGCCATGTGTTGTATTGCATCTCTTATTTCAATATGGTTGGGGCTCAAGGGCTAATGAGGAAGGATGGCTTCTCCCTTCTCATTGGATATCTTGGTTGGGTGGAGAGCGTTGCCTTTCCCCCTTCCTTGTTGTGATCAAGATGAAAAGATGAAGAAACTAGCATACTATTATTTTTGAGCAAGAGAAATATACAGTTTGATAGTCCCTTTTTTGAGCAAGTTCATTATAATACTTCCCACTTTAGAATGGATGAATTGTATAGAAATTTTTAATGTGAAGATAATTACATTGAGAATGGAAATTGAAATTGGAATGTGAAATGTAAAGAAGTTATATTATACTCTCTGTTTTGAAAGGAAATGTGAAAGGATGTTACATGCATTGCATTTTGCATTTAGAAATCAAATGGAAAGGAGATAAATCATAAATTTGTTGTTGGAAATCAATAAAGGAATGCCTTACCTTCTCATACTTGCATGATTGTATTGGAATTGAATTCTGTTGTGAATCAAATCTCTGTTGGAATGAAGAATGTGTATGAAGGAAAAGACAATGTTTTATTCTCTTGAAATGAGTTGAATTTGGAAATCAGGCTTTGTATAATTTCTATTGAATGGTTGAATGAATCAATTGAATGCATTATACTAGAAAGGAAATGAATTCTCACACTTGGAGGATGGAAAAATGTTTAAGAACCTTTAATGTTGATCTCTGTTTTAATTTCCAAACACGCAATCAAATTTATCAAAGAAATGAGTAGTTCAAACTTGCATCAAACAATAAGAAATGAAACATTAAAATTTAGATGTAGTAAGTCCTAAGGAACTCAATTGGAAATAAAACTTAAGAAAGGACCCTCGAACATTATAAAAATCCATTGTGAAACATGCACAACTTTTTGTTGTCAAAAGATTATATATATATATATATATATATATATATATATATCAATTGTAACTCAATAAACTAAATTGAACCTTTAAACCTCTCTTAAATCCATCTGAAAACAATCCTCCATGTCTGTTTGACATGTTGAGTAAGTAGGAGAACAAATTTGAATAAAAATTTATAAGTGAACTTCTCTAGTTTTGTTCTACAAAATCCTGCAGATTGTTTTCATTAAATTAACCACTTAAAATTCATTTAATTTCTAAAGTTTATGACTCTTTTGTAAATAGGGCTTTGAGATATTTCTAGAAATTCCTCGTTTTCCAAAATCTGAGCTTCCTATCAAAAGTTATGGCCATTTGAAGTTTTACTTCAAATTGGCATTCAAAAATAAAATAAATCTAACTGTTAACTTTAATTTTTGACTTTGGAAAAATTTCCACAAAATGTACATGGCCTCACCATCCCAAAACCAATCTAGGCCTACCACATGGCACCTTGGAGGGTGGACTAAATTTTAGAACTTGTTTTTTTGAAAATTTTACCTTGGGAAAATTTTCCCACTTTTCCCCGCATCCCCGCAAACCTACGGCCAATCACATGCTGACACATGGCTAGGTGGAAGCGTGGGAGTTCTTTGGACTTAAATTTTTGTTCCATTCGGAAAAAATTTCATTTTTCCTCTACGGCCCCGCACTAGTGCCCTGCCTTGGAAATTCTTCCTTCTTACAATCATGGACTGCACAAGTTTTTAGACCTTTCTCCCCTTTTTGGCTAAATGCCTTGGGTTTTCCGCCACCCCATCACTCACACCCAACCATGGTTTGACACATGGCACCCTTTCTGCCTTTGGCGGAGGCACATGTGAAATTCCTCCCTAGCACTTTTTACCCTAAAATCCTAAATCTTCTGCGCTCTCACCCATCTATTTTCCTACGCCAATACTTGAGTGACACGTGGCATCACAGAGTTGGTGTGGGCATGAAACCAATTCATTTCCCTTGTGCTTTTTGTGAAAGAGATTTAAAGTCTCAACCCACTTTGTTTTCCCTCCGTTTCTCCCAACCAACTAGGAGTGACACATGTCTCCCTCGTAATGCTCACATGCGTGCGAATGCATTTTACACTTTTGCACCTAAAAAAGAAAAAAATGCGTCAAGTTTCTCCCTACTCTGCTAACCCATGAAAGGGGGAAATTTTCCTCCTAGGCCCGCAAAACTCTCCTGGGAAAATTTCTCCCCTAAAGTCCTCCATCTCATATCTTGCAAAATATGAGTTAGGAGGACTTCTTTATATCATCGGAAAGGTGAGAAAATTTTCTATCCAATGGGAATGATTTAGGGAAATTTTGGAAGTGTTAAGTATGAGAAAAATCCTGTTGAAACTCTGAGGCTGCTAGAGAGTATGCATGGGGGTAAATTACTCCTTGAACCTAACTAAAACATATAACCCTAAAATTTGAACCTTGTGAACTTGTTATTAGTTAATGAAGGAAACATATGTTATAGTACATTGGTCTTGTTCTGGAACCTGTTAGTGAAAACTGATGTCTTGTAACCTAGTTGTAGACACTTCAAATCAAAAAAAAAAATCCCATAATTTTCTAGCTAACCCTAGGTTGTTTCTTGGGTCTCAAGTGGTTGTTTAAATAGGCACTATAGTTTGGTATCAGAGCAGTGGTTCAAAGGCTTGGACCATTGGGCACACTAAAAACTTGAGACATGGAAAAATTAGACCTACCACACTTTAAATCTAGACAACAACTTAGCAAGAATATGTATGTTTTAGTAAACATGTAACTTGTATAAACTTAACAAAATGAACTAACTCTTGCTTTGGTCTATGCGGGAGGCTCAGGCGGAGCGAGAGGAACCTTCACAGAGACTCAAACTCGCCGCCACCACCACCACCACCACCGGATCAGGGTGTGGTAGCCATTCTACCTCAGATTCTATAGACCCTTTAGGATGTCAATTCCACTCTACGTGAAGGATTAGGTGGAGGATAGGTAGCTAGTCATGATAGAGCCCCTTCTATCGAGGTTCAGGTATCTCCTCGACTCAGTGAGGAGCATAGAGGAGAGAAATCCCATGTGGAGTCAGCCCAAGTAGAGTCACCACCTAGGAGATAGGGTGACAGAGTTCTAGAGCATAGAGAGAGGTCTCGGAGCCCTAGGCTTAGGGATGAGCATATTGAGAGACCTAGAGGCGATAGACCACAACAACAGATCACATCAAGGAGATCTTGAAGCTTCGGCCCTCACATTACTCGGGTGATACGAGTGGATTTTAGGCAGAGGCTTGGCTAGTGAGCTTGAGTAGTTGCTTCAAGATTTTTCCTTGTTCTAGCAACACAAAAGCTCATGTTGTGATCCATCTACTAAGGGATGGAGCAGAGTATGGTGGAGGACAGAGGAGTAGAAGCTCCATGTAGATTCAGAGACAGTGACCTGGGAGCTATTTGAGGAGAGATTTAGGAGAATATATTTATCATGGAGGTTTATATAGTAGAGGATTGATGAGTTCCATGACCTCCAATAGGATTCTCTTTCAGTAGGAGAGTATGAGAGTAGATTTCTAGATCTACTCTAGTATGTACAATATATATGCGGGATGAGAAGGTGTGGATTCACGGGTTCATTCGGGGCTGAATTTGGATATCACAGGGTGCGGTGTGGATTCACCGTCCACAAACATTAGTAGAGACCGTCGAGAAGGCCTACATTGCAGAGGAGACTCAGGGTAAGACCCAATAGGCTATAGATCGAGTCTAAACCCACATACATCGATGCAAGATGGTAGATCAAGAGGTTCGATTACCTCTTCCTCGTGATGGCAGGGTATAACACAATAAACCTTTAGGCCACAACAGTCTCTCCCACCTCATAGACCTCCATAGAGAGTTGATGCACAGAGAGGTCGAGCATGGGGCCTCCTCCTCCACAGGGTTCCCATCATGACACGGGGTGGACCTGGAGCTCAATCGGCGAGCTCACCGGTAGAGGCCATAACAAACCATATCTAGATCATTAGGATCCACACCAAAGGCTTCTAGGGCACCTACTAGAGGTGCTACTCATTGGGGAGGATCAGGAGGATGTTTTGGATGTGGAGTTATTGGACATTTTTGGAGAGATTTCCCTCAGAACCCTAACAAGGGTAAGGCACAAATGTCAGAGATGATTTTTGGTGACATGGGATGTAGCCACGAGGATTTATGTAGTGGTTGAGAACCGCCAAGAAGAGCATCGAAGCAGTCATTGAGACCACAGGTAGCATTGGTGGCATTCCTACCTCTGTTTTGTTTGATTCTAGTTCTTCTAATTCTTTCATTACACCATCTTTAGTAGAGTGATGCAGGCTGGTGGAATTAGGTAGGGTCATATTTGGGATGTTGAGATGGATTATGGAGCCAAGATCTCGGTAGATTCCTTGGCAAAGGAGTGTGTAGTGGATTTGTGACCTTTCACCACTACCTCGGATCTCCATATCCTTCCTTTTGGCTCGTATGGAGTCATTTTGGGTATGTATTGTTTATCTGCACACATGGCTAGGATGGATTGTTATCACAAGACTATATCTTGTGCAGATGATTTAGGAGTTGAGTCGGTGATTTCAGGGGTTAAGAGACCCGTTTCTATTCGCACCATCTCCACTATGCAACTTAAGTCGTGTGTGTGACGGGTTGTTAGATGTATGTTATTACAATCGGTGATGAGATCGGAGGATGGGTCTAGTGGACCATCGCTAGATGATCACCCCATCTTGAGAGTTTTCTAATGTTTTTCTTGGGGATCTAACGGTTTACCACCCCACATGAGATTGAATTTCATATAGACCTAGTTCCTGTGAGTAGAGCCTATCTCACGGGGACCTTATTGGATGACCACCGAAAGTTCTATGAGCTCAAGTTGTGCTTGAGGGCCTTTTGGAGAAGGGCCTTATCCATCTGAGTGTATCCCAACACCTGATATTTTTTGAAGAAGAAGGATGGATCTTTGTAGTTGTTTATTGATTAATGCCGGTTGAACAAGGTATCAAGAATCATTATCCTCTTCCTCATATTGATGACTTGTTTTATCGGATGAAGGAGTCATGTTTTCTCTAAGATTAATCTCAAGTCGGACTATCATTAGTTAAGGATTATGGAGGCATACATTCATAAGGCCACTTTCTACATGAGATATGGGCCTTGAGTTTATAGTGGTTCCTTTTGGTTTGACTAATGCCCCACATGGTGTTCATGAGTTTGATGAATGGGTTATTTAGGACCTTCTTATATTGCTTCATGCTCATCTTCCTAGATGACATTTTGAAATACTCACATATGCATGAGGATCACGAGGGGCACCTTCATTAGGTTAATCAATGTCTTTGTCCGGGAACTTAGAGAAGTGTGCTTTCTTTCAAACAGAGGTGCAATACTTGGGTCATATCATTTCGGGGAAGGTATCGCCATCGATCCTTCCAAGATTAGATCCATTATGGAATGGCCAACACCCATATAGTGGTGAGTGCAACTCTTCATGAGATTAGTAGGTTACTACCAGAGATTTGTTCTTTCTCTTAGATTGCACCCTATCAATTCCATTCGGAGGAAAGGAAAGAAGTTTGTTTGAGATGTGAGTAGGCCTTCAAGACACTAAAGATGCCTCACTACAACACCCATTCTTGTAGTTCCGAGATCCATAGGTGAGTTCTTCATTTACACGTCTTCATTAGCTTGGAGGTGTGTTGATGCGGGATGGCAAAGTAGAGCTTTTGAGTCTTGAGCTCAAAGATCATGAGATTAATTATCCGACCCATGATCTTGATCTTGCGGTAGTATGTATGCTTTGGTTAGATGGAGACATTTTCTTCTTAGATGGATATTCACACTTAGAACTGATCATTTGAGTCTTCGCCACCTATTCATGTAGCCCAATCTCAATGCTTGTCAATGGCATTGGATGGAATTGATTTGTGAGTATGACATGGAGATAGAGCATGTGAAGGGGAAGGAGAATGTGGTATTATACACTCTCAGTAGATGGAGACATGTGGCTATGGCCACTACAGTGAGCACAGATTTGTAGGGTAGGTTTCTTTAGTAGCTTCCTCTTGACGGCTTCTACATTGCGATACGAGCGAGAGATCAAGTCACGAAACCCCTTGAGGGGAAGTTTGATGGTTTTTCCTTAGAGACAGATGGTCTTCTTAGACACAGATGCTGGATGTATATTCCCAAAGATGGAGGCTTGAGGTAGGACATCCTAGTAGAGGCACATTGTGCACCCTATTCAGCCCATCCCGAGGTGAAGAAGATGCATGCCACTTTGCGACAGTTGTATCATTGGAGAGGACTTTGTAGAGATGTGGCCTAGTTTTTGTCATGGTGTTTAGAGTGCCAAAGAGTTAAGGCCAAGCATCAACATCCAGTAGGCCTTCTTTATCCTCATGTCATATCAGAATGGAAGTGGGACACCATTTCCATGGATTTCATTATTGGGCTACTGATGTCGAGATATCACCACAACGCCATCATGGTCACGGTTGATAAATTGACAAAAGTGGCTCACTTTTCTCCGATGAAGACCACTTATACAGCTAGAGTAGTGGCACAAGTATATTTGGATGAGATTGTTAGGTTGCACAGGATTCCATGGAAGATAATTTGTGACCGTGATCCTTTGTACACTTCACACTTTTAGACTACCATGCAGTATGTTCTCGGGACGAGGATCAACTTCAGCACAGCATATCACCTTGAGATAGATGGAAATACTTGAGTGAGTGAATTAGATTTTGGTGGATATACTTAGGATGTATGTGATGGATCAAGTCGAAGTGGGAGGAGTACCTATACTTAGTAGAGTTTTCCTACAACAATAGTTTCTAGAGTTCTATAGGCATGGATACTTTTCAGGTGTTGTATGGTAGAGAGTGCATGACACCTCTTAGTTGGGACAGGTTAGAGGATAGTGTATCTCTTGGACTAGCTCTTTTTAGGACATGGAGCAGGTAGGTAGTGTTGATTAGGTAGAGATTGCTAGAGGCGCAGGACATGAAGAAAAAGTATGTGGATCAGCATAGGATTGATCATAGTTTTGATGTGGGCATGAAGGTGTTCCTTCATGTCGTGGGCCACACAAGATACTTATCCATTACGAAAAAGGTTCTAAGTTAGCTCCTCGATTCATTGGTCCTTTTGAGATCTTGGACCATATCGGCCCTTTGGCCTACCGTCTAGCATTTCCACCCAACATGTCTCGCGTACATGATGTGTTTCATGTTTCATTTCTTAAGATATATATTACAGATCCTTCTCATGTGTTGGATTAGACATCATTGTAGGTGCAAGATCGGGGGTAGGTGATGGTGGATCCCATAAGCATCCTAGATGGTAGGACCCAAGGCCTTCAAGGGAGAGAGGTTGATTAGGTTTGGGTACAGTGGGACGAGATATGATGGGATAGATATGATCGGGTTTAGGTACAGTGGGATAGATATGTTGATCGGGTTCGGTATTTGTAACCTCTTAAGCTGAGTCTAGGTAAGAAACTCTAGTGTTATGAAGGTTATATCTGGTGGTACTTTCACATTTGAATATATATCTTACATTTCACTTGAAAAATATGCCTTATCCATTTGCTCTTGAGAAATGCACAATTGTGGCTCAACATAATTATTAAGGTTGCACATTTTATTCAAGGATGTAATGGACCTTCTAGTAGAATGACCTTCATAGCCACTATATCTAAGGTTTTGACATCCAACATGTGCATGATGTATCTCAATCATCTTAGATAGGGTGTGATTAAATCTTCCATTAGTAGGCATTTTCCTTGTAAATTTGTCATTGCATTGGCCCTGAAAGGAATGATAAGAAGATTTTTCCAAGTCACGAAGATCTTTGATGATAATAACAAACCACATTGGATTTGCAAACGAAAAGCTAAAATATCATATATGGAAATCCATCATAATCCATTATTCTCAATACATTGAATTATATTCCATTACATTTCTCAATAAGAAGGATGTCCATATAGAAGGAGGAAGCAAAACTACTATCCAAAATAGTGGTGAAAAACTCCCATTAACTAATACTGGATAGTTAAGTTAACTCAACAAGACTAGTAAGCTAACTCCACACAACTAGTAAGCTAACTCCACATAACTAGTACACCCAAGAAAAACTAATCCAGCAAGTGTAAGGCTAAGAGAAGTGTAAGAATTATCCTAATAAAAAAAAGGATAAATAATAACCTACACTAACACCCTTGTAAGCATAGCTTAGGTGGGAAGAAAAGAAGGTGGGTCCCAATGACAAGGCCTAATGAGGTATTCAAGTACAATAATTGGGAAAAAGAGACATCACAAGGTACCCAAAAATAGTAATAACAAAGAAGATAAAAACCAAACAAGGCATCCCAAGAAACTTGGCTCATAAAAATTATACAAATGATGAAGAATCTTGGTGTGCACTATGGTCTAAATCCACTAGTCAATCAAAAATAAAAACAAGCTGACACTTTGGGCTTCACCAAAATAGCTCCATATAAGGAGATTTTCAATGGAGTGATGTTGAAAGTTTAGAAAAACACAAAACATAATTTGATCAACTACTACAAATAGGTGTGTCACCATCCGTAAAACAACAACCAAGGAAATAAGGCAAGGACACGAGATCCAAAGAAACGAGTACCACAATCAAGAAAATCCAAGGTAACAAGGTAAAGAAACAAAATATGAAGAATAAAATCAACTGCTACAAATAGGTGTGCCAAGATCCAAGAACAATAACCAAGGGAACAAGGCAAGGACACGAGATCTAAAGAAATTAAAGTGTCATGATTTAAGAAAATCCAATGAAATAAGGAAAGGACACAAAACCTGAAGAAGAAGTATCAACACATACCCTCCCATATTGTTGAATGGGTAGAGTGATGCAACAAATATGTATGGGTTGAAAAAATAAATACTTGAACACTAACAAAAAAACATTGGGCTTCACTAGAATATCTCCCCCATAAGAGAGATTGTCAACATGTCAAAAAAGTGTCGAAAATAGAGATCTAAAATATTTCAAAAAATAATAGAGATATAAATGTTGGTACTTTATAATTGAGTGCATGTTATAAAAGGAAATTTTAAATTTTTATTTTTACTTAAAATAAATAGTTCTAGTGGAAAGAGTACAAAAAAATAAACACTTTTGAAAAAATGACATTCAAATCTGAGTTACCAATTAAAAGATACAAGCTTGTTAAATTTTTTTCTTTAATATTTATTTAAAAAAACATAAAATGTCTTTTTCCTTCACTCTTCCTCAATTTACCTTTTCTAGAAAAAAACTTTCCAATTCTAGATCTATAAAAATGGAAGAAGAAAAAAACTCATTACCAAACGTGAAAAACGTGAAAAACCCATAAATTGTTTTTCTAGATTTTATGCTTTACCAACATGAATTTTAAAATCCCCAATGTAGCATAGATCTACAAGATCCCCAAATACTCTACACATAGGAACTCTACAAAGCGGAAGAAAAAACCCATTACCAAACGTAAAAAACCTAGAAAAAACTAGAAAGTGTTTCTCTAGACATTTTGTCTCCCAGAACAAATTTTCTTATGGCACGAGTATCTAAGAGTTCCACATCCTTGTCAAATAGGAACTCTGCAAAGTGGAAGATAAAAACTCATTACCGAACGTAAAAAATCAAGAAATCATTTTTATGGACTTTGTACTTCCCAACACAGATTTTTACTCATCACAAATTTCTAAGATTTCTAGATCCTCAACAAATAGGAACTTTGCAAGGCAGAAGAAAAAAACCCGATATAGATTACAAAAAACCTAGAAAAACCTAGAAATAGTTTTCTAGAGTTTTTACTTCCCCATTATCGAATGCAAAAACCTCAAAAAACCCAGAATCCATTTTTTTGGATTATTTAGTTCCCAACACAAATTTCTTCCCCTCACATGGATTTCCAAACGGATCTACACATATGTGTGTCCGCCCCTACAAAACCAAAAAAATCAAAAATAAACTATCTCCTTCAATGGCCAAGTTTACAGTTGTTTCTGGCATTTTGTTGCCTTCCAAATCAAATAGAGCCCTCTGTTTTGAGTAAAAATGGAAGCTACAACAAAGTGCTAACAAATTCAAAAATATATGAAAACAAGTAAACCTTTGTTTACAAAAAAACTTATAGATGGATGTCTATATCATCTATCACTCTGATACCATGAAATAAATAATAAGAAGATTGTTCCAAGTCATGAATATCTCGATGATAATAGCACCATATTGGATTTGCAAACAAAGAGCTAAACTATCATATATGGAAATCCATCATAATCATTCTCAATTATTATGCTCCATTACATTGTTCAATAAGACGGATGTACATATAGGAGGATTTAAGTACAACTACTACCTAGATTAGTGGTTAATAACTCCCGAGAAATGATAATGGTAGTCAAGACAACTTCATAAGACTAGCAAGATAACTCCACATAACTAGTAAGCTAACTCCCAAAAACTAGTTCACCAAAGCAAAGCTAACCCAACAAGTGTAAGGCTAACAAAAGTGCAAGAATTATTCTAATAAATAAATAAAAGGATAAATAATGACCTACACTAACGAGCCCAAAAATGATCTCGCATAATGTTGCAAATGTTAAATCGACGTTTTGGTTGTATCTTTTGTACTTCTTCCACACTAAAAAATCTTTAACATCCAACCTAGGATCAAATTTAATTTCCATATCCACGTTTACCAAACCCTTGTCACAATATTCCAAGTTAATCTTATTATATTCAATAGATCCATCCCACCCTATTGTTTTCCATTCTTCATCCATATTGGGTTAAACCTTTTGAATGTCTTGAATTATCAAGATTCATAATGAGAATGCCTCATCATGGCATATTCCATGTCATCTTTAGTTACCACAATACACAATTCTTCAAAAACCATAGGATTTTCACCTTGGCTATTAGATACATGTGGAGGATTGATTGAATTATTTTGAAAATGAAAAATATGACCGAGTATTTTCTCAAGCTCATCTAATCATTGATTTGTTTTGGTGAAAGAAACTTGTAGTTCCCTCATGATGGAAGTACCTCCTAGTTCAAAATTATATTGTATTTTATCTTTATAAGGAGTATTCCATGGTGTGTATGAATTTTTTTCCCATCCTCTAGTTTATGGACCGGTCATAACAAGGGATTGCCCTTACATAATTCAATTTGTTTTGTATGACCGAATTTGGCCAACAAAATTCTCAATATAGATGAGCTCAAATGTGAAAATGTAAAGAATGGACCTATATGAAAATTTGAAGAGCTTTCCAACAATGGAAAAAAATCTAAAATTTTCTAAACAATATGACTTGTAGAATGATTTTATGGAAAATAGTATATCTCCAATAACTCTCACGAAACAACGAAATTAATTATAAAATTTTAATCAAGCTTTATAATATTGATCTCCAAAAGTGGAAAAACAATCTATGTAAAATTCAAAATAGTTATTGAGATATAGTGAAAAAACCATTTATTTCCGAAATCAATGCTATGATCTGTAGTGCCCACTTCCCTTTGAAACTTTTAGATACTAATCTTGATATTGTTGATCTTATTATGGACACTACTATGTTTTATTTAGTATGATGGTTAGATGTTAGATCAGGGATTATTATTGATCTAGATTCAGTTATTATGCATGATGATTACTAGAGACATTTTTATATGTGGATGATGATATACTATTTGACATGGACATATTATAGATGTTGATTTGGACATGTGACATTGGATATTGTGAGTAGACCTAGTATGGAAGATTATTGATGATGATATAGTTGATTAATTAACTAAAAATGATAATGTTGATTTCTTGATGTTGTTGTGATTCACATGTTTAGATGATCTTGAGATGTTGTTTATATCATTTTGGATGTTCTGATATGGCCATGAGGCTAAAGGAGGTATTTGTGTTTTGCAGGTTAAAATATCACAACAATGTCAGGGGACTGGAGACTAACCATATTGGAATTCTGGGTGAATTCAACAAGGTCACCATGGAAACTGTTTTATGTGTGTGTGTTGTGTTTTGTTTATGTTAGGGATTCCCATGGGGGGAATCACCTTTGAATGTGACCATGGGGATTTATGTTTTGTTAATATGGTTTCTTTATTAATGTTTGCATGTGTTTATTTTGTGATGTGTTACCCTTTTCATTAGGTATTTTATGTTGTGTTAATGTTGTGGATAATCATGTGTTAAATTAAATAAATCAATACGTCATAAGAATGTAATTAATGAAGTTGTTGCCATTAAATGTAATGTTTTAAGAGTGTGTAAGAGAATGTAAGATATATTTTGGAGTGTGAAACACTTCATCCTCTTAAATTCAATTTGTCCTTGGAGGCTATATTTGGAGGATTGTGGACAATTTAAACTTGTCCCACACCTCTTAAAATTACTCACCAACCATACGTATGGTTTGAAGGTTAAATTTAGACTCTTTTAATGCATTTTGAAATGACTAATTGTAAGTTTTAATTGCACTTCTCTTACATGTTTTGAATTCAGTCCTTTTGGGGTATGTGTTATTTTGGAGTGTGTAAGTCAAATTGTCATTTTATTTAATATGTTTAGGTGTATGATGTTGACTCTTATCTTGGGGTTGAGGAAGAATGATGTGGCATCCCACATGGATCCATATCATCCTCTTCTCTTCCCTCTTTTTTAAAATTTTAACTCCTTGCTTATTGGATGGTTGTTGAAACTTTGTTTATTCCTCTTGGGGTGAATTTTTCTTGTTGTTTTGGAGTCTTTCTTGTGAAAGGAGTTTAGAGTCATTTGCATACTGGTGTGTTGCTGATTTTGGACTGCATTTTGGCATTGGGAAGTTTGTTGATCTTGTAACAAACTCCATTATGGAGAGGTAGTAAAATTAGCCTTTTGAAAATGTTTCTTTCTCTTGAATGCATGTATGAAATGGTGAATGTTGTTATGTCTGTGTTGATTGGTTGGGTATACTACCTAGGACATGGTGTAGGAGAAGGCTATGGGGATTTTAAATGGGTGGGGGAGGGGGCAGGGGGTATAAGGGAATGCCAATGGAATCAGTTTTATTGTGGAGGCAAGATGGGATTGGGAGCCACCATGGAAAAGAAATAGCTTGCATTTCTTACTCTTGGGGGCATAAGGGAGAAACTTTGGGGAAATAAGGAGGAATTTGAGGGGGAATAAGGGTATGCGAGATGGTTTATTATTAGTGGGTTGTTCAAGTGGATTCCCATTTCCCATGGGGAGGCATAAGTAGTTCCTTGTAGATCCTTACTCTTGTTGGCTTGCTTGATGAAGCCTCAATTTTGTTTTCACTTGTTTAATGTAGTTGTGAATTACATTCTTCTTGAAATGTGTTTTGAATGTGAAAATTTTGCATGTTTTTGTAGAATCCTTTGTTGCCATGTGTTGTATTGCATCTCTTATTTCAATATGGTTGGGGCTCGGGGCCAATGAGGAAGGATGGCTTCTCTCTTATCATTGGATATCTTGGTTGGGTGGAGAGCATTTCCTTTCCCACTTCCTTGTTGTGATCAAGATGAAAAGATGAAGAAACTAGCATACTATTGTTTTTGAGAAAGAGGAATATATAGTTTGATGATCCTTTTTTGACTAATTTATTGTAATCCTTCCCACTTTGGAGTGGATGAATTGTATAAAAATTTTTAATGTGAAGATAATTATATTGAGAATGGAATATTGAAATTGGAATGTGAAATGTAAAGAAGTTATATTCTACTCTCTGTTTTGAAAGGAAATGTGAAAGGATGTTACATGCATTGCATTTTTACATTTAGAAATCAAATGGAAAAGAGATAAACTGTAAAGTTGTTGTTGGAAATCAATAAATGAATGCTCTACCTTCTCATACTTGTATGATTGTATTGGAATTGAATTGCTGTTATGAATCAAATCTCTGTTGGAATGAAGAATGTGTATGAAGGAAAAGATAGTGTTTTATTCTCTTGAAATGAGTTGAATTTGGAAATCAGGATTTGTATAATTTCTATTGAATGGTTGACTAAATCAATTGAATGCATTAGAATATAAAGGAAATGAATTATCACACATGGAGGATGGAAAAATGTTTAAGAACCTTTAATGTTGATCTCTGTTTTAATTTCCAAACTTGGCAATCAAATTTATCAAAGAAATAAGCAATTCAAACTTGCACCAAACAATAAGAAATGAAACATTGAAATTTATATGTATTAAGTCCTAAGGAACGCAATTGTATAAGAAAACTTAAGAATGGAGCCTCGGAACCTTATAAAAATCCAATGTGAAACCTGGATGACCTTTATTTTGTTGTATATATATATAATATATATATCATATATATATATATATATATATCAATGAAACTAAATCAAATTAATTGAACCTTGAAACCTCTCTTAAATCCATCCAAAAATAATCCTCCATGTTTTTTTGACATGTTGAGTAAGTAAAATAACAAATTTGAATAAAAAGTTATAAGTGAACTTCTCCCAATTTCTTTCTCAAAATCCTGCATATTTTTTTCATTAAATTGACCACTTAAAATTCATAAACGTAAAAAAATAATTACTCCTATGTAAAGAGGGCTTTGATAGCTTTCCAGAAAGTCCTTGGTTTCCCAAATCAGTGCTTCCTACCAAAATTTATGGCCATTTGAAGTTTTACTTCAAATTGGCATTCCAAAAATAACATAAATCTAGCTATTAACTTTAATTTTTGACTTTGGAAAAATTTCCACAAAAATTCCATGGCCCTGCCATCCCGCAACCAATCGGGACCTGCCACATGGCACCTCGGAGGCGAACCAAATTTTAAAACTTGTTTTTTTGAAAATTTTACCTTGGGAAAATTTTCCCACTTTTCCCCGCATCCCCACAAACCCGTGACCAATCACATGTTGACATGTGGCTAGGCAGAAGCACAAGAGGTCTTTGGACTTAACATTTTTTTCCCTTTGGAAAAAAATTCATTTTTCCTCTGTGGCATTACACCGCGCCCTACCTTGGAAATTGCTCCTTCACGCATGCGCGGGCCCACGCAAGTTTTTAGACCTTTCTCCCTTTTTGGCTAAATGCCTTGGATTTTTCCACCACCTGTCACCCACACCCAACCATGGTTTGACACATGGCACCCTTTCTACCTTTGGTGGAGGTGCACGTGAAATTCCTCCCTAGTGCTTTTACCCTAAAATCCTAAATCTTTCACCACTCTCACTGTCTGCTTCTTTCTCGGACCAATACCTAAGTGACATGTGGCATCACGGAGTCGGTGTGGGTGCAAACCAATTCGAGTTACCTTGCACTTTTTGCAAAAGAGACTTAAATTCTCAACCCACTCCATCAGCCCGCCATTTCTCCCAACCAACCAGGGAGTGACACGTGTCTCCCTCGCTGGGCTCATGGGTGTGTGAATGCATTTTGTGCTTTTGCACCCAAAAAGGAAAAATGCACCAAGTTCCTCCCGCTCCACTGACCCATGCAAGGGGGAATTTTCCTCCCTAGGCCCACGGACTCTCCCTAGGAAAATTTCTCCCCTAAAGTCTACCAGCTCATATCTTAAAAATATAAGGAGTTATGTGGACTTCTTTATATCACTGAAAAGGTGAGAAAATTTCCTATCTAATGGGAATGATTTATGGAAATTTTGGAAGCATTAAGTATGAGAAAAATCCTATAGAAACTTTGAGGCTGCTAGAGAGTAGGCATGGGGGTAAATTACTCCTTGAACCTAACTAGAACATATAACCCTAAAATTTTAACCTTGTGAACTTGTTATTAGTTAATGAAGGAAACATATGTTGTAGTACATTGGTCTTGTTCCAGAACCTATTAGTGAAAACTAATGTCTTGCAACCTGGTTGTAGACACTTCAAATAAAAAAATTATCCCATAATTTTCTAGCTAACCCTAGGTTGTTTCTTGGCTCTCAATTGGTTGTTTAAATGGGCACTACGGATACTAGATGTAATGGAATTACTTGAATATAAATACAAATATGCTAGAGTATATAATATATTATTATGCCTCTTCTAGGAGGCAACCTTCTAAGTCTTACAATAAGACATTAACTCATACTATACACACCTATGGGGAGGAACTACTCACCCATATATATAGGTATGATTGTGAAAGGTCATACCCCTTCATTAATATTAGTTTTGATTAAATAAATATGGAATTTATTAAGTTTATTCTAATTAGGAATAGAAGTAATTAAATATATAAAGTGACCCAAGTAACTAAGAAAGTAGATATGTGAAACCCTATAGTGCAAAGAGAGTTAGAAATAACTCAAATTGTTGATTCGAGTTTGATGGACTGTCTCGCAAAGATGACTAGAGAAACAATATGAGGAAATGATTGTTCCAAGGTCCAGAAAAGTGTAGATTTAGGTAATCGGAGTGGACTGGTGCCTGAATAGGTACAAGGGCACATGTGGGCACCCTAGTTTGTCAAAAATCTTTATAAACTTCCTCCGAGGTGTCGTTTAATCGTACCTACCATCATCTCAACACCATTTCCCTTTATCAACCCTATACCTTTTCATGCTACCTCAATCTGTGATAGATTTGAGGGGGATTACCTATACCCTTAACAGGGGTAACCACTTCTTATTATTGTCCGTGCATCTTTAAAAATACAAGTCTTACGACAACAAGGGCTAATGTAGACACCAAATTTGTGTCTTATGACCCCCTGTGCCCCGCATCTCATTTCGCAACCTAACCTCATCACCTAAACCTTACACAATTATTTATTAATTACCTTATAATTAATAAATCCACATCGCCATACCTGCCACCTCATTTCACCACCTCATCATGACCTAGTCTTAACCCTAAATTAACCTAATTAAGACCTATAACTTGGTCCACATCCACACCCATGACTAATTACTCCTCACCCGCACCTAAAACCAACCTCATAATGACTTGACCAAGCCCGCAACTAATCCCTCGGGAGAAAAGGAGGGAAAGCTGGCTATTTTACCAAAAATAGCCCACTTTGACCTGACCGATACCGGTTCTACTCGACCATCGTCGGTTGCATAAACCGCCATCGGTTCCTCAAATGACCACTCCCAACCAAAAACAAGGGATCGATTTTCATTTGATCGGGAGGAGGAGAAATCATTGAAAGGATCTGGATTTGCTTGGCCGAACAGAGACAAGTGAAGAAACAAGAAGAGTTTGCAGAGAAGGACATCAAGTCCAAGAATGCAACTAAATAACCAGAGCCAGGTGACACTCATCCGAGCATCGAGAGAGGAGATAGCTCATCTTGGATTGTCGGATCGTCCTACTTGAGCCCTGCCTTCATCATCATAGTCTTGGAACCTGCATCTTCATCGAGAACAGTAAGTAGTGTCTTGTATGTTTCTAAGCACCATTTCTTGAGCCTGCAGATTGATAGTAATTATAAGCTCATTCTTAGATCTACTACCTACCAGCACCCTGCACTTAACCTTCATCCATACATCCTTGTACTACCTAGAAGACCATTTTATCACACTCTGAGTCTTCCCTGCCCTCTCATTATTCCCCTCAGCCATCCACCAGTCTTAATAACCCCACAATCACCCTGCAACCAACCTCTATCCAGAAGCACCTAGATTACTGACCCTACCGGTGTCGGTTATCCCCTACCGGCAATGGTTCTCTAACCGCGGTCGGTTATCCAGTGACCGGCATCGGTCACTGTGACTTATACCCCAAAACCTTCCTCTCGCCTATTTGTCACCTAACAACCTCAGGTCCAGTCTGGTTTATCCCTGTAACTCAACCTGAATGTATCAATGACCAGTAACCGAACAAACAACGTGACTCTTTATTATTGATAGTTTAGCCTCTATTTGCTTTGTAACGAGGTACCTAAATCGTGAGTTTGCAATAGCTTTCTTTGTTATCATTTGTGTTAATTCGTATTAAAAGGGGAACTGACCACCTTCAAAAGGAAGTTTTATATTTCCTGGGCCTAAGGCAGCTCCCTCATTTATTGTCTAATTAAAATCTGGTGGTCTTGTATTCTTACTTGCAGGTAGTCCTTCCAAGACAAAAAGGAGTTCTTCGCAGTCGATCTGATCTTTCTCTACGGTACGCGCACACCATCTCAACATTCAACAGGTATTCCTCCTAGCCCTAACCCTTATCTGTTTCTCAAAGGAATGAAAGGATAGAAGCAAGTCTATTCCACAGAGCCGAAACATTCCGTGCGAAACATTTTGGCACGCCCGGTGGGACCCATTTCGGGTTTCTGTTTCTCTTGCTTGCTTTCATTTAGGAAGCATACTTGTTGTTTGCTGTTTTTGTTATATTTAGTAAAAGAATTTGTCTTGTTTTCCCAGTTTTGCATTAGTGAAAGCCATCTTCTTTGCTTCATCGAATATCATTTTCGATTTGGGTTTAAAACACGTGCATTACATTCTTGCTTGTTGTTTTCAATTCTAGTGAACATAGATTAAGTAACAGGTCGTACACGTGGGGGTGATTTCCACGGTATTGACAGGAAATTAATCTTACTTTCACTACACAACACATACCAAATCACTTCATAATTAACACAACAACTCAAAACATCCCCCCTTTTCCGTGGTATTCCTCCACCCGATTGAGGTAACCTTATAAGCCAAAACAAACTTGACATTTCCCCTAAGTCTTTTGTTTAGGATTCTGACATCATTCTATGTCTAAAGGCATAAGCCCACAATAATTAAAATTAACCCTAGGGTTAGTCTCTGGATTTGCGTGTGCATCTTGCTTGTTTTCAATTCTGTTTTCTCTGTTATACATTGTCTTCTGTGATCACCTTAGAACAATTTGATAAATGTACTAAGCGTTGTTAACAATCAAATCAACAGCTTCTTATATTTTCTTATACCAATCTTATAACACCACATCGGTTAACTGATCGACGTCGGCTATAGTCTAACCGACATCGGTTATCAGACCGATATCGGTTACTGTCTTTTACAGTTCTTGACAAACCAACAACCTACCAATTTCACCATTCTGAGGTTGTTTCTGTTCTGATAGATCGAAGCCCTACTGTGTACTCTTGTCCATGGTTGTTATCACTCGGAAGCAAGCCGCCGCCATGGTTTCACATGCCTGCTCTGTGCCTTTGCCTGAATCACCCCCTTCACATTCTATAGGGAACCCTACGGACACCAGTGAGATCCCCAAAATTCCTGTAGGAGATAAGGAATTTGCCAAATTTTTGGATGCTAATCCTAGCGCTGTACAATACTATTTGTCTCATGCCCCTGACCGTACGCCCGATGGTCAACTCCTTGTTGGCATGCCTATTAGTATAGCTGCTCATTTAGCTCCCACTCCGCCTGATAACACCGTCTTGCCTTCTGCATCCTTAGCCCCGTCTCCCAATCCGACGGCTTCAGAGGTTCATACGACACAGATTGGCTTTCCTTGGGTTAATCTTGGGCCCCACATGTCATTACCACCGACTGCTCCTACCTCGTCTCTCTTGCAGACTGCTCCGTTCATGACTTGCTCTCTGCCACCTGTCCACACGAGCTTTCCTTCTCAAGCTCCGCCTACCTTTTCATTCCCACACACGTATCCAGTGACCTCAACATCTTATATAGGACATCCCTATTCGGTCGCCTCAACATATTCGTCCCCCATACCTTATCAACACTTAACCCCACCATTGTCTAGCGGAGGCCCTTGGCCCAATTTGCCTCCGTTTACCACAACCGCACCATCATCTCATCCAACCACGGATTTCATCAAACAAATGATGGACAAAATGCAAAATCTGGGGCTTGTTTTGGAAGTCGTAGCGCCTTGACATACGAGCAAGTTTTTCGAGAGCCTATTCACCCTTCATCCCCCTTCATTCATATCCTCCTCAATGGGAATTGCTGAAATTTACTTGTTTTAATAGTAAAGAGGATCCTCAACAACACTTGTGATCATTTAGACATGCTTGTTATTTGATTGCTCATGATGATGCCTTTTTACTCCACACCTTTCCCATATCCTTATCAGGACCCGCCTTGGAGTGGTACAGTGCTTTAACCCAGCACTCAATCTTCTCTTTTAACCAACTAGCCCAATCTTTCTTGGATCATTTCTCCATTAACATTGCCAAGAAAGTATCTATCACCGACCTCTATGCCATCCGAAAATTTGAAGATGAATCTATCACAGATTTCGTTGGATGATGGCGGGGCCTTATCAACCAACTTACATATGCCTTGCCTCAGGCTGAACTTATCGAACTTTTTACGTGGGCATGCTAAGCACATCTCTCCTACCCTTCAAATTCAAACCTTCCGCACATTTGACGAGGCCTTTACTATGGCTCGGAAACTAGAAATTCGAGCCTTAGAAGAAGAGAAATTGCGGTTGCGCAACAAAAACCCCAATTTCTGAACTCCAGATTCCACCAATAAACCAAACACCACCACTCCTCACACATCTACTTCTTCGAAATCAAAAGGAGCTGTCCATGCGGTGATGGTAAAATCCCAACCACCGTCTAATACCCCGCCGAAAACCACCTATAAGTATAAAGCAGAGCCCATCAACTACACTCCCTTGGGAGAAACATATGGTGTGATATTGGAAAAATTGCTTAAAGCAGGAGCCATTACCTTACCTCCTGTTAAACCTCATTCGGGTTTGATTCCACTCGCGCCATACCTTCTTGGTACAAAGAAAATGACTTCTGTAACTTCCACCGCGTGAAGGGACACAGTCATGAAAACTACAAGATGTTGAAAAACATAGTGCAGGAAATGGTTGATGTGGGGGATATAGCCCTCGATAATCCTAACGCCCCTGCTAACCGAAATTTGAAAATCTTCAACAAACCATTCCCGAATCACTCTTCTAACAGTAACATAAACCAAGATATCTTAGCCGAGGAGAGTGTTCATGAGATCCATGCAGTCTTCGACTCCCAGCCAAAAGCCTCTATCGAGAAAATTTTGAATCAAGCCTCTTCACTGATGCAGGGGCCCGAACCTCTTTCACCACCATCAAGACAAAGCGAAATCATTCCTTTATCCGTAAAGGAATTAACCGCCCAGAGTCCTCTTCTCATAGATGAGTCTTCTTACACCACATCCCTACAAGACTGTGAGCGGATGTTATCCAACTTATCTATTTCCCAAACGTCTCTTTCTACCATTCTTGCTGTACAAGAAGAAGGCTCGCCACTTCTTTTGTCATCCTTAGATGAAAAACCTCTTGAACCGACATCACCACATTCTTTAAACATGACGGATCCTCTCAAACACGCCCTCCTACCTATTAGTTCTTCATCGCCTAAATCTTTTCAGCGACCGGTTGACCTCTTAACGCCCATTGATACAGTGCCTCATCTACCCCCTGTATCACACCCACAATGGACCGGAATCACAACCCACCTTTCTTCCATACAAAAGTTCCTATTCACACGTGAGGACTGTCATTCCCCAGAAGATAGACGGGTCCTATGGGAACGTTTGAGTACGCCATATTCTACTCAAATGCAGATGACTGATCCAGATGCCTCTACCATATACCCGAAGTGTTTACAGAAGCTTAAAATGCCTATGTCCTCATCTTCACCCCCCTCATCTTTACCAAATACCTCATCCACTTCTATTAACCTAACCAAATCTTCCCCTACGCTTGGGACCTCACCAATACCCAGTCTAACACACCCACCTAAGTGGCTTGATTTATCTAAAAATAAAGCCGTCCATCCCATTAGGAGACAGACTCAATCCCCTCAACCTATGCCTCTATCACAACTAAAACCCCTCGTCGTCACACTTACCTTCCATATTGGGACCCCATCCCTCTACCTTGCATCAATATATCATACCTCCTGCGTTTTCTTTAAAGCAACCTACGCCTTCTGCACCCATACAGAAATCCAAGGGTATAGCAACACCATCACCCCGCGTATCCTGTCCACCTACCAATCCTAAACAAATTCCATCATCAAAAGAATTGTTTGCTGCCACTCCTATTTCTCCGTGGTTGTTTTCTGATACCATATCATCTGTGGCCTCATCATCTAACCAGCTAAACATAGCTTCTGCGCCAAAGAAGCCACGTTTAGTTAAAACCCATTATCAAAACCCCTTGGCTAAACCACCACCCATACAAACCAACCATACCACGTCATCACCAGAATCGACCCAGTCAATAGCCTCCTCTTCCTCTGACTTTGACCCACTCAAAGGGTCTTACGCCAAAATCCTTGCTATGTTGGTAGAGAATGCGACTATTTCCCTACCCCCACTTAGACTTTATGATCCATCTAAACCTCGACCTATAGGTTATGATGAGTCTAAAATCTGCGCTTACCACCACACACCAGGACATGACGTAGAGGGATGCAAAGCATTGAAAGCCATACTTCGTCAGTCACCTCTCTCAGATAGAAAAGTTAAGAAAGACAATTTACGAAGAGAGAGACCTTTAGCTTCAATTCCCTCTCCTATACCACCTGTCCCCACCTCACCAAGATCTATCATTATTACAGCCCCACCTCTCGAAGACCATGACCTATCCCTACCGTCTTCCTCCTCTCGTATTCACGAGATCAATATGATTAGTGTTGCTTTACTCGAGGCGGAAAAACAATGGGAAAGCGAAAACACACTGCGGCATCTCTTTCTCCGTCCACCATCCCGATGGCACCACCACCTAAAGTAGTTATTCGCGGACCCACCTATCCCATCTCTAATGGAATTTCCCACCGAACCATGATCAAACAAACTTCACTAATCACTGTAAAAATGACACTTTGTATGATCTCATTCGAGACTTCAATCTCATCGACAAGCTCTCGTTGAAATCCTTCAAGGGATAGAGGTCTTACCTAATGAAACCTTTCTGTTACCTCTATTCTAACACCCAATCACGTTGCTTCACTCACCAAACAATCTATCTCCCCAACCACTTCTGTCTCTGTACAGCAAGCCGCTGCTGTCAGTTTCTCCGAAGACGAAATTATCGACTTTGGTGCTGAAGATCCTGACCCTGCTCTTTTCATCTCAGCTTATGTTCGGGACATTCGGGTGCGTCGTGTTATGATTGACGGGGCGCTAGCCTAAACATCATCTCTTCAAAAGCCTTCCAACAAATGAATATCCCTTCTAGTTGCATGTGTGCCAACCCCATCATGTTGCGGTCATTCAATGATGCTATTACTTCTACCTTAGGCACCGTGATCCTTAACATTCGTGTAGGGCCACGCACTTTACCCGAACTCTTCTATGTCCTTGAGGGAGAGTTCCAATACAATATGTTGTTAGGCCGCCCTTGGATCCGGGCTATGGGATGCGTTCCTTCCACCTTACATAGATGCATAAAATTTGAGTACGAGGGGAAGTCCTACACCGTAAAAGCTGATCCTCCCCCCTTCAAAACCTGCAATATGTTGTATCGCCCTAATGATGTGCTTGTACCAGTCAAGACACCCATTCATCCAACCCAACCATCCACTTCAATGCACCTACACCTTCAACCAATGAAACTTCCATCACAAATACCACTTCCTTTCCCCCCAGATAACATCCCAACCTCCGACCCTTAGTAGATGTTTTTCAACGCCTTATCTGGGGGAGTATCCCTATATAACGTTAGTTCTTTCCATACCCCACGGGAGTACGGACGATTACATGAACATCCTACCTATGACCGTCGTGTGGGGAAGTAATCCCCTACGGACCACCTCATTGCCGCACCAACCTAACATATGGGGGTGTCGACGCATCTTCCGTTACCCCTGAACCTCCTCTTGGTGTGGTTCCTTTCCAATCCGATTTTCAATACCTAACAAATCGTCGTTTCGCCCTCACCTTCTTGACTCGTTGTGCTTGGAAAGGCTTTGGTTTTGGTCTTTATGAACAAGGCCGACATACACTCATTCCCGTGACTACACGCAAACACAATGATCGTAGTGGTCTCGGTTTTCCTGAAACACTTACACCGGAGAAACCTCATGTGTCAGTTGTGTCCTGGAAGATGATGATGTCACCCCTACCAAACCATCATCACCCATTTTTCCATCATCACCCACAGAGTCGATAGACCCTGAATCTATCCCTCCTAACTTTTTTTTTCATAAATGCTATCTTCCTAGGTCCTCTCACTTATCAACGAGATAATGAGGACCCATCTTCTCTTCCCCTTCTGTATCCAGACATGATCGAGGAGGATTCACCTTCAATTAATGTTGTTGAGTGCCAGGATGATGACTCCATCCTCACTTATCTTGGCGCGGATGACTCTTATATTCAACGTGCCTTACCATCTGAAACTCAAACCATGTTGAATGAGTCGACTATAGAAATCAACATCCACACAGAGGAGGATCCTCACATTGTGAAGATCGGACAATCCCTTAATACATCAGAACAAGTCGCCTTTACTACCTTTCTCCGTACCCGCAACCAAGCTTTCGCTTGGTCCTACGCTGACATGCCAGGAATTGATCCTGACATTGCTGTCCATAACATCACCCTAAATCCCGATTCCAAACCAGTCAAACAAAAACTGAGAAAAATGCATCCACGCATTGCCCTCTTGGTCAAAGAAGAGCTTCAATGACTTCTTTCTGTTTCCTTCATTTTGCCTATTGACTATCCTCAATGGATTTCTAACATCGTACCTGTCACTAAAGCGACGGGGGACTTCGGATATGCACGGATTTCCGAGACCTTAACCTCGCTTGCCCCAAAGATGACTTCCCCCTCCCAAGTATTGATCAACTTGTTGATCTCACTGCGGGCCATGAAATGCTCTCTCTCATGGATGGTTTTTCGGGATACAATCAAATTTTGGTAGCCCTGGTCGATCAACATAAAACTACCTTCATAACTCCTTGGGGAACCTTCTGTTATCGTGTCATGCCATTTGGCCTTAAGAATCTTTGGTGCGACCTATCGTGGGCTATGACTTACATTTTCATGACATTATGCACACTATCCTTGAAGATTATGTCGATGATCTTCTTGGCAAATCTAAACATCGCGTGAACATCTCAATGTTTTAACCATTATTTTCGATCACTTTATTCAATATTCGGTCCGGCTTCAACCAAAGAAATGTGTCTTTGGTGTTCTTTCGAAAAACTTCTTGGCTTTATCGTCTCTTTGCGTGGCATTGAGGTCGATCCGTCTAAAGTCAAAGCTATCCTAGAAATGCCCCACCCAAAAACCTCAAACAATTACATAGTTTGCGGGGTAAACTTCAATCCATCCGGGCGTTTCATCTCCCACTTTCGGATCGATGTCAACCTTTCCATCACCTTCTTAAAAAGGACATTGCCTTTCAATGGAGCGAAGAGTGTCACCAAGCCTTTGAAGCTCTCAAAGCCTATCTCTTGCAGCCACCCGTGCTTATTCCACCTCAGGATGATCACCCTTTCTACCTTTATCTTTCTGCCACTGACCATGCTATAGGAGCCATGCTTGCATCGGGACTCGGCACGTCGAGAACAAGCCATTTATTATATAAGTCGTACTCTCGTGGATTACGAGACTAGGTATACACATGTAGAAAAATTGTGCCTAGCCCTATCATTCGTAGCCACCAAACTTCGACATTACCTCCTGAATCACAAAACTTTTGTCATTACCAACACGGACCCCATTCATTATATGTACGCCAAACCACATCTAAACCAACGCATCACCCGATGGCTTATGCTCCTCGCTGACCTCGACCTTGAGTTTGTACAACAGAAGTCAATCAAAGGACAAACTATTGCGGACCAACTTGCGGAGGCCCCTTTACCTGGGGAACAATTTACCAATTTTAATTTCCCCGACGAACTCATCGCCACTCTTTCACTCAGGGAAGAGTCGTATCCAATGACCCTCTTCTTCGATGGATCCAAATGCCAGCGGCGGGGGGCGCGTTGTTCTCATTCCTCTTGACGCTGAGCCTATGCCTCTTTCATTCCGGCTCGATTTCCCCTGCACTAATAATACAGTGGAATACGAGGCCCTTGTTTTGGGTCTCCAGGTTGCGTTACACTTAGGTGTCAAATCTATTAATATTTTTGGCGACTCTCAATTGGTAGTCAATCAAGTTATGGGCATCTACCAATGTAAAAATGAGGAACTTCAAAAGTACAAACATTACGTGGATTCACTTTTGACCTCATTTACTCGATATTCTATCCAGACCATTCCCTGCTCCACTAACAAATTTGTGGATACTATGGCTTGCTTAGCCTCGCAAATTCCTGCATCACCAACTGACTCTGACATATTCGTCTTGGTCCAACAACTCTTTGCCCCATCTTACTCAGCCCCGGTTGTTTATATGATAAATAATGTGTCTGCTAATTCACAGGATACCTAGTACCACCAATTTCACGACTACCTTACAACCTCTTCTCTCCACGACCTAACCAACTAGTACTGGCAAACGCGCTTTTCTTAAACGTGTTTCTCGTTATGTCATCATGGGGGGACTCCTTTATAAACGTGGCTTTGATGGTATCCTCCTTCGATGTCTAACCGGTGCGAGAGTCACCTATACCATCCAACAGGTCCATGACGGTATTTGTGGCGGACATTTTAGTGGCCTTGCCATGGCTAAATGAATCCTTCGCCTAGGTTATTATTGGCCTACTCTTAATAATGACTGCTACGAATATGTTAAGCGTTGTGTTATGTGTCAACAACATGCCAACCTTCAACATACTCCTAGCCATCCGCTATAGGTCGCACGAGATCTTTGGCCTTTCTCACAATGGGGTTTAGACCTTATTGGTGAGATCCACCCACCCTCTTCGCAACGTCACCATTGGATTATCACAGCAACCGAATATTACACAAAATGGGTGGAGGCCATTCCACTCATTTCAATCAAAAAAAAAAAATATAGAGTTCATTAACCACCACATTATCTGTCGTTTTGGTGTTCCTCATCGCCTGATAATAGATAATGGAAAATCTTTCAAAAATAAGTTGTTGCAAGACCTTTGTGACAACTTTGGTATCAAACTTAGCTTCTCATCACCCTACTATCCACAAGCGAATGGACAAGCCGAATCTTCTAATAAAACCCTGACCAAAATCCTCATGAAAGTTGTTAATGATTCTGGAAGAAATTGGCATGATCACATTCCCTTTGCCCTTTGGGCTTATCGTACTAGCATTCGTACCTCCACTAATGCCACACCATTTTCTTTGGTATATGGTACCGAGGCGGTCTTGCCTCTCGAAATACAAATACCCTCCCTCAGAATATCTCTTCAGGATATTCTCACCAACGATGATTTCCACCAAGAGCGGTTAGCCCAATTAGAGCTTCTTGACGAGCGTCGTCTTACGGCTCTTGACCACCTTCAAATCTACCAAAAACGCATCAAGCGTGCTTATGATAAACGACTTCATGAGCGTACCTTTAAGGTTGGTGATCTTGTCCTCAAAGAGAATCAACATGTAACCAAACTAGAAAAGAGAAAACGTGGAAAATTTGCTCCCAATTGGATTGGGCCTTACATAATCACTCACACTTATGGATCAGGCACTTATCGTTTAGCTTCGCTTAATGGTAAACCTGAGCCTGAACCCCTTAATGCCTTGCATCTTCGACCATTCTACTGTTGAATTTAGTGTTATATCACTTCTTATCTACCTACCGCTCGTCCCTTGAGCTCATTTTACCACCACATACACGTTGTTTCCTACATCTTAAAATAAAATCAAGCTCACATAGTTTGATTCTCACCTCCCCTTAAAGATGCCTTCCCCTTTTTAGTCTAGTCCATGACTTCAAAGTATTAAAATGACACATTCTTAATTATATGCTTATGGGATTTTCTTGAGTCAAACTTCCTACCAAACTAGATGCTTTACGCCAAAAGGACATCTAGCTCTCTAAATTATATATAGACTGCTCCCCCGAAGGACAGCTATGCACTAAAACCATCTGCTACTATAAATAGACTACTCCCTTGAAGGACAGCTATACACAGTCAGCCTTTATCAGAAGCTTCTCACATTGATCAGCTTCGTGAAGACCTCAAGAATAAAACAAAAAAATATCCCTTGTAGACTTCCCGCATCGATCAGTCTATATTCAGCAAAATAAAAGCCACATTCAAAAGAACTTTTGAGTCATGGACTTGTCTATTTGGGTTAGGTTCTCTTTCGTCGGAATACTCACTTTATAACAAGTTCTCTGTGTCTCAGCTACACCATCCACTTCACCTCACCATTTGTTAAAACAACACAACTCAAGGGACGTGACGTACACCCGATATATTGTGATCATACAACTCTTTTCACCTATTGACTTCTCGTCTATGCACGGTACCTAGGGGTTCAAGCTCATTCTACGTTATTATGTGGTTTGTTTAGCTCTTTTCACCTACGGAGCACTCTTTCCTCTTTGACTCGAATCTAGGATTATGTGTTGATCTTAATCAGGACATGGTTCCCTACCACTTAGGTAGGCTAACTTTCGTGTCACTTATACCTATTCCAAAATCACCAATTCATTACCAACACCAACAACATTACCCTACCAATATCAATATCAATATTTTTACCAACCAACAAATTGCCTAACCATACCTAAATTGCCTGAATTCACCTCTCCCTGGTCCTAAGGGAGAACTACATTGGTCTGAGGCCCCTCCTTGCTTTGTGCAATGGGCTATGTAGGTAGCACTTAGGAGACATGGAGTCTCCCGAGGTTAGCTCGACCATCCCCTACCATACCCTATCATGTGTTGTAAATATAAATATTTTTTGTGTATTTCTATTTGCCAACATTCATCTTTATCCTTTGTCAAACAAAACAAAAACAACATTCAAAACACAACCATTCTTATTATTATCATCACTCAAAACCACATACATCTTTAGTTTTATTTTAGATGTTAAACAAATACATCTTCTCTATCATCGACTCACAGGTCGGCATCCTTATTTATTCTTATATTCCTATGAAATTCACTTAGACCCTTGCACCTCCTCCCGAATCAGGTGGTGATCGTGATCGTCGGTGCCCCTCAGTTGGCCTCTCCATCCTCAAAGGTGCCACTACCATTGGTTCCTCCCATTGATCCGCCAACATCTCTTGTAACATACGAATACGTCCTCTCGCGTGGAGGAATCTTGCCTCCAGTCTCTCCACTCGTAACTTGTGAAACTTCTAACAATCCCATTGTCTCATTCACCTGTGTTTGAAGCTGGTGAGCCAACTCCTGTAGATGATCTCTCTCCGTTGTAATCATAGCTATGTCTGGGCACTCACGTGCACCTCGCAGCTCTGCTACCCACCATACTCTATAGGCCTCTCGTCGTTCCCGCATCCATTACCCTACGATCGATTTTATCTCTTCCGGCCCTCTCGGAGGTGTAGGCCGGGAGGTGAGAATGCTACCTCGCCTCGCGTCGATCCTCATATATGGTCTATATGTCATCGGTATATCCTAAACGAACCCAAATTGTCGCCGCACGCGATCTAGAGGAATCCTCTCGTACTCACCCGGCTTTACCTTTGCCCCTGCGATCCATCTCAATCGCTCTACACCCTCAACTCCTCAGCTATGTTCTCTATCACCATATAGTTCCCGTAAGGCCTCCAACAAATATCCGCAATCGTCACCATCTCCCATACCTATCTATAATACTTGATGTCATCTATCACGGCCTGGGATCTCGCTTCTTGTTCTGTCTGGACCCATCGTATAAATCCCAACCTTTGCACTCCTGCCTCTCCCGACTCGATGGGTCGGCCTATTGGATGCACACAAATAATATGCTCATAGGCCCAACAATGTAATAAGTACGAACAATCCAGTGTCGTCCTGTGTTTTCACTTGCAAGCCCATAGACCCCTATATAACTCTGCCAGATATGCGGGTGCCCATGCGAAAGTCACGCTCATTTCTATCATTTCCCAAATAACACTCATCAACGCTTTTGGAAATCTTCCCCCTTCCGCCCTCGGAAATGCATAATACCCCACCACTATCATTAATAGCATGGCCACCTTTTTCCTCGGGTGTGTTGCATACATTGTACCATACGTAAAAGATAAATCTCATATGTCAAATCTCATGCAAAACCCAAATATTCTGTTATCGCTGCCCACCCCATGCAGGCAACGCCTAATACACTATTTTTCCTATCATTGGGAGTCTCAAAATACGAAACACATCTTCCAAAATCACTTTGTCATCTCCCTATTGGCAAGTAGAAGGTATTCTTTCTGGATTCCATCTCTCGATCAACGCTTACTGCAACATAGCATGTTACGCGTGATTCTTGAATAATAGTAGATTCCACTTAACCCCAAATGATTTATCAATGCCCATTCAAGTGACTAGTGTTACATCCGCTCATATTACAACAACAACGGCCGCTATGAACGATATCATTCATCCTTAACCATGCCTCTGCTGCATTACATCAAAAGCGACACATAATTATTCAAAAGAACAAATCTCTACGGGTTTTTTTCTCAAATTTTGAAAACTCTTATAGTGACCGATATCGGTTATAAATAACCGATACCGGTTTTGCGAACGATTTGATAATTCTAAAATACCGGTCATTTTTATCAAAAATATACCTATCCCCCGCTTAAAATATACACCTACGATAATTATTTTGCCGTTTACTCTATTTATACCTAAAAACATATGTGACCACCATGTTTACCTACCCCCATAGCACTCACCCCATCCCCAACCCTTGCGCTATCACCTTGTCTTTCTCATCTTTACCCACTTACACTTCTCTCATCCTATTCACAAAATATGCAAGAATCAAATTACAACCAAACAGTTTACCTCTCGGGATGCAGTGACAGCTGGGGGCGAAACATGTCTTCCCCTCGTCCCTACCTGTTTGGATGCTTCTCCTCATTCACCATGTTCACTACCCTCTTGAAATATAACTTGTCTTTACGCCTTCTAAATCTCAGCCCACGCTCACTTCACCTATCTCTTTCCTCCTTATCACTCAAATTATTTCATGTAATTACTTGTAGCATCATCAAATCAGTACATGGCATTCACATATTTAACTTGTTGCATGACTCTAAAAAAATAAGAATGCTTAAAATAAGAACTTAATTTACCAACCAACATTCTATTTTTAGGGACATAATTCTTGCAACCGATATCGGTTACTTAACCGATATCGATCATACACTTACGACATCGGTTACATAACCGATGTCGGTCATGTTCCCCTTGTTTCCCAAACCTAAGTCGTTTCTTCATTTTTGCAAATTTTTGTGGCGCCCATCCCTTTTTCCTGCATAAATGTCGATTGAGAAACAGGAGGCTGAAGCTGTGTAGATTTTATTGATCTCAATCAGTAAAAAAGTACATTGAATAGGCTGCAATATTTATAGATATTGCACAGCCATATACATCTAGAAAATGAGTTGCACAGGTGCAACCACAAACCAGAATAAACAAGCTTCCAATAACATCCGGGAAGCAAAATTACATAAAAACAAATATATTGTTTATAACAATATAACAATGTGCATACTGACAAATATGGTTGATTAACCATATAACAAGTATAACCATTTATTATTTAATTAATAAAATTAATTAAATAATCCTACTATGCATAATTAATAATAGGATAATAAAATTTATCCTAACATTCCCCCCCTTAATTGTGCATTGTCTGAAGAGATGAGGAGAGAAATGCTCTGAACAACTCGAACTTGTCACGTGCAAGTGACTTTGTGAAAATATCTGCTCGTTGTTCAGCTGTTGGACAAAATTGAAGCTGGATGTTGTGCTTCAATACATGTTCGCGTATGAAATGAACCTGAACTTCAATGTGCTTTGTTCTCTCGTGAAAAACTGGATTGCGAACAAGTTTGAGAACACCTTCATTGTCTACATACATGGTAGTCGGTTTGTCCTGTGGTATTCCAAGTCCTTCCAGTATGCGACGTAGCCAAATCGCTTCACGCAGACGACTTCTCTGCGAGCGATACTACGATACTTCTACTTCTGTGGAAGAGCGAGAAACAAAGTGTTGTTTCTTACTTCCCCATGATATTGGTCCAGATCCCATAAAGAATACAAATCCAGAAGTGGATTTTCTATCATCAATGTTACTGCATGATCGAATCGAATATCCAATCAAGAAGAAGTTTTCATTCTTCTTGTATTCTAGACCAAGATCCACTGATCCTTTGAGATATCTCAAAATGCGCTTTGCTGCTTTCCAATGACAAATTTTGGGTTCCTGCATGAACCTGGATAGATAGCTCACTACAAAGCTGATATCTGGTCTAGTGTAGGTCAGGTAAATGAGACTCCCAATCAGCTGCCGATAGAGAGTGGCACTTACCTCAGGAGATGGATCTGAACGAGATAACTGTAATCTGTTCTCCATAGGTGTAGCAATTGGTGTGCAATCCATCATCCTAAACTTCTCGAGCATTGTCTTGGTATATTTCATCTGAGAAACAAAGATGTGATTCTCTTTCTGCCATACTTCCGATCAAGGCAGTAGTGCATAAGCCGAGATCTGTCATGTCGAATGATCGCTTAAGATCTTTCTTTGTTTCATCAATCATCTTCACTAAACTACCAGTGATGACTAGATCATCGACATAAACTACAACAATCACCATCTCCCCCCCTTGCTTTTTGAGGTAGAGATTGGGATCGTATGGATTTCTAACAAATCCATGTTGTACGAGATGCTCATCAATCTTGATGTACCATGCCCGGGGTGCTGTTTGAGGCCATACAGAGATTTCCTGAGTCTGCATACCTTTTCTTCTTGACCAGGTACAACATATCCCTCAGGTTGAGTCATGTAGACTTCTTCTTGCAAATCTCCATTCAGGAAGGCACTTTTTACGTCCATTTGGTGAACTTTCCATCCAAACTGAGCAGCTAGAGCAAAGATCATCCTGATCGTTTTGATCTTAGCTGTGGGAGCAAATGTCTCCTCATAGTCAATGCCTTCTTTCTGTGCGTACCCCTTTGCTACAAGTCTTGCTTTACACTTGTCCACTGTCCCATCTGCTTTGTACTTAGTTTTGAATATCCATCTGCAACCAATGGGTTTCTTCCCTGGTGGAAGATCGACAAGCTGCCAAGTGTTATTCTTCATCACTGATTGATATTCAGAATCCATGGCATCTTTCCAAGCTTTTGACTGTAGGGCTTCCTGGACTGTAGATGGCTCGTCTGTTTCAATAACTCTACTCATCAAAGCAAAGTTAACTTCTTCTCTTGCTTTACTGCGAGTCCGTGGTCTAGGGGTGGATGTATCCGGTGGAGCATCCAATCTTGCATCTCGTAATGTACTTGTACACCATTTAGGCATACGTTGAGTTGTTCCCATGGGTTGTGGTTCTATCTGATCAACACCATCATCCCCATCATCACTTTCATCTTCCGAGGGAACATTTTCTTGTTTTACAACTGGTGAAAAATCTACATCTTGCGAGTCCGGAGGAGGAGTCTCTGCTTCCTTCTTCTCGAAAAACTCAACATCTCTGCTTGTGTAGACTTTTCTGGTCTTAGGATCCATCAGTCTGTACCCAAGAGTCTCTTCACTGTATCCAATGAAGATGAGATTTTGTGACTTCATGTCCAATTTCTTTATATTCTATTTGGGTATGTGCATGCTGGCTTTGCACCCGAATACTCTGAGGTGTGCAATGGATGGTTTCCTCTTTGACCATGCTTCTTGTGGTGTAATTCCATCAAGAGCAGTTGTGGGCACTCTGTTTAACAAATACACTGCTGTTTTTGCTGCTTCTACCCAAAATGTCTTTGCAAGTTCGAATCATCGATCATGCATCGCACCATTTCCATGATAGTACGATTTCTTCTCTCGACAACACCATTTTGCTTTGCGGTGTGTGTGGAGGAGGCATTTGTCGGCGAATCCCATGAGTTTGTAGATAGTCTCTGAACTCATCAGCTGGTGAATTCCCCCTCGATCGAGCGGAGAGTTACGATGTGATGACCGATTTCTTTCTCAACTGCCACTTTGAACTTTTTGAACATTTCAAAGGCTTCACTTTTCTTGCGAAGACAAAAATCCACATTTTGCGTGAATAGTCATCAACACAAAGCATGAAATCTTGGAACCACTGAATGACTTAGCTGCATTGGACCACATGCTGGATCGGTATGAACCAGTCAAGTTTACCATGAGCTCGAAAATGTACTTTTTGGAATGAAACTCTGTGTTGTTTCCCTGCTAGCAGTGAGGACATTTGTCTGTATCCTTCTGAAGAGATGGTAGCCCATGTACCATATTACACCGGCGAAGTGTGTCGAGATATTTGAAACTTACATGACCAAATCTCCGATGCCACAACCGGTGAGGGTGGAGTTTTTAGCCACGAGTGCTTGATCATTTTGTGAATGAAATCAAGTTGAAACATTTGTCCCACATTTGAGGCTTTTGCAATTATTTTTTGAGCCTCTTGGATTTATCTCGAATCGGAACACATTTTCTTGCGGATTGACTATCAAAGTCAATTTTCAGGTTGTGATCTAGGAGTTGACTGACCGAAAGAAGATTCTTTGTCAACCCAGGGACATATAGAACATCTGATAGTTTGCATTTGCGTGAACCAAGGGGTAGAGAAATGTTTCCAATCCCCTGAACTGTATATGAAGAATCATCTCCCAACGAAACATGATTTTTCGATGGCGTGTCCCTCATTGAAATAAACCAGTCTCTGTGGCCGGTCATGTGTCGAGTGGCTCCCGAATCAACATACCAGACGTCACTAGATGACGTGGATGGTTCACTTGATCGAGCAGTGAACAAGAAGTCTTCATTGTCTGACTGATCTTGTTGCTCAGCAATATTACCTTGCTGGTGGGGTCTTCTTTTCCAGTTCCCCTTTTTCTGCCCGTGATAGTTGTTTGAATGTCCCTTGTAAGTTTGTTGTTGTTGAGGTCCAGAATTGCTTGATGAACCTTTCTTATATGTGTTAAACCAACATTCTTGCAAGTCATGTCCTCTTTTGCAAATGGGACATCGCTTCTTCTGTTGATTGTCCCCATGATACTGATTCTGATGTGGGGACTTTTGATAGGATTTAGGTTTACCTTTACCTTTTCCTTTCCATTTTTGATGTGAAGACAGTGCCTGCTCCTCTTCATCATCCTTGTTGTGCATTGCTTCCTCTTGTTGCAGTAGGTTTACTAACTTGTCAAAACTAATTGTCGTATCTGACAAGTTTAGAGTTGTGACAAAAATTCGGTAAGAAGAAGGGAGAGCTCTCAGAACAATGGGAACGAGAGACTCATCTTTGACCTCTTCTCCTAGGGCTAGAAGTGAAGCCCTCAACTCTGCAACTCTTCTTAGGAAGGCTTCAATTTTCTCATTCTGTTTGAATTTCAATGTATGTAACTGACTCTGCAAATTGAGTATGACATTCTTGTTCTTGGCCTCATATATTGTGCTCAAACATCCCATGCTTCTTTTGCTGATGTGGCATCTCGAATGTGGACTTGCACATCGTCGGATACTCCAAACAAAATGATGAGTTTGCTTTCTGATCTGCTCTATCAAATTGTCGTTGTTGTGTTGCATCCGTTGGTGATCTGGTTAGAGTACCAGTCACAACAGGCCAGATTTCTTCAAACTCAAGTTGTGTTTTTATTTTTGTCTTCCATGCAGCATAGTTGCTTCCTCTGAGCAATTGTGAATCCGGAAGAAAAAATTTGGGGGCATTGGTGCCCATTTTGCAGAGATCACTGACAGGGTTTGGCTCTTATCACTCCAGGTATAAGGTCTCCCAATCTATATACCGTCAGTCCGATATACCGAACCTTTCTATATACGCGCCCTTCCGATATACCCGTCGGTACGTGGAAGAAGCTCGCCCTTTCTATATACCCGGCGGTACGTGAAAGAGGCGTTAACGTACGTGAAAGAATTCGATACGTGGTACCAAGACAGTACTGATGGGGTCTGTGTGATTATTGACACCGGCTCAAAGAAATATCCTCATACGCGCGCGTAACCGCTATATACTCGGATAATTTCTCGGTCGGTTTATGTCTTGCGATCGTTCACAGACGGATGGGATGGTTCATAGTGTGTGCCTTTGTGACCTTATTACTCCCGTCGGTTTATAGGGACGATGCCCGGATGACATTGTTGCAGCTATATTAGGCGTTAAGTGCGGTAGTAGTCGCGACGGCTTTACCCGTAAGCGCTTCCCGGAGAGCACTATATATACGAAGCAGCTGCGAATGAGATCTAGGATCTCGTGAGTGTTACAGAACCAATTTTACTTTTTTTATTACAATTCTGCCAGTTTCTGAGCAGTTACAAAGTTTTGTAGTTGACTATGGCAACCTGCAAATTAGTACAATATACAATACAATTTGAATGACAGGCAAAAAATTTCAGTTTCGGGGTCCTGGTGACCTCCTGAGCCCTAAATGCTAAAAATTGCAAAAAAAAGCTGAAAATGCAATTTTTAGGTGGGTCTCCTTTTGCAAAAAATGTCTGGAATGAGAAAACAGACCAGATGGGAGAAAAAAAAATTTACCCTAAATTAGGGATTCTCCTCTAAATTTAGTTAGTCGTAACTAAATTCAAAAAAGCCTGCTAAATTTAGTAGTTCGCCAAAAAATTTCCACTTGAGATGCAAAGGAGAGTTTTGAGTGTTTTTGGTGGGATTTGATCCTCAAACCTCTCACTTCTAAGGCACATGCACTAACCAACTTGGCCACTTGGGGCGCTTGGACTATGAAAGGAAGAAATTTGTATTTATTGTCAAATAAATTGACTTACCTCTTGAAAAATGAATGCCACGTGGCGCATGCTGGTGAAGGGGCATTTTTAGGGTTGTATTTGCCCAAAAATGGATCTGAGGCTTTATTTCTTTGCTCAGGCCGCATTTACTTGCTCAGGCCGCATTTTCTCCTTTCCACGCATTGATTTGCAAGTATTTTTTGCTGTATTTTTTCCTTGGCCGCGTGTTTGAATGCACAGCGCGTTTTCTCCTTTGGATGCCTTTGTAATGCAAGTAGAGGCCGTGTTTTTGTATTTGGGCAATGCTTTGTTTTTCTTCAGGGCAGCGTTTTTAACCTTTGCCACTGTTTCTTATTGCCCTGGCCGCGTTTTTGATTGTGTTTGCTCGCTGTTTGCTTGCTTGGGCGCGTTTTTTAATTGCTGGGGGCGTTTTTGCTGATGTCTGCCTTTGGACAGGCCGTGGGAGACAGAAATGGCGTGGATTTTAGCTTTGGGTGCGTTTTTAATTGCTGTTATTTGCTTGGGCGTTTTTGATTGTTTATTGCTTGTGCAGGTCGCTAGAAGATAAAGAATGGCGCGGGCAAGAGAGAAAAGTGTGTTTTTGCTCCAAAAACAACGTTTTTTCTTATGCAGGCCGTGGGGGACAGCAAAGGGCGCGGGCGAGAGGAGAATGGGGTTTTTTAGCTCCAAAAAAACATTTTTTTTACCTTGTGGCCGCGTTTTTATCATGCCATGCACTGTACAGGCTGGATTTTTGCTGTTCTTCCTTCCTGGCTGCTTATTCTTCCTCTTCCACTGTATATTTTTTTGTGCAGGGCGCCTCCTTCTTTTTTTTTTTTTCTTTGCTCTGTGTGTTCACTGCAGGTGCACAGACAGACCTCCAAAACAAGCAAAACAAACTCCAAATACAGTAAAACAAAACCCTTATTGGGAATTTTTTTTTAATAATACTGTAGCAAATTTTTTGCACAGTGCTTTGAGTGCACCGGTGCAAAAAAAAATTTGCCTTCAAGTACACAAGGAACAGGCAGGTGTGGGGGAGGCGGGGATGGGGCCCGGGAGTTTGCATGAGGCTACACGCTCAAATGCTGCAAACATGTCTCGAATCTCCTCTCTCTCTGCTGCTCTCTCTTCCACACCTTCACAGGGCCAGAATTTCGCTCTGGTACCAAATGTTGATTGAGAAACAAGGACGGAAGCCTGTGTAGATTTTATTGATCTCAATCAGTAAAAAAGTACATTAAATAGGCTGCAATATTTATAGATATTGCACAGACCATATACATCCGAGAAAATGAGTTGCAGTGCGACCACAAACCCGAAATAAACAAGCTTCCATAACATTCAGGGAAGCAAAATTACATAAAAACAAATATATTGTTTATAACAATATAACAATGTGCATCTTGACAAATATGGTTGATTAACCATACAACAAGAGTATAACCATTTATTATTTAATTAATAAAATTAATTAAATAATCCTACTATGCATAATTAATAATAGGATAATAAAATTTAACCTAACATAAACAACACCATTATCTATAATTTTTCATCAAATCCATATCTCATCACAATTTCATCAACATCATCTATCCATATTACAAAAACAACCAAGTCACCAACAAACGCGATATCAAAACCATCAATCTATAAACCATTTGAATCGATTCAGCGACCACATATGTTCAATTTCACAAACCAGCTACAAAACCCATCCAACATTTCATAAACACAACATGTCAATTAAACTCATCATCTATATATACATACATCCCATCAACAAAAGAAATCAACACCATCAATATATAAACCATGTGGATCAAACTCATCATACATTAAATATCACAAACCATCGACAAAACACTTAAAAACATTTTAAACACAGCATGTGGGTCAAAATCATCATATCTATATATCAAAAGTTTCAAATATACAATGTGCCCTACATAAGGGCCTACGTGATCTCATCATAATACAAAGCTGCATATCGCAGCCGTAACAAGTGTCAAAATATCGACTTGGCTCGTATGCCAATCTCTCATATCAAGGAAAATATACTCGGCTCATCGCAGGCCGATATCAACTATCAACCCGTACTTTCGGCTCGCGAGTCGGTATATACAATAAATGAATGAATACATCATGTGTGACATGTCATCACCAATCCGGCACTATGATAATTCTTCACCGGGAACTCCTCGTGCTATGATTATTTACTAATGCACATCCTTTAGTTTGGTGGATGTAATCTGGAAACAAAACAACAACCGAACACAAGAATACCATCGACTATGATAAGACGGAATGATGACAAATCTGAAATATCAAAGTAAATTATAATATTAACACAAAATTGTTACAATCTCACCCATGAGGTACTTCAACAAGACTATGGGAGAAACTTTACAATTACACCTCTTGATGGCTTCTTCAACACACCTTTAACTGATGGCTTCCTTTGCACACTTCCTACAATATTTCTCACTACTTCTTTCTATGCTAAATGAGGGGGGTGGCCTCTCTATTTATAGAACTTCCAGGCTTATCCATCCTATCTCTAAGATAGGATAAGAAATCCACTATGACGAATCATATTCCATACCTTAACTCTTATCTGTACATGTAAGCTTATCTCTTAAGATAAGATAAACCTTATCATTTTACATGGGTTCCACATTTTTAGACTTTTTACAAATAAAATACACAAAATATTTATGACCTCACTCCTTGTCCTTATTACCAATATAATATTCTAATTCCTAATCATGTAGACCCTACTTCTCTAATTACCCAAACTTTGACATTTTAACATTACCGGACCACTTACGACAAATATTTACTTTTTACAACATTCCTATTGTACTTTGACTGTTACCATACTCCACATTATTGGCGACACCGTACTGATGGCACCGTTATCTTCTATCAGACGCTACTACTAATTATACTTAACAACATCCTATTCCTAATACATACATTAATGAAATAGAAATTATGGAGGAAAATTTTAGTGTCGACATCTTCCCCCTTCTAGCTTCTACTTCGTCCTCGGAGTAGACTATTACAGTGCTTGAAAATCTTGAACTTGTCGTGGTTGACCCATTTCGTAATGGGAGTGCCATCCAATTCCTCCGGTCAGTGCATACCATTTTCATGCCACAATTTGCTTATTTTGTAGGGCCCCATCCATTTTGGAAGAAATTTTCTATGTCTTCTTTTTTATATCGGAATCATATACTAGAACCAAGTCATTCACATGAAATGGAGACCATTTGGATCTTTTGATCAAAGTATTCCTTCATCAGCTTCATTTTCTTCTTATGGCTTGTATCCTTTGCTATTTCTCTCATTTCCTCTAACAAATGAAGATGTACCAACCTTTCTTTTCTTTGAATCACTTTCATCCATCCTTTCATTTTTCATAACTCTCATAGTGAGAATATCAAACTCAATAGGAAGAAGCTGGATCAATGCCATAAGCCAACTAAAATGGGGAGTATCTGTTCATTGCTTTGACTTTGATGTTGCCCTATATGCCCACAATGCTTGCATGAATCCTTTTATCCCATTTATGTACTGCAATGCTACATCTTTTGCTAGAATTTGACACAACACAAAATTTGTTCGTTCCACCTGTCCATTTGTGCTTGGCTTATATGTTGTTGCCTTCCCGTGCTTAATAGAAAACTTATTGACTAGGGATCCTACCACCTCATTAATGAAGTGGCTTCCTTGATCATTACAATTTCTAATGGACAACCAAATCTTGGTGACAATGCGTTCATATATGAACCTTGCCACTTCATCCATGGAAGATGTTTTGATGGCCTAGCTTGACCCACTTGGTTAAATAATGCATGGCAACTACAATATACTTATTTTGCGTGATGTAGTTGGAAGTGGACCTCTACAATGTCTATTCCCCACTTTTCAAAGGGACCAAGTGGAAGAATAGGACATAATGGAGTTGATGAAGTCTTACGGTTACCATGTGTTTGACAAATATCACATGTCTTACAATAATTATAACAATCTTTAAAAAGAGTGGGCGGTGATAACTGCATCAAGATCCTTCTTCTTTGTAAGTTTTCCAGAGAAGTGCCCTCCACATGTACCATTGTGGAATTCTTCTAGCAGCTCCTTTCCTTGATCACGTCCAATCGCCCTCTTGTCTTTGTCCATCGGGTCCTATTCGAAATAATGCTCCATGCGAGAATAGAATATGGACGATAGTTTGAGTAATCTTTCTCTTAGTCTTTGCATTTGCACCATCGGAAACTTGAATTCATTCGATAATTCCAAATATCTATGTATTCACTAGGGATTGTGTCGAGGAGAACAATCTTTGCATCGGAAAATCATCATCATCACAAGATGATCCTAAACCATCATAGGCTCGAGAGAGTGCATTTTTGACATGTTTCTTTCTGGCCTATCTATAATATCAAATTCAAATTCTTGTAGCAAAATTATCCATCTTGCTATCCTCACTGATGGGTTAGGCTTATTGACAATATATTTCAGAGCTTTGATGATCTATTACAACTATAAATTTCTGCCCTAGCAAGTAATTTCTAAACTTCTTTATAGCAAAAATGATAGCGAGCCTCTTTTTTCGATTCTGATATAGTTTACCTCAAAGCCTTTGCTCATTTTTCTACTCCCAAAGTAAATTGGATGTTCATTCCCATTTTCATCTTTTGGCTCAAAGTACTTCCTAGTGCTGCATACGAGGCATCGGTGTACACAATGAATGGCTTGCTCAATCTGGATTCTTCAAAATAGGTGAAGACACCGGGGCTTCCTTGATTGTCCAAAGCTTCATGCGCCTTATTTCTGGTTCATAAGTAACATCCTTCTTCAAGAAGCTGGGTTAGTGGTATGCAATCTTTGAGAAATTATTGATGAACCTTCTATAGTAACCCACATGGCCTAAAAATGATCTCAACTTACTTCTATTCATAGGAAATGGTAAATCTTTGATTTTGAAACTTTATCGAGGATCGATTACCAATACCATCTCTGGATACTGACATGCCCTAACAAAACACCTTTAGAACATCCAAAAACACACTTTGTAGGGTTTAGTGAGGCTTGTGCTTCATCTAACCTTTGAAATGTTGTCTCCATGTGGTGCGGGTGGTCCACTTGCTCCCATAGATGTAAAAATCATCCGAAATACTCGATGAAGGTCCCAATGTAGGGTTCGAACACCCTATTCATCAAACGCGCTGGAATGTTGCTAGAGCATTACACAACCCAAAAGGCATAACTCTATAAGCAAACGTTCCCCAAGGAGTGGTGAGCGTGGTCTTGACTGATCTTTCTCTTATACGAACTTGGTTGTAGCCACTATATCCATCAAGTGCAAAACTATAGCACTCTGGCCACTTCGTCCAAGATCTGATCTGAAAATGGAAGAGGGTAATGATCATTCTTTGTTGCCTTATTGAGCTTCTGTAATCAACACAAATGCGTAGCTTCCCATTCTTTTTATTGAGAATCACAATGGGAGAAACCCATTCGAATTCTCCACAAGCAAATATGAATCTGCATCAAGCAACTTATCTATTTCTTCTTTTACGAGTCTTGGAAAAATTAGGATTCATTTATGGGCATTTGCTTTATGGGCTTAGCACCATCTACCAGCTCAATAGAATGTTCTACCCAACTTACTTGATGGAGTTCCTTGTAATCAAAAGTGAATAGGTGTATGTACCTTCGAAAGAGCTGGAGGTAGGATTCCTTCTCACTCTCCATCACAGCATCACCAATCTTTATTTGTTGGAGACGATCATCAACTTCTTCTTCAGATAATTTTATGGGGTCATGAGTTGGTGTGACTAGAAGAATATCCATGACTGAAACATCAACCTCACTTTCTTCATCTTCAGTGTCCACTTCACTGGTACTAGAGTAATCAGAGGATGTCCAATCATCAGTTTCATCACTTGAATCCACAGGTTCTACTTTATGATGTCGAGGGATCACGTTTATCTTCACCCTCTCTCTACCACGTCCAAGTGTCATGAAACCTTCATTCCAGTAGTTTCTTGCATGAACTCTCCTTAGCCATGGTCTTCCCAGCAGCATTGGGTACACAACAGTACCATTTTTCATCACCTGAAAGTCTACCACACATACACACCCATAACGAGATATTGCCACATTTGAAACTACACCCTCGGTTTAGTTTTCCCTTATTTAATGACCTTAACATAAGTGTTGAAGGGCGATCAATTTTAAACCCAACATATTCATTACTGGACTCGGTCATTACATTAATTTGCAGCACCTCCATCAACTAAGACATCATGAATTGAAATACCATTACATAATACCTCGGCTTGTGGGCATAGGGATCTGCCTCCTCTCCAGAAACAAGGACCTCAACCTCCTTCCTTCTTGAGCATTGAGTCCACCTCACAACTCCCGTATCTTCTCGAGAAGACATAGCCAAGAGTTGACCATATGTAATATTTGCGGCCTTTTGGACAGATCTTCTAAGATGGAGTATGGTCCTTGCCCTGAAATCGAGAAAATCCTGCACACACCCAACTTTCTTCTCCCATGTTTCTTACTAGTTTCTTCTTTCATCTTCTTAGGATCAGTTCCATCTTGATTATCTTTTTCTTTCTTTCTTTTTGTTACAAACACATCTACTTCATTATTTCTACTCTTATCTACTATATCAAGAGAATTCACAGGTGCTTTTCCTTTATCATTATCTCTTGTACCAAATGTAGAAGCTCTATCTGGACAATTATACTTATAATGACCCTTTTTATAACAACCATAACAAATAACTTGAAAATATTTCTTTTGGACCTCTATCTCTTCCCGAGAACTAAATTCCTTTTCTTGAAGAAGATTAATAGTTAACTAGCCCATCTTCCTAAGCAGATCTTCATACTCAGTAGATGTACTAGGAGAAATATTTGTGCTCATCGGGAGTGGTTGTGGATTCTAGACCAAAGGTCTGGTGTAGGCTCTACTTTAACAACAATTTCTTTGGGCTCCTCTTCCATGCTTTCTTCTTGCCTTCTTGCAATCTCCTTTGCTTGTTCAATGGTAGTGGGCGGTCATACTTCACTCGTTGTCGATCTCGGCTTCATCCCAAGAATGAAGTGCTTACGAGAGGAGATTATCCACGCCATTCATCAACCCATCCGCTAGTCCTTCCTTCCGGATCGGGCATCGAGCTTCCTCCTTAGCTCTAGAACACGAGCATGATAATCCCTTATCTTCTCCTTCTCTCCTTAGGATAGCTTTGTGATCTCGATCATGAGATCTGCATATTTCTCATTGTTCACCAAATTCTTGAAAAAACTTTCGGTTAATAAATCCCATGAATTTTTCACATTATCACCTAGTGTTTCAAACCACCTAAGTGCTGAACCATCCAAAAAGGTAGGAAAAAATTCAGTCCATTGTTCCCTTCTTATAAGGCCATTACAAATACAAGATCGCTTAAACTCTTGAATGAAAGAAGAAGCATCTTCATTAGATTGAGATGAAAAAAACAGAATCTTTCCCATTTTCAAAAGTAACCACCATGAAATACCAACCCACAAGTACAATCAACAAGACTTATGTGCACAAATAATTGGAATTACTATAGAAATGACCACGGTAAACTATGGTAAAACTTGACTTACTACGGTAAAAACTGATTTTACTGTGGTAAACACTATTCACGGTAAAAAGTGAAGTTCTTGTGGTAAATACTATTCACGGTAAAAGTGACTTTCTTGTGATAAATACTATTCACACAAAATGACTTTATCATGGTAACTACTATTCACGGTAAAAATGACTTTACCATGGTAACTACTATGCCTGTAAAAACAAGGTTACCCTCGATTAATTTTTGACTAAGTGGGAATATCTCTCTAGAAAATCCACCAACGAGGAATGGTCCGACGCGAAACCAAAATGTCATCACCAATCCGGCACTATGATAATTCTTCACGGGAACTCCTCGTCTTTATGATTATTTACTAATGCACAGCCTTTAGTTTGGTGGATGTAATCTAGAAACAAAACAACAACCGAACACAAGAATACCATCAACTATGATAAGACGGAATGATGAAAAATATGAAATATCAAAGTAAATTATAATATTAACACAAAATTGTTACAATCTCACCCATGAGGTACTTGAACAAGACTATGGGAGAAACTTTACAATTACACCTCTTGATGGCTTCTTGACACACCTTTAACTCGATGGCTTCCTTTGCACACTTCCTACAATATTTCTCACTACTTCTTTCTATGCTAAATGAGGGGGTGGCCTCTCTATTTATAGAACTTCCAGAGCTTATCCATCCTATCTCTAAGATAGGATAAAAATCCACTACGACGAATCATATTCCATACCTTAACTCTTATCTATACATGTAAGCTTATCTCTTAAGATAAGATAAACCTTATCATTTTACATGGGTTCCACATTTTTAGACTTTTTACAAATAAAATACACAAAAATTTATGACCTCACTCCTTGTCCTTATTACCAATATAATATTTTAATTCTTAATCATGTAGACCCTACTTCTCTAATTACCCAAACTTTGACATTTTAACATTACCGGACCACTTACGACAAATATTTACTTTTACAACATTCCTATTGTACTTTGACATTACCGTACTCCACATTATTGGTGACACTTTGTCTTGCAGTACTTTGCCGTTATCTTCTATCGACGCTACTACTAATTATACTTAACAACATCTTATTCCTAATACATACATTAATGAAATAGAAATTATGGAGGAAAATTTTAGTGTCGAAAGACCATGAGGCCTCTATAAACATAACCGGTTCGCAGACCGGTGCCCATATCCAATGTACAAACACAAAAATCTATCTCCTCTGTAGGGATCCCTCAGCTCTCTCCACCGCCCTCCGCCTGTCTCCCTGCTGGTCCCTGTGCCGCCTCTCACCTCCTCCCTGTAACGGACCCACCGGCTGTGGCTGCACCCCCCTGGGATCTCTGACTCCACGAGGTCTCGGCTCTATGTGCCGCATATGGCTGATAGTCAGCCCCGGTACCATCAAGAACATCCTGATAATACCGAGCCTCCGCTCTCGCCTCCATATAGCGGGCCCGTGCCACCATCGCTGCTGGGGCTGGTCCCCCGACTCCTAATAATAGTGCCCCCTATGCTGGTGCCGCTGGTGGTGCCTGTGGCTGCACGGTGGTGGTGGTGCTGGTACCTATGCCTATGTTGGTGCATTGGTGGTGCCTGTAATGGCGGTACCTGTACCTATGGTGGTACCTGTGGTGCTACCTGTACCTGTGCTGGGCTAACTGCCCCTGTAAGACACCTATCTATGCACGTGCGGCGGCAGCTGCCTTGTAACAAACTGTGCCTGCGCCTCTGAGCTAGTCCCTCTCTGCTCTAATAGCTACTAAGTCAGGGCGTGTGTGCTCTCTTGCGATTTTCACCCCTGCCCACCATACCAAAAATGATCCTGTACACCGGCGTCATCCATTTATCATCTACCTGCTTTCAAGCTCTCACCCAACCTAGGTCCATAGGCTGTGGTACGGGTAGTGGAGCCTCTTCATCATCCCTCACGATCTTGAGGGAAGGGAGGTTTCTCATCTGTCATGTAGCCCAATTTGTCGTCGTACCCTCTCCAGGGGTATCCGCTCGTACTCTCCCGGCCTCCGTCCCGCTATCCAGAATGTATACTGGATCCACCGTAACTGTGATCGGGCTCCTCCACGGGGCTGATGACCTCTGTAAGGTCTCCATACAATATCTAAAGCTGTCAAGCCCTCTAATACATGCCGGTAATATGCTACATCTCGTCCGGCGAGAACTACCCATGGCTGGCCCACGACCCCCTCACCACCTCTCGAAAGACATACCATAAATCACTTGTGCCTTGCTTTGGGCAGCAGCCTCTTGGTCGAATGCATATGATATGCTCATATGCCCAGCAGTGTAACAAAAACGTCGAACAAATCCCGAATCGCCTCATCCGGCGATAGCCCCACAACTCTCGGTATAACTGCACTAGGTATACAGGTGCCCACGCATAACATGTATGCTCCTTAACCATCTCGTGTAAAACCCCCATCAGCACCCGTGGAAAGCGGCCTCCCTCTGAGTCCGGGAGGGCGAAGCATGTGATGCCGATCATCATCAACCGGCACGAGCCGTGTCTCATGTCGGCCGGGCAGGTACATATCTCCATAGGCAATGCTCACACTGTGATAAGTCAATAGCGCTGCTGCATCCCCGAATACCTATAAGATGTTGTCCATGGCTGTCTCTGCGTCCACACGGAAGACGCCTCTCCATCAATCGGTAATCTAAGGATGCGTTACACATCCTCCAATGTAATGGTCATCTCTCCAGTCGGAATATGGAACACATTGGTCACCGGATCCCATCTCTCGATGAGGGCGACCATCAAACCGTGATCCTATCGATCGCCCTATACCACCTTGGACTCCGCCGAGTCCCACCTCGCGCATAATGCCCCAATGCGATGCGAACACGTGTGACCACATCCGTCCCAACAACGGGGCATTCTGTCCCACATAGTCACTCTCTTGACGTGCTGCACAAATCACCCACTTCATTAGACCTACTCTTTCAAACAACAACTACTTTAACCTTTTATACCCCCTTTTACCCACCCGACCACAACCCGACTCTATAACACACACCTACACTCACCTATTTTACCCTAAAAACTTTCGATATCCCCTTGCCTTATCTCGCACCCTACCAATCACTCAACTCTCTATTCTCGCCATTTACCTATGCCCCTACCAATTTAACACCTAATCTATCCGAACCGCACCAACCACACAATCGCCCCATTTTCCCCCCACTCACTAATCACCCTTCCTATTAACCTCTACCCTTCCCTCTTCACCCCCACAAACACAAACCCAAACCACTAATACCTAAACACCCAAACCACAGCCCCAACAACCACCAAACACCCCAAACCACAGCAAAACCAACCAACAAAATAAATATTCCTAACTAGGGACCGGTACCGGTCACCCATGACCACCACCGGTCCCCTCTCCACCGACGCCGGTCGACGTACGACCGACACCGGTCACCTACAAACTCACCTGCCCCGAAAATTTCTTGACCGATGCCGGTCGCTTAGTGACCGGCATCGGTCACTGAAAAATAGCCGAGCCAAACCCGACGCAGCCCCCCAAAAGCATTTTTTCCCTATTTCTCCCTATATACCCACCCAAACACCCTAAAAACCTACCCACCCTGCCGCCTTGGCCTATTTCACCTATCTACCCTCTCCTTTTTTCAAATAATTTCCATTTATTAATTATTTTCTAAAAACCTTACATTCCTACCCAAAACCCAAATCCAGCTTAACACAATCAAATTCACACAATGAAGGGTTTCGAACCTACCGGTACGACGACACGTCATCGTGGTGGGATGGGTGGTGGTGGTCCAGCTGGTCCAGCACCTCCTGCTCCTCCTGGCTGTGCCATAGCTCCACCTCTCCTCTGCTGGGTCCTCCACCAATCAATGCTACCTCCTCCTACTCACTCGGGCCCACTAACCACTCACTTCTCCACTCCAATAGCGCCACCTCAACCAACAAATGCTCCAATCTCAACAATACACCTCAGACAACTCAAATTGGGTTTCAAATTGACAATATGACAATGACCGGCCATATTTTTTCTTTTTATAGGTTTTCGACTATAACCGATACCGGTTATATTGTGCCCTAAGGAACCGGTATCGGTCAGGTAACCGATATCGGTCATGGACAATCGATATCGGTTTTATCCCACCTCTTCCCTAATTTCTGCCCTTCTTTACTAATCGCCCTTTCTCACAACCTCACTTATATCCACCTTGGCTAAAAACCCTTTGTTACCTACCATTTGGCCCGACCCAAGGCCGTAACCAACCATTTGGCCCGACCCAAGGCCGTAACCTACCATTTGGCCCGACCCAAGGCTGTAACCAACCAATTTGGCCCGACCCAAGGCCGTAACCTACCATTTGGCCCCGACCCAAGGCTGTAACCAACCAATTTGGCCCGACCCAAGGCCGTAACCAACCAATTTGGCCCGACCTAAGGCCATAACCTACCATTTGGCCCGACCCAAGGCCGTAACCAACCAATTTGGCCCGCTCCAAGGCCGTAACCAACCAATTTGGCCCGACCCAGGCCGTAACCTACCATTTAGCCTAACCCAAGGCCGCAACCAACCCATTTGGCCCGACCCAAGGCCGCACCCAACCATTTGGCCCGACCTAAGGCGCGCCTAATTAAATACCTTGCCCACAATCAACATTTTGTTTTATCCACCCGTCATGTAGCATTTTGTTCAATTGATCCCCCTGTTCGTGTTTTAACATGATTAGGGTCCTTGACTTGATCGGTCGACCAACTTTGCCTAGACCAAGACCGTGGCGTTTATCTCAACCAAACCAACCATTTTGAGTGCTTTGCCGAACATGCCTAAACGTGCATGTACCTTACCCGTTATATCCTGAGCTACTTCCTATGCCTTGGATACCAGGGATTATATCACCCTTGTTTGGATAAACTATCGACCTTTGCCTATGGATTTCTTGTTTGCTCTTGAAATCATGTACCACTGGTCGCACTCTACATTTCAACGTGCGTCTGCTTCCTTGGACCTACCCCACCATCTTACCATCATCTAAACACCATTTCCCTTTATCAACCCTATCCACTGATTTCACGCTACCTCAATCTATGATAGATTTGAGGGGATTACCTATACCCTTAACAGGGTAATCACTTCTTATTATTGTCAGTGCGGCTTTAACAAAGACAAGCTACACGACAACAAGGGGCTAATGTAGACACCAAATTTGTGTCTTACGACCCCCGTGCCCCCACATCTCATTTCATAACCTAACCTCATCACCTAAACCTTACACAATTATTTATTAATTACCTTATAACTAATAAATCCACATCGCCATACCCGCCACCTCATTTCACCACCTCATCATGACCTAGTCTTAACCCTAAATTAACCTAATTAAGACCTATAACTTGGTCCACATCCACACCCATGACTAATTACTCCTCACCCACCTAAAACCAACCTCATAATGACTTGACCAAGCCCACAACTAATCCCTCGGAAGAAAAGGAGGGAAAGTGGCTATTTTACCAAAAATAGCCCGCTTTGACTGGCCGATACCAGTTCTACTCGACCACCGTCGGTTGCGTAACCGCCATCGGTTCCTGTAAATGACCACTCCCAACCAAAAACAAGGGATCAAATTTTCATTTAATTGGGAGGAGAAATCATTGAAAGGATCTAGATTTGTTTGGCCAAGCGAGAGACAAGTGAAGAAATAAGAAGAGTTTGCGAGAGAAGGACATCAAGTCCAAGATCGCAATCGAATAACCAGAGCCAGTGACACTCATCCGAGCATCGAGAGAGGAGATAGCTCATCTTGGATTGTCATATCGTCCTACTTGAGCCACGACTTCATCATCACGGTCCTGGAACCTGCATCTTCATCGGGAGCGAGTAAGTAGTGTCTTGTATGTTTCTAAGCACCATTTCTTGAGCTCATGGATTGATTGTAATTATAAGCTCATTCTTAGATCTACTACCTACCAAAGCACCCTGCACTTAACCTTCATCCATACATCCTTGTACTACCTAGAAGACCATTTTATCACACTCACGAGTCTTCCACTGCTCTTTCATTATTCCCCTCGGCCATCCACCGGTCTTAATAACCCCACAATCACCTGCAACCAACCTCTATCCGGGAGCACCTAGATTACTTGACCCTCACCGTGTCGGTTATCACCCTACCGGCAACGGTTCTCTAACCGTGGTCGGTTATCGATGTGACCGGCATCGGTCACTGTGACTTATACCCCAAAACCTTCCTCTCACCTATTTGTCACCTAACAACCTCAGGTCCAGTCTGGTTTATCCCTATAACTCAACCTGAATGTATCAATGACCAGTAACCAAACAAACAATGTGACTCTTTATTATTGATAGTTTAGCCTCTATTTGCTTTGTAACGAGGTACCTAAATCGTGAGTTTGCAATAGCTTTCTTTATTATCATTTGTGTTAATTCGTATTAAAAGGGGAACCACCACCTTCAAAAGGAAGTTTTATATTTCCTGGGCCTAAGGTAGCTCCCTCATTTATTGTCTAATTAAAATCTAGTGGTCTTGTATTCTTACTTGTAGGTAGTCCTTCCAAGACAAAAAGGAGTTCTTCGCAGTCGATCTGATCTTTCTCTACGGTACACGCACACCATCTCAACATTCAATAGGTATTCCTCCTAGCCCTAACCCTTATCTATTTCTCAAAGGAATGAAAGGATAGAAGCAAGTCTATTCCATAGAGCTGAAACATTCCGTGCGAAACATAGCTTATTTGGAATGCGCGAGTATGTCGCTAGAAATCCAAAATAAAGATGAGACCTACAAAACCCTACAAAACATCAAACCCTAAAAAATAAAAATTCATATGAAGGGGTTGGAATGTCCTCAGTTGCCACAATGGTGGACTTACTAACTTAAGCACTACACTAAATCTCAAACCCAATGTATTTCTACGTGTAGCGTGTGAAATCATGACCTAGGTGCTCTGTTCTGCCGCACTTTGTGAAAGTAGCAAGTAGTAAATATGTGTAAAAAATGTAATAGAATTGTAGATGGAATAGAATAAACTTCCCTCCTATCCTTGTGTGATGCAGATGAACCAACCTTGTTCCTTTTGATGGATCTAGATAGATGCAAATGAGCTCTATATGCCTTAGATGGATGCAACTCTTAGTGGATGATAGTAGTGACTAGTGCTTGGTCCCTCATTATGGTTTCATAACTTTATATTTATATGGTTCTCTAGTTCTAATTTCATAATTAACCCTGAAAATGGCCAACCACAAGAAATATAAAATGTTCAAATTCCTAGAAAGTTCCCAAAAAGTGGCGAGAAAGAGGGAAAATGATCGGGTGCCCTGGCTGGGAATAGGGTGCACAGGTGGTACCCAATACTAGCCTAAGCACCCTATTCAAGGATAAAATGATGGAAGGAGAACTTGGTTTTTTGCCAAGTGTTTTGGCAAAGGTTTCAAAAGAAAAATTCTTCCCGCGGGGCCCGCCGACGAATCAGGAGCTGCCACGTGTCCTAGGGAAAAAATTTGGGAAAATCGGCTAAGTGTTGGCGCAAGGAAATTTTGAAGAGATGGCCCCGCGGCCAATCAAAACGTGACACGTGTCATAAGGAATCGAAAGTGGAGCGGGGGTAAAATTGGAAATTTGGCTAAGTGTTGGCCAAAATTTCAAAGAAGGAAATTTTCACCCATTTTCCCACCGCCTAATCACAATGCGACACGTGTCCAAGGAGGTCCACACCAAAGAGCGGGGGAAGAATTAGAATTTTTGGCAAAATGTTTTGCCGAAAGTCCAAAGGGTGAGTTTTGGCCCACTACCCCCGCCAACGAATGGAATCTCACCACGTGTCCCAGCTGGGTGGAGCGCGGGGAATATTTGGGAAATTTTCCCAAGGAGGAAATAGAGGAAAATTTAGAAGGGAAAGCCCGCCCCCTTATTGCGAGCCAATGGAATCTCGCCACGTGTCCAGGTAGGGCAAAAAATTCAGAGCAAGCCCACGAGGAAATTTTGGAGGGTCAAACCCACACCCAATGGGGTTTTGACACGTGTCCAAGCAAAAATTCAAGCGACCCGTGGAAAATTCAGGAGAGACAGGCCCGAGCCAATCACATCACGCCACGTGTCTTCACCTCATCGGCCTGGCGGGGAAATTTTGAAAAATTTTCCAAAGGCAAAAATGAAGTAAAATGGAGCAGGAAGGGCCCGTGACCAATTAAAATGTGCCACGTGGCACCTGGAGTGGTGGAGCATGGGGAAAATTTGAAAATTTTCCAAAGACCAAAAAGGTAAAAATTCAAACTTTTTTGCCCGCCGATCCGATTTTGGCCTGTTTTTTGCCCTAAATTTTCAAATCGCCATATCTTTCGATCCAGAGCTCGATTTTCACGTTCTTTATATCAATGGAAAGATGGTGAAATTATCTACATGATTCTAGGGTCAATTTTGCATTTTGGTTCAGTTTGGAGAGAGAAAATCAAGAAACATCTCTGGCACGTGGTAATGGCTAGAAATGACGTTTCAACAACCAGTTTTAATGCAAAATGGGTCGCATTCTTCTTCAGCATGGCCAAAAATGTCAGGGCATGGGTCTGTAAGGATGCCCATGCTATTTTAATGCATCTTCATTCAATGGGGAATGGCTCCCACATTTTTTACATGTTTTCTCTCTCCTGGGCTCGACCCATGCATTGTAAAAGCCAGATTTGGCTCATTTTTTTGAGGGTTGAACATTTTTTTGATAGCAAGCTTCTTCTTTCACCTTCAACAAGTGATTTTTGCAAGTATCAGACCTTCTTCATGATTGTAATAGGTTTCTACCTCTTTGATGTTGCAAATGCAAGGATTTTGACAGTGAAAATGACAGTGCAGACTCTGTGATCAATTTTCAGTCCTTTGTTTGTATTGTCTTGCTTCATTTCAGACCTCTAATTACATCTTATCACCTGTATGATGTTTCATGTTGCATTTCATGAAATTGTGTCAATTTTCATGAACAAGAAGTGTTCACCACTCCTTTGGTGTATCACCTATTAGTTTAGTTTCAATTTTTGCACTTTCTATCTCTGTCTCCTTGGAATTTAGAGTAGGATTAGGATTCAAACCTCTACAATTGTGCAAATAATAGATCTGATCAGAGGAGTTTGAGGAACCAACCTCTAATCTAGAGATTCCTCTCTCATTTTACAAGTCCCACACTTGGAGAGAGGTTTCAATGTTGTGCAATCACACTGGATGCCTGAAACATCAACTTAGAAACCTGATTTGCATCCAGGGGTGCTACTGATTTGCAACAACAGTTTTGGCACGCCCGGTGGGACCTTAGAGGTCTCATTTTCATTGCAGCAAAGTTGATGTGCATCTGCTGCAATTTTCTTGCTTAAAAGAGCTATAAATTACACATCTGGCGACTCCAAGGGGAAGAATCAGCTGGTTTTAGCAGTGCAGACCTGAAAGCTCATGAGAAGAATCACTACAAGGTCAAGAGCTGGAGAAGAAGAGGTGTTGTTTGAATATCTGTAGTTATCTCCAAGAAGAAGGCAAAGAGGAAGAAGGATTCAAAGGTCTCCATCTCCACCAAACAGAACTCTCTCAACTCCTCCACCTGGTAGGCCTTTCATTCAGTCAACAAGGGTTCTAAGACCAATTAGAATGGCACAAAACAACCCCTATGTCAATTTCACTGGCAGCAGCCCACTTGCTCTCAATGCACAAAATCCAATTCCAATTGCAGCCTTGAAGAACATTCCATACTTCACTGGAGAGAATCAGACTACTCCTGGTGATCATGTTAAAGACATTGCCAACCTTTGTGCAATTCATGAAATCAATGAGATGCAAGTTGCTGTCAAATTGCTGGCATCTTCATTCAAGGGGAAGGCTTTGCAATGGTTTAGAAGCCTTGCCTCAGGTTCTATTCAAAATTGGAACCAGCTATGTGTAGCACTTCATGAGCAATTTGGAGAGAAGGGAGACAACTTGTCTCTTTTGGAGCAGCTGACAACCATCAAGAGAGCTCCCAATGAGCAGCTGACTGATTTCAACTTCAGATTTCAAAGGACTTGGGAGAGAATTCCAGTGGCAGTCAGGCCAACAGTAGAAGGTGCTTTTCTTTACTATCTCAAAGCTCTAAATTCTGATATTTCTATGTTGATTCAGTCCATGGGAGGCATAACTATCCCTATGGCTTATAAAATTGCCATTAGGGCTGAAAATTGTTTGATCCAAGCCGGCAAACTAGCCCCTAGACCTCCCATGCCATTGTTTCCAAGTTTAGAGAGCCCAAACACTAATCAAGCACCTAATTTGGCTCCTTCTCCCACTCCTAGAAATCGAGTTCAAATGAAGCTTCTACTTCATCTCCAAGTGCCCCAAATGAGCTTCAAGAAGTCATGAAGCAATTGCAAAATTTAGGTAATGAGCTGGTTACTCTCAAGAGGCAACAAGCCCAAAGTTTTAGACCTTCCTTCCAGCCTCAAGCTCAGCCTAACAGCAGCCATATCAACCTCATAGACCACCCAATCCAGCTGCAAATCTAAATCAAGCAAGCCTCCCGCCAATGCACCATTTCAGCCCTATAATCCAAATGCTATATCTACCTCTAAGGCATTGGTGCCAACACAAAACAACGTTGCTCAGGAGTATGATTGGTGTTTTCCATGCAATGAACCTCACAACCAATCTATGTGCTTCAACGGTGCCTTGAATCAAGCATTAATGGTGACAACTACTGGTGTGGAGGGTGAGGGCAGTCAAGGAAACAACCAACAACAAGAAACATTCCAGCAGCAATCAGCTCCAAATGACACCACACTTGTGAACTGGCAGGCAGAGGATTTTTGTGGCATAAATCAAATAGTCTCTCAAGGTGTTGCAGCCAACACAAGGTCAAAAAGAAGGAATTTGGGTGAAGAACAACCATTAGCTCCAACCAATCCACAACCTTTTATGGCTCCACAAATGGTTGGCAAACAAAATCCAGTTGTAAATGCACAAGGGCAGCCAAGAACAGCTCCTAGACCAACTCAAATACCAGTTGTTGCTGCCCACATGCAAGGGATGAATATGCAAACCAAGGGACAACAAAGAGATCCTTCATCACCATTTAGTATCATTGATCAGATGAAGAAGACAAATGTAAATATATCAATGTGGGAATCCCTATCTATCCTGTGCCGAGAGATTTGCTACAAGCTGCCATGAAGGACTGCCAACTTCAAATCAAGCAAGTCCAAATGCAAGAGAAGGTGCTCACAAATGCTGCCCAAATTTCAAGGGAATCATGGAGGACAAAGAAGGTAAAATGTTGAAGCCCCCCCTTTTTATGTCTCATTAATCATTGAAACCAATTGGTGCACAATTGCATGATTGATTCCGGGGCAAGTAGCTCAAGATGCCCAAGCAAATAGCTGATCACCTAGGACTTCAATATGAAACCATATCCAAAGGGGTAGTGCAGTTGGATGGGACAGAAGAATAACAATTGGGGTGATTAGAAACTTGAGTCTTACCTTGCATGCATGTCCAAATGTTGTTGTTTTACAAGATGTATCAGTTATAGACCTTCCACCACTCTTTTCCCTATGTTTGTCAAGAGATTTCACAGCCAAGATTGGAGGATATTTGTCTGCTGATTGGTCACACATGCTGTTCAGAACGAGGTATGGAACCAAAGCTACAATCAGGTCTGAACCTATTGCAAACTTCCACATTGAGCCCTACACTCCAAGTCAGATCAATGCCAACTATTCGGCATTTGATCAAGAAGATCACCCAAGCACTGATGAAGCTGACACCAAGGTTGGAAGCATCCCGGATCTAACTCTTGATGAATGGGCAAACAAGGTGCATGCTTTTGATCCTTATCAAGAAGTAGAAGAATCTGAGCTAGGGGTCTATTGCATACATCAAGAAGATCAGCCCATTCCTAGCATCACCAAGCCAAACCACAAGGATGACAATGAGGTATGGCAGCTGTTTTTTGATGGATCAAGGAGTAGACAAGGTGCAGAGGTGGAGCTATGCTTATTTCACCTCAAGGAGTAAAGTACTATTCAGCTTTTAGATTTCAGTTTGCATGCTCCAATAACACTAGCTGAATATGAAGCCTTGGTGCAAGGGATGCATTGGGCAATAAAGAGAGGAATAAAGAACTTGCAAGTCTTTGGTGACAATGAATTGATTGTAAACCAAGTTAAGGGGCAGCATGTTGTCAAGAATAATCTACTCAAGTGCTACAAGAACAGGGTGTGGGACCTCATTGAAGATTTTGAGGGCTTTAGCATAAAATCCATTCCTAGAAAAGAAAACCAAGCTGCTGACAGGCTTGCAGCAGTTGGGGCAGCCTTTGATATTGTGGAAAGCATTCAAAAGGACAAGGTACAACCAAACATCCATGTGATTGTGAGGCCTTCAGTGCCGGATAACAATGTAAGTTGGCAAGTGTTTGAGAATGACCAGCAAATCATCCATTTCTTACAAGAAGAAGCTGAGTTCTCACTAAAAATCAGAAAATTGGAACAAAGAAGATGGTGACCAAGTGGTACAACTGAGAACTAACAAGCTGCCCAAGGGACTTATCACTTTGGAGTCCATTTTCAATCCCAATGATCAGTTTAGGAAAGAGAAAGCAAACATTCAGGTCAAGAGAGAAGATTCAGTATCCATCTTGGTGGAAGAGAACAAACCATTGCAAATTGGAAAGATGACAACTCGAACAAGAAAGGTATGAGTTCATACAAATGTCAAGAGTTCCCCGATGTGTTTGCTTGAGCTACGAAGATTTGAAAGGTTTCAATCCCAAGTTAGCTCAAGACACCATTGAGTTGGATCCAAATACTAAGCCCATCAGAAAAAACAAAGGCCACCAATCCACACATGGAACCTCTCATGAGGAAGGAATTGAACAAGTTGATTGAGTCAAGAATCATATTCCCAATCAAGCATTCTAGTTGGGTTGCCAACTTAGTTCCAATCAGAAAGAAGAGTGGAGAGATCAGATTGTGTGTTGACTTCAGAGACTTGAATAGAGCATCTCTCAAGGACCATTACCCACTCCCTTCTATGGAGAAAATTTTGCAAGTTATGGCTGGCTCCGAGAGGTTTTCACTACTTGATGGCTACTCGGCTACAATCAGATTATGGTGAAGGAAGAAGATCAGTTCAAGATAGCCTTCACAACCAAATGGGGAACTTATGCATACAGGAAAATGCCATTTGGGCTGTCCAACGCTGGAGCTACCTTCCAAAGAGCAATGGACATGGCGTTCAAAGGTTTGATTAACAACGTGGTGCTGATATACCTTGATGATATCACTATTTTTTCAAAGAATGCAGCAGACCACCTCTCTCATTTGAGACAAGTCTTCCAAAGGTGCAGGAGATTTGGAGTGTCTTTGAATCCTAAGAAGTGTATCTTCCTAGCACATGAAGGAAAGCTCCTTGGCCATATTGTCTCCAAAGAAGGATTAGCAATTGATCCAGAGAGGGTCGAAGCCATAAGAGCACTACCATCGCCAAGCCACAAGAAGGCCCTTCGAGTTCTTGGGAGAATAAACTTTGTTCGGAGGTTTGTCCCAGATTTTGCAGCCCTTGTCAAACCTATCACCAAAATGTTAAAGAAAAGCATGGCTTTCAAGTGGACAAAGAGAAGGCAAGGAGAGTTTTGAAGCAATCAAAGAAGCCATCTCCCAAGCACCAACTCTCATCAACCCGGATTTCTCCAAGGATTTCATCCTCTATGCATTTGGAGGTAATGATACTATTTCTACCATTTTGGTACAGCAGAACAAGGACAATGATGAGCAGCCAATTGCTTTCTTCAACCAAAGCCTAGATGACTATGAGGTGAGATATTCTTTTATTGAGAAGCATGTACTTGCAGTAATCAGAAGCTTGAAGAAATTCAAGCATCTAGTCTCAAACAACAAGGTTCAGTTGTTGGTCTCTCATGCGGGAGTAAAGGACTTCCTCCTCAACAAGGATTTGAATGAGAAAAGGGCAGGTTGGATCACTCATGTCATGGAGTATGACATTGAGATCAAGGTCACCAAGCTGGTAAGAGGAAAAGGATTGTGTGAGCAGCTGATTCTGGGCAAGCAAAAAGGAGTATGCAATAAAGAAGAGGTTGTTTTGATAGTTCAAGACAGCCATGTGCAAGGTAGCACTCAAGAAGAGGATAATGTTGTCCCCACTCCTTGCTGGACCCAAGGTATAATGCACTTCCTAAGCACAGGCCTATGCCCTCCAGAGATGAACAAGACCCAAAGAAGACACTTCAGATTGCAGGTGTCCCCCATATGCCATAGTAGACGGTGGTGTTTTATTCAAGAAAGATGTGAATGGAGTGCTGCTGAGATGCATTAGCACAAATCAGATTCATAGGGTGTTGGAAGAGTTCCATGGTGGACCAGCTGGTGGTCATTTTGCACCAAGAGTGACAGCTCTAAAAATCATGAAGGCTGGTTATTATTGGCCCAAGATTTTCAAAGATTGCTTTGCATGGATCAAAAAAGGTGCAAGAATTGTGCATTCTTCACAGTAAAGAGAGGCTTGCTGCCCTTCCATCGCATCCAATTTCAGTTGACCAGCCATTCATGCAATGGGGTTTGACTTCATTGAGTCATTAATCCCAATTCAAGCCAAGGGCATAAGTGGATTTTGACAACACACTACTTCACCAAGTGGACTCAAGCAAGAGCACTCAAGGAAGCAAATGAGTCTAGATCTTAGACTTCTATGAGGGGATAGTAACCAGATTTGGCATACCTGCTACAATAATCTCGTATAATGCATTAGCATTCATTGGATCCAAGGTGACCGAGTGGGCTGTCAAGAACGGGATCTACCTAAGTACTTCATCAAACTACTACCCTCGTGGTAATGGCCAAAGCTGAATCTACAAACAAGAACTTGTTGAGGATCATTAGGAGGACTCTTGATGAGAATCGAGGTCTTGGCATACCAAACTGAAATCAGCCTTATGGGCTGATAGGATAACTCCCAAGAGATCCACAGTAACTCTCCATTCAGCTTGTTTATGGAAGAGAGGCAATCTTGCCCATGTCACTTGAGTTGCCAACATTGGAACTCATGAAGCAGCTTAGAGTTGCTAGAGTTTGGGCCCATGGAGGTGAGATATGCAGAGTTGATGGAGCTCCAAGAGATCGTAGATCGTGCATCCCAAGCAATGGAGAAGGATCAAGCTTTGATCAAGAAGACCTTTGATAGAAGGCCAAGAGTAGATCTTTCCAAGTTGGAGATCTAGTGTTAAAATGGGATGCGAGATAGAGAAAACCGGAAGGCATTCAAAATTTGATGCCATTTGAGTGGCCCATACATGGTCACAAAGTGTAAGGACAACAATGCCTTCCAATTGTCTTCATTGATGGCGAAGAACTACAGATTCCAAATCAATGGAATCTATCTAAAGCATTGCTACTAAAAGGAAATTCTCCACCTTGTAAATATTAGCTTAGGTTTTCATTCCTCCAAGTGCTTGTGCACATTGTTTTGTCAGTAGGTTGTTTTGCTTTCCCTAAGTGCTTTGGCACAAAGCTTGCTGTCCCCGGAGATGTTTTGCAGTCCTTGCTTCCATCAGTGATATTCCATCTTCCTCCTTGCAACATTCTAAGTCAGTTGGGGTATTAAACAAAAATTTGATGACTCCATGCCCAATGGGCTGCTTCAGTAACTCGGTATCTTCATCTAAAGAGGCAGATGACCCTCTCGAGTCACCAAAATTGTTATCCAAAATGTGCCCCTGCTCATTTTCTGGCTAACTCCTTTGTTCTTTCCTTCTCTTGTGCCTCGTAGCATCCATTTTTTTTTTTTAGGCACTCAAATCTTTCTAAAATGGCACCATTGATAGAGCTCTTCTCTCATCTTTCCGTAAAGGTAAAGTTTTCCTCCTAACTCCTCATATTTTTCAAGTTATGGCTCGTGGAGTTTTTGTGGGAAATTTTCCCCTAGAAGGCCCGCAGCCAATGATATGCTGCCACGTGTCCAGGAAGTGGGGGTCGAGGAGAACTTGGTTTTTTTCCAAGTGTTTTGGCAAAGGTTTCAAAAGAAAAATTCTTCCCACGGGGCCCGCCGACGAATCAGGAGCTGCCACGTGTCCCAGGGAAAAAATTTGGGAAAATCGGCTAAGTGTTGGCACAAGGAAATTTTGAAGAGATGGCCCCGCGGCCAATCAAAACGTGACACGTGTCATAAGGAATCGGAAAGTGGAGCGCGGGGGTAAAATTGGAAATTTGGCTAAGTGTTGGCCAAAATTTCAAAGAAGGAAATTTTCACCCATTTTCCCGCCGCCTAATCACAATGCGACACGTGTCCAAGGAGGTCCACACCAGCGGAGCGGGGGGAAGAATTAGAATTTTTGGCAAAATGTTTTGCCGAAAGTCCAAAGGGTGAGTTTTGGCCCACTGCCCCCACCAACGAATGGAATCTCACCACGTGTCCCGCCCAGTGGAGCACGGGAATATTTGGGAAATTTTCCCAAGGAGGAAATAGAGGAAAATTTAGAAGGGAAAGCCCGCCCCCTTATTGCGAGCCAATGGAATCTCGCCACGTGTCCAGTAGGGGGCAAAAATTCAGAGCAAGCCCGCGAGGAAATTTTGGAGGGTCAAACCCACACCCAATGGGGTTTTGACACGTGTCCAAAGCCAAAAATTTGAAGCGACCCACGGAAAATTCAGGAGAGACAGGCCCGAGCCAATCACATCACGCCACGTGTCTTCACCTCATCGGCCCAACGGGGAAATTTTGAAAAATTTTCCAAAGGCAAAAATGAAGTAAAATGGAGCAGGAAGGGCCCGTGACCAATTAAAACATGCCACATGGCACCTGAACCGGTGGAGCATGGGGAAAATTTGAAAATTTTTCCAAAGACCAAACGGGTAAAAATTCAAACTTTTTGCCCGCCGATCCGATTTTGGCCTGTTTTTGCCCTAAATTTTCAAATCACCATATCTTTCGATCCAGAGCTCGATTTTCACGTTCTTTATATCAATGGAAAGCTGGTGAAATTATCTACAAGATTCCATGGGTCAATTTTGCATTTTGGTTCAGTTTGGAGAGAGAAAATCAAGAAACATCTCTGGCACGTGGTAATGGCCAGAAATGACGTTTCAACAACCAGTTTTAATGCAAAATGGGTCGCATTCTTCTTCAGCATGGCCAAAAATGTCAAGGCATGGGTCTGTAAGGATGCCCATGCTATTTTAATGCATCTTCATTCAATGGGGAATGGCTCCCACATTTTTACACATTTTCTCTCTCCTGGGCTCGACCCATGCATTGTAAAAGCCAGATTTGGCTCATTTTTTGAGGGTTGAACATTTTTTTGATAGCAAGCTTCTTCTTTCACCTTCAACAAGTGATTTTTGCAAGTATCAGACCTTCTTCATGATTGTAATAGGTTTCTACCTCTTTGATGTTGCAAATGCAAGGATTTTGACAATGAAAATGACAGTGCAGACTCTGTGATCAATTTTCACTCCTTTGTTTGTATTGTCTTGCTTCATTTCGCACCTCTAATTACATCTTATCACCTGTATGATGTTTCATGTTGCATTTCATGAAATTGTGTCAATTTTCATGAACAAGAAGTGTTCACCACTCCTTTGGTGTATCACCTATTAGTTTAGTTTCAATTTTTGCACTTTCTATCTCTGTCTCCTTGGAATTTAGAGTAGGATTAGGATTCAAGGATAACCATGTCATGTAAAAGTCATTATGTATGGGGTTCATAGGCTAGTCTCAACCCACTCGCTCTATAACCAACAATGCCAAGAGGAAAAAACTAAATTGAATTGATGTAGAAGTAGTGTATAGTATGTAAACCCTAACTGATGCCCCCTTATTTGGGGGCACATGTGACATCTCTCGATAGGAGAATGTGAACCTAAAAGAGGACCTATCACATGAACTCAGTAACTCTTCCATGTAAGGGGAAATGAATGCACTTGAGAGAAACTTAGGAACACACAAACAAGTGGCTAGAAATAAGTGTTAGTATGACCATGCATACATGTATAAAACAATGTGTAATATGCAAAAATAGTGTATAAGATACCAAACAATATAGTAATGTAAATACACAAGAAGACAATTTAAGTTGTCAAAGTGGAATGTAAAGATGGGACATCACTCGATATGTCATAAGACACTCACGGACATAGTGGCTGCATATAACAAACAATTGTGCACACCAAACAGAGGGCAAGGCTTGCATACAATAGCAAACAAAATGATAAATTACAAACAACAAATAACCATGGAAGCAAGTAATCTTACAAAAAAAAGTTACACATGAAGTTCCCATCGAATGTTAGAAAGATAACCAGGTATGTAAAAAGCATGTATAACCATATAATATAGAGTGTTGAGTACAAAATGAAACAATAACATCTGTGAGAGATGAATGTGGATGCCCCCAGAGACCAATATAGGATGGGTAGAAGGAAAGCATTTGTACTTTGTGCAAAAGATTTGTATCTAAGATCACAACTAAGCAAAGGCGTGAATGCACATGTGTGTATGGTATAGATGAATGAGATACAAGAGATCTAACTAGCATGTGTAATATGGAAACCATATACAAGAAAATACAAGCAAGAGCTAAAACAACCAATATATGAAATATGTTGTGGATAGATGGAATGGAAGGAAAGATGGATGATAGGAGCCACATGCCCTCCAAGTGAAAAAGAAGAATGTATGCGTGAGGTTCATTTGGTTTTCCCCCTCAGTAGTCAAGAATGAACCATAAATGAGAATGCATCATTAGGAAATGGTCAAATAGTGTGTTGTGTCTAACTTGTTGTGATGAATGTGTATGTGTGTGTTGATGAGACACAACCTAGATGTTAGGATATAAGGGATAAAATATGTGGAATAATCCCTCATAGAATCAAAACAATAGAAAATAATATGCGAGAAAATATTACAAATCTTAAATAAAAAAGCGAATAAAATAACACAACACAAAGAGACAGATTTAATGTGGTTCACCCAATTTGGGCTACGTCTACCAAGAATCACTTTCTTATATTTTATTACAAACCACCACTCTCTCATTACAATACCCAGATCTGTTTGGAGCTATGCTAAAAAAACTCTATAGAATTCACACCCGAATTCAAAAAACATCTGTAATGTTAAATAATATCTACCATATGCATAAAACCATATAAGTAGATAACTTCTTAAGTAGTTTTATAAAACCATGGGTATCAAAACCATGGGCCAAAACTATCCCATAAACCTATGGGTCAAAATCCTACCCATATGAGAAAAAACACATTTCCCGGTATATTGGGCACGTTTTAAGGCCAAAAAAATTTGGTTTTCCCCCTCGTGATCGAGAAGAATGAAGCATAAACGAGAATGCATCATCAGGAAATGGTCAAATTGTGTGTTGTGTATAACACACTGTTTGTGATGAATGTGTATGTGTGTGTTGATGAGATACAACCTAGAAATGATGTGTCATAAAACCCTATAGCTGAAAGCGTAAATGACGATAAGATGATCGAAAGAGTGTTGATGCATCCTAAAGCATATATCACTACTAGATGAATAGAGGGAGTGGTGATGTAGGATAAAGTGTATACTTGCTATAAGATGAAGGGATAGGTGACCATTTAGCCTAAAGTGTATGCCACTAACCTAGTAATGTTGTATAATAGAAGTTTGAATGATGAACATGTAATAATGATAAGGTCCATTTTATTTTTAAACCCTCATCATTCGAGTATGGTCCGAGGATCTAAAGTGTGTCATAAGGTGGTGAATTCACCGTGTAGAAGACAATGTAGTGTGTGATGATAATATCCAACCATATGATGTGTAAGATGTGTAATATGTGATGAATAGTATGTAATACAATGTGTGTAGATGGACTAGTAGTGTGAAGATGTGTGTTATGTAGTATGTAGAATGAGTAGGATGTAACACTAGACTCATAGACCATAAGAGTGTGATACATGTATGAGGATGACTAATATGATGTATGATGTGTAGATGCGCAAATGTTGAAAATATATATACTAAATGTAGATTGTATGATGTAAGGTGTAAGACATATGATGTAAGATATGTGAAGAGAGGCAATGTGTGGAAATAGTATGAAAAATGCATGTGATGCAATATGGAAGATGAGTAACATAAGATGCTAACCACCGTAAACAAGAGAAGTGTAATACAATGAATATAATAATGGTGTAGATGATATGTATGGTGTATATAAATTTGAAAACATGAATGATGTGATATAATGCAAGATGTAATATGTAGGAACTATACATAGCCTAAGATTGTAAATTACGTGTGAAATGTAGATGTAGAGTAGTCAATGTGTGTAGGCTATGTGATGAGTATGGATAAACATGTAATGAATGCAATGTGTAATGTGTAAGATGAAATAAAAAGTTCATAATCAACCCTAGTATAAATGTATGTATGATGAAGACTAATATGATGTGTAGAATGCATAAGGTGTGTGAATGTAGATGAAATGTAGAATGTAGTATGCAAGACATATGATGTGTGAGAAGACGTGATGGGTAATGCCTATTGTGTAGTGTGTGAGGTTCATGTGTAGTATGTATCCCTCAATAGTCAAGTGTGAACCGAAGCACAAGAGTGTGTCATCGGGTAATGACGATGCTAAAACATGTGATGAGTATGTCTATGTGAGGATATTGATGTATCATTATGCATGTATGAAATATGTGTTGATGTAAATGTGAAGGGGGTGTTAGATGATATTCCCCCCAAGTGTGTGGTAATGTATGTATTGTTTGATAAATGTTGTTGGACAACAAATAGATAAGTGATGTATGAAGGTGGTGAAGTATCATAGATTTTGTAAGATTTATTCAATGATGGGATAAATAATGAAAGATTGTATGATATGCGTGATAAGTGATAGATGATTGTAGATGTATGTATGTATGAGTGGTTATGTAATAGATATATATGTTAATGTAATATGGAACAAGGTTCTTTATTGTAATAAACCCCTCAATAGTCATAAGAACCATAAGAATATGATTGTTTCATTAGGAGGGTAGGGTGACAAGAGTCACCTACCAAAGACCAAGTTTGCATGAAGCGGTGGAAGCATGGTGGGAAAGAGTAATAGTAGGACCATGTGGTGGTGGAATTTGATTTATCTTGACTATTAGTAGGAGGATTAGTTTCTTTGAAAAAAATGATTGGTTGCTAAATCGGTGTAGGATGAGGAGGTATTTTGAATGGTGGTAGCTTTTCTAGTGTTGATGACGTTGTCGAAATATTGATAGGAAGTCAAGTTGTACTAAGTTTTAAAGGAGGTTGTCTACATTAAATTTTTAATGTTGTAGATGGTTGCTTAGGTGGATCTCGACTAACCAAAGAAGGGACACTAGAAATAGTGACATGATGCTCAATAGATGTAGAAGGAGTAGTTTTGGAGCCCATTTGGATGTAGCATTTGTAGATGGGCATGTAACATAATGTTGTGCAGAAAATGAGATAAATCCTTGATGCTCAAGATGTTTGATTCTTCATTGTAAATTATGGAATTCATTGTCATTATGTCCATTGATTCGATGATAATTGTAATATGGACGATCTTGATATTTTGCTAGCCAATAAGGAGGGTAAGAATGAGTAGGTGGTAAAGTAATTAATTGACTACTAAGGAGCTCATTAAGAAGGTCATGTTGTTGAGTAGTGCAATCAAGGATGAGAGGCTTTGGTAATGGTAGAACTTGAGGATCACTAATATGAGCACATGTAGCAGTCATAGAATGAGATGGAGATGTAGAAGGAGAACAAACATGTGCTTGAGAAGCATCCTTAAGGTTGTTAAAATTTCAGATTTGAGAGATGTAATTATGGATTCCATGGCCTTAAATTTGTCTTGAAATAAATCATGTAGAGCTTGAATTGAGTCCAATATGGGTTTATTAGATGGAGGAACACTAGGACTAGGTTCATTAGATAGATGGTGGAAAATAGGAATTATTTTGTTTGGTGGCATATTTTAAGATGACATATAGAAGCTAGTTCTCGTTGTAGAATAGCTTGACGGTTGGGATACATTTTAAGCAAATCGAACAAAGGAACTTGAGGAATGTTAGGAGTAATGATAGAGGGAAAATGAGGATCCTAAGAGTGAAAGTGTTTGGGTTCACCAAAATGATTAACTAAAATGTGGAATTTATTAAGTTGGTATAACTAGGAACAACAATAAATAATAGTAAATAAATATAGAAATGACCCAAGCAACTAAGAAAGTAGATATGTGAAACCCTAGAGTACAAAGAGAGTTAGAAATAACTCAGCTGATTCGAATAGTTTAGTGGAATTTGTCATAGAGATGTATCTTGCATAACTTTCAGGTAGTTTTGATGTTTTGATTTGTACTAACTCTTAAGTGGTTTGATTTGTATATTTTCTCTGCATCATTTTGGTATTAGAGCATGGTTATTTCTCTTGTGAATTGATAAGAAGAATGAAGATGAAGAAGCGGAGAGAAATGGGTGGATAAGGAGATAGAATATTTGAGAAGAGATTGGAAATATTAGAGGAATATCAAACCACTTAAGATTTAGTACAAATCAAAACATCAAACACTACCTGAAAGCTCTATAAGAGGATCCTGACCACTTAGCCCAAAATGGCTTAAAACATGAAAAAGTGGGATTTTAGCTTCCATGTCAAGGTACCCTACTCACATAGCCTAACCAATGCAATTTGATCAACTAATATGATAAAAAACCATCAAGAACCTCTTACTTAAAGTCATTTTTTCCAAAACTACCTTATAGGCTTCTTAAGGGGAATTACGTTTGCCAAAACTAGTTGGGAGTAATGTAGACACAACCGAGAAAAAGTAAAACCACTTTCAGATACCCATTTGGCTCCCCATGCTTATTACCAAATTTTAGGATCCAGTTCCAAGGTTAGATCTCCTTTCTCTCACCTTCTTCTTTCTAATTAACCCTTGTTCTTGTAGCCCTAGTTTTGGGGTTTTCCGGAATAACTTTATATGTATGAGGTTTCTAGACAAACTCAATACATTTATGAGCACCAATTTGGCTCTTCTATTTACATACCAAGTTTCAAAAACCAACTCAATGAATAGACACCTTTTTCCTGCACTTGCTCTTATCTAATTAGGCCTCTCAAGCAACAATTAGGCCAAGAATAGCACTGGTAAATATTATGAGAAAATGAGGGTGTGTAAGGCCTTAAATATTCATTATTATGTCACTATACATTCTTTTGATGATGTCTTCCAAATCTTGGCTCACAAAACCTTTCCTAAGTCTTTTTATCCATCTTTCTATTGGCAATTTAGGTCTCTTTACAAGTCTATACAACTACGAAAGGAATGATAGTGATTTCTTAGAAAATTTGATCATTTCAAACCTTAAACCTTCTAACTTAGCATGAATACACCTCTCTCATGTTGTCTATGAAGTTTCAATCACCAAGTCACCTTTTAAGTCTTCCTTTTACTCTATTCTCTTCCTTTACTAGATCCTTCTCAAGCCCTTTCCATGGTCATTTCATGGTTTTCATACTTCCACTCCTATTCATCACCTAAAACCTATTGAATCTATTTTCTTACCTCCTTCCCAATGTTCATGCCAATTTTTAACCCTGGAATGGACCCTAACTCCATTTATCATCATTTTAGAAATTTGGCCATTGTCGTATGCTACGATCTGATAATAGCAATCTGATTATTATAAAAATTTTGGGTCTGAATATTATGTATCAAAATGTTATATAAGATCTCTACTAACCCTCATAACATATCCTTAAAATTTTAATGCCTAATGCTTTCAAAATATATTGCAATCCTTGTTTTAATAGTCAATTTTTTGGGTTCTATATGAGAAATTGTCGTCCTACGACCACCAACTGATAGAGATATCTTGAAAAAGGAAGAAAATAAAGACTCTTACCTCTAATATATCCCACTCTCATGCTCTTAATATGTTATATTTCAATTTTTTACCTTTAAATAATTCTCCAAGACCTCCAATCAGAAAATTTCCTTCAAACTCTACCTAGTGTTCCTAGTAAAGCTCAAATATAAGAAAAATTAAGTATTTTCATAAACCTATATTATTTAAAGGCACAAAATCCTTGGAAAATGTTTGTATCATCTTGTGAAACATCCCTAAGCACAAAATAATGAAGAAAAAAATCCATAATTCCTTGAAGCCAAGAATTTTCATTTTCAAATAAAGTTTTTACCATGTGTGTTAATGTGCATAGTTGGATAATCACTATCTTCATGGCTATAAATCTTCTAAAACCTGAATCACATAAGAGCATCCTCTAAATACACTATTAAATTGTTGAATTTTTTCATTTTCATTAGTGTTGTCATTGATGTCAAGTTGCATTGATGGCAAAAGCGTTGTGCAGGTTTCTCAAGGTCAACCATGGGTGAAATAGGTGTTAACAAGTTTGTAACAAGCTTCAGAAGTAGTTATTGTGAAGGTTTCTCAAGGTCAACCATGGGTGAAACAGTGTTAACAAGTCATTAACAAGCTTCATGAATTAGTTCAAAAATACTCTACAAGAAAAATGTGAAGGTTGATTGGAAGTGCCACTCTTAAAGAAGTTCTAGGTGATTGCATGATGATGACACCAAAGGATAATAGATGTTTCACTAGTTCAATGGTGTGTAAAAATATCATACAAGTACATGGTGCATTCAAAGAATTTACAAGAATATTTAGGGTCATTGCAAACTCAAATGATGAGTTAGGAGCCCTCTGGAGAAATTGAAAAGGTCGGTACACATTGTTCAAATGATCTATAGGCCCGAAACTCATTTTCATATTTTTCTAAGTGTTCACAAGGTTTGTATGAGAATGTGAAAATTTGAAGTACTTAGAAATTTTTATAAAATGAATATATTGAGTGTTTTATTGTATTGTGGGTTCTTCATCAATTTTTGAGATAGCCATGGATAGAAAAAGAAAGCACTTGAAGTCTATAGGAAGACATAATAAATAAAGAAATCCACGGAGGTAAAAGAATGGGGTGTGGGTAAAGAAGGAAAGTCATGGCACAAAGGATAAAGACTCGATACAATGAAGAAAGTGACATAAGCCATGAAATGGCTCATTGGGGATCGAGATAGGGATTTGGTAATAATTGAATCATCTAGCACAAATTCAAGTGGGACTTCGTTCTCCAAAATTGATATTAATCCAAATATCAAAAGGAAAAGAGGGATAAAGTGTAGTGTGGTAATATAGAGATGCGGAAGAACTAGACATAGCTGACTGAGTTCCATTGTACCCATTGTGCTCCGATTATTTGATGTATCTGATCAATAAAGAAAATGGATAAATGTTTTGAAAAGGATCAAAAGGTAGTGTATTGCGGACTATATGTGATGATATGGAACTTGTGTGCCATGAAAAATTTAGACCCGATTTGAGATATCTTGAGATCCAGGTGTCAGAATTTAATGTTCTTGGAATTTTTCAAAAGGTGATTACATTCTCTATGTCTTAAAATAGAAAAATATTGATTTTAAGGCATAACTGAATATCAAAGAGAGATATTTGGATCATCCTTTTTGAACATTTGAAAATCCTAGAATGATGAGAAATTTATTTTTAGAAATTGTCTCATAACCATTCCTGGCTCCACTAATAATGTGTTGGACAATTAATGCACTTGGAAAAAGAAAAATCAAGTGTGAGAGAGGGAAAAAGATTTTTTTATCTATTTAAACACGTTGAGAAGCATGTGATGTTGTTGTTGAAAGGAGCAAGAGGATTCTCATGAGTTGAAGAAGACTTATTTGAGCCGGAGGTGCGAGAGACAAACATAGATATCATAATGTATAATCAATGAAATGCCAACTAATACAAAGACTCATAATCAATTCAGATGGATGCATGAAGACTGATAAAGAGTAAAAGATTGTTTAAAGAATGATAGAGAGTGTTGTAGATATGTGTGTAAAAATAGAATTAGAAAAGTGATCATAATCCATTGTGTAAGAAATCTTGATACTATATGATCAATTTGTTTTGTAATATCTTCTTCTAAGTGGGAGCTTAGATCATAGGGGTGGTTTCTCCTTACAAGTTGTAGCTTGCTAAATTTTACAGTCGGTACTTAGCTTTCTTCAAGTAGGTGCTTGTATAATCTAAAGCGGGTACTTTATAAGTTGAGTGGGTGCTCAACAGAAACCATTCCTAATAAATCCTTGGTTTCAAAGTGGGTTTTTCTCTGAAAGGGTTTCCCACTATTTATATAATTATTTCAAGTATCATATTATTATAGTCTCTAAATTTAGTTGAAGTATCATTTAAAAGAGTCTCATCAGTTAATGTAGTCATTATTTCTAACATTATAAAAATTGAGTCAATGTCAAAAAAAAATTAAAATAAAAAACAAATTTACATTATCGATGCATTTTTGGTGTTACTCGATGTCCTAGCTACCATTGATCCTCAAAAGCCAAATTTGGTGAGTTAGCATCTGACTGGAGGATAGAGGCATCAAAAGCGGAGGTCAATCAATGACCTCTCATCGATTCCCAATGGCGAGGATGCATATCGGTTATGGAGGAACATTTTTTTGGTGTGAGCATGTGTTTTTCAGTTATGCTTCATTTTAGTTTTTCAACTTTTTCGTATGGTGTGTATTGTGGATGTTGGAAAAAAATTGCATTAGAGAGAAGATGAATGCATATATCCTCACGAATACGGTGATCCTTTTACTTCCATACTTCATTAGAAGATGATCGAGTCACTAGATATGTTCATTATAATTGGTGATCATGTGCAACAAGATCCAAGACAACAAGATCCGGTCAATAGTATGTAATTCAATTGACTTGATTTTCAGTTTTCCTATTTGTGTGAATAAATGGAATTTCAAATTGTGGGGGGAAATAATGAACAATGTTCCATTCCCATTCTAAACCCAAAACGATTAAATTCAAAGGAAAATTTTAATGGAAGTGGCATTTGTTTATGTTGTTTGAGATCGAGTGAAAGTGGTCAACAATAGTGGCTACAATTAAGAACATTGCGATTCTTATAGGATGAAATGTGACATATCTTTCGTGTGTGTGTTTTATTTTTCAATTTTTTTAATAAGCAAGTTGTGATTCCTAATACTTCCCTGATGTACAAGCATAGTGGCAAAATAAATCACAAGAGTAAGTTAGTTCATGGATCTTAGAAGGGTTTGTGGAAGGATCTTAAAAACCACCCAAGGTGGACAGTCGATGGAGCCTGTTCACATCAAGGTTTGTGGTAAGATTGTTTAAAACCATGAAAAGAGAGACCCTTTCTTTTGATCAATATCATGAGTCACATAGTATGACATGTTTCATAGGGGTTATCATATTGTGGTTGAGTGTGTGAATGTCTTTCTACCGTGTTCGCACTAAGGGGGAATCTTAAAAAATACTTATTAATGCTTACATAAGTTATTAAGCTAATATTGTAAGTAATTTATTAAAATAACTTAGGTAGGAGATTAAGGAGTGACTACAGGGATGTGATTTGTTAGAACAATTCACCTATATTTTGGTGATTCGTTATATCAAAATAACTATATATTTGTATATCCTACATGGTTGATTAATAGAATATCATCAATGTGATTTTGTTGTATAATTTTCTCGTACCTCACAATATTCACAAAACCATTAAGCAAGAAGAGTTTTGAATATCTTCATGAATATCTAGGATTCATTAATACTAGTAGTTTTAATAGGGAGTTTTGGAGAATGTGTAATCTCAACTACCCCATCGTATTGATCAACTACCCAATTTGAATTTTTTTAAGTTAGGAAATATGTGCCTCTGAATGCAATCACCACCACTTTACATCATCTAGTTTATCACATAATATGAAGGCTTGGGTCGATTGGTTTTCAAGAAATATGCACATCAAGAAAATTTATGGATGATGAATATTTTGAGCGAAACATAAATAAGTGTGATTGCTTATGATTCTAGAAATTGATGAAATCCAAAAATTCATCTTGATCAATTAAATATTCCAAAGAAAAAGGTTAGCAATAAGCTAATCATGTCCACTTTCAAAAAATGAAATTTGTGTGATTTTTAAAAATTTATGATTACCTTCCAATGTTTTGTGAAAACATTCATAATAATAGACTCATTTCATAGGATTTTTTAACACCATGATAAAAATATATACACACTTTCTTCTTCCCAATTTGATAATATTTTTAGTCTTTAGGCTCCACCAATATTTATGTCCAAACATTCATCCAAATTCCCAATGCTATTAATGAAGTTTATTGTTCCTCTGTTGGGTTTTATCATTCCTTCCCTCAAATAAATGTGTCCATTAATTTGAAAAATATTAAAATACATGTTGTTATGGAGAATGTCTAATCTCAAGTCACCCAACCATAGTAATCAATTGTTTAGTCAAAACATTTCTATAAGTTAGGGTAAATATATGGACTTTGGTATTTAGTGTAATTTTTTAATTCTTGTGTGCATGCCAAAATTTATGTTTGTAGGTGTTATTTATGAATCCCACACATTTATAGATAATTATTATCTCTATATAAAGGAGGTTATTTTTCATAATAACTATGGAGTACAAAGAAATCAGCACAATTATACCAAAGAAATTTAAATATATAATTTGTTCATATTATCATGTGTCCATTTACTTATGGTTTAATATATTGTGATATATATACTCAATCGCCACAATTTGGTAAGAGTGTGAATTGTAAATTTGGCCACCAAATCCTGTAGATGCAAAATCACGCACTTTGATTCATTATTTAGTCTCGAGTCTCATCCTAATATTCATAAGGTTCTTAAGTGAAAAGAGTAATAATTAGCCCATATCTTCTCGTTATTTTTAAATTGTTTGTTGTCGTATTCTCGATCTTACACCTACACTTGCCTAGTTTGTAGTTTCATTCTACATGTTTCCTATTTCTCACTGGGGTGCCCAACCATGACTTAGGCACCCCGATCCTCTTTGCACTTTACTCCCACCTTTACGGAACTCTCTAGCAATTTGATCTTTCTATATTTTTGGTGGTCAGCTTTTTGGTTAGTTACAAAAATAGAACAAGAGAACCATATAAATATAAATTTGTGTGACCATAATGATGGGCCAAGCACTAAGCACATACTATCACCACCTAAGGTTGCATCCATAAAAGGCATATAAAGCTAAATTTGCATCTATCTAGCTCCATCACAAGGCACACAAGGCTAGTTCATCTACATCACACTTCATAAGAGGGGAGTCTATTGTTTCCATGCACACATTTATAACATTCTACATCTAGTTATTTTCTTGCTACTTCACAAAGTGTGACTAACACAAGAACACCTAGGGAATAATTACACACACACACACACACCTAGAACTAAATTGGATCTGAGATGTAGTGAAACACTTAGTTATTAAGTCCACCATTGTGGACACTTGAGAACAGATCCCACCCCTTCGTATGCATCTTTATTTTTTAGGGTTTTGATGTTTTGTCTAGGGTTTTACATGTGATTCTTTATTGCTAGTCTTACAATGAAATTAGAGATCACACAATGACATTCACATGAGATGAAGAGAACACATGTGAACATTCAATGACACTCGATAGGTGTTTTCCTATCCATTTTCGTAGAGCAGGGTGCCCAGATCTCAAACCAGGGCACCCACGGGTGTCCCTATCCCTTTCCAAGCACAACAGTCCAGTGAGGTAACTCATATTTGTACTTTCCTAATATTTTTTGTGGTCGTTTCCTCATTCTATTAACATGGTATATAGTGCGACATAGCTCTGCAACATCTACGAATCATCTAACACCTTTCTTAACCCTTCTTGCACATTAGGGTTTCATATTTTCTAGCTTATTTTTCTTGGGTGTATTTCAGTATTTTATTGTTCCATTTATTCAGTTATTTTACTACTCCTATAACATTAGATTAAACTAGAATATTTATATTTTAGTCAATCATTTTGGTTAACCTGCGTTCAAATACTCTTGGATCTTTCTTTTTCATCCATCATGGCTCATGAGGTCTCAGCAAGCCTCCTTTCTTCAATTGATTCAAATGCACCCGTCTTGTAAAGAAGCTCTCCAAAAAACCCTTGAAACTATGTATCTACCTATCAACATGTTGCATGCTCAAGTCAATTCTATTTTCAATCATCTTTTTGAGGACTCTCTTGATTCCAAATCTAATCAATCTATTTACAAATCCATTCAAGCCCTTCATTTTTTATTTCAAGATAAATTTCTGACTATGGAATCCATGTTTACCTCTCCTAAATATGAAATCCAGCAACTTAAGGATGTATCTCAAGCTCACTTTTTTCTCCTTTTGCATCTTGGAGACTATACTTAAATACATGTGTTTCATTGACCTTATATTGAAATTAGATAATTTCATGACTAAACAAATAAAACTCTACATAAATCTAAACAAATAATACCAATATGACTCTATTTATATGTCAAATCTTAAGATTATTACTTTTTTGTGCATGCATTTTCACCCACATGGATTAATAGTAGAAATCGGACTAGAAATTGTTTACTCAATTTAAGGTTAAAAAGGCCACATAGTGATGTAGGTGTCATTGAAATGAGGATAATGTGCATATTATTCTATCCATGCTGCAAACATCGTCACCCTTGGCAAACTAGATGTAATGCATTGGACTTCTATTTACAATATATCAAGTATGAATGTCTCTTGATCATAGAACGTGCTTAGAGGACACACTTTGTCTTATCGTGGTTGTATCAAACATGGTTTTGATTAATCTACTACATCAATGGTGAATAATCCCAATAAATTTTGATATAACACAAAATCACAACCAGCTATATTTATCTTTGTAATATAGAAAATAATCTTTAGAATAGAAGGATCTTGTGCAATTTGCAATAAGAAATGTGAAGTGCATGTGCAAATGGAATTCAACGCTTTCTTGTTCTTTGAAAAAAATAAGACCAAAAACTTCCACTTACAAACTTGTTTGAGGAGATCTCGAGTCAAAAATTAACACTTAGCAATCTCTCAAATGGATCGTGTTAGGAAAAATATCTCTAGTGCTTGCATTGATAAGTTATATATGTTGATGAATATAAATGTAATATTGTAATATTACATTATGCTTATAAATGTGAAAGGTAGTGGTAATCTATTATTTTTATATTAACAATAATATATATGGTTTGGAGTTGTTATAAACAGCTCATGTAATTAGATTGAGTATTGTTACATAAGTAAAAAACCCAACCAAATAAAATTTGTTGGAGATAATCTATCCTTGAATATAGGAGAATATTCTCCAATATATTAGATGTAATCTCATATGTATGTAATGGAAATATAATAGGAGAAATATATTATTTGTATATGTTAAATCAATTATCTAGTTTTATGTGTAATGCTCTTATAATTGTTATCATTAGTATTAGAGCAAGAATGAGATCCTCGAAGATTTGTGAGGGACATTAGTTCTACGTGATTTGTACTGTGTATGGTGCAATTATTATATGAGAGTATTATTTCATATTTTATAGTAGCATAAATAGTAGAAGTGTGGGTGTGAGCTTCATATATTTTTCCTGTGTGATTGTCTTGAATATCACATGAATTGAAAATATGTTTGGCTCTCTTGATTCATGTGAAAGGAGGATGTAAGCTTGGAAGATGTTAACAATGTATGGTGGAAGAATATGCATATCAAAAGGATTGTCCACCTTTATAATCTTGTAGACTCGGAGTCGTGGCAATACAATTTGGATGTTGTAATTTTCCACAGTCTGTAATAATCTCTTTGTAGACACCAAATTTAGGTCACACTCCCCTTAATCCCCTTTCAATCAGTTAACCTAACATGTTCACCTCACCATGATTGCCCTTTAACACACATTCATATTAATCTAATTACTTACAATTGAATTAATACCCATCCTCATATTATTTATTAATTTAATTACTTTATTGAATTAATTTACACCTCATCTACACATGTCATTAGGGACTTATTCTTAGCCTATTAATTAACTAAGACTCAGTCTCTACTTATCTTAACCAACTAGGACTTAGTCTAACCCTAACATTAAATTCATATTCCTTCTCCAACAAACCCCTGCTTATCTAAGCACTAACCATCACTTGATACCCGAACTAAAAACATAATATGCCAAAAATAGCCAAGATCTGTTATTTTTGGTAAACCTAGGATTTCCCACCCTAACCGACGTCGATTAACCCACAATTGATTCTGGTCACCTTGACCATCATCGATTACCATATATATATTTTTGCAACATTTTTCCCAAGTTGGTCACTTCAAGTTTTGGAGAGAGTTATTTGCATTCAAGCACAAATCAATTTTTTCTCAGCATCAAGATGATAGAATACATCTAGCCAAAGGTCCAAGCAAGTACTTGAGACTGATCCAAAGGAATTGGCATTCACAGGAGCACTCCAGGGAATCACTTCTATGGCACTAACCACCAAGTTCTTCATAGATTGACCATCACCATCCTTCACCCAACCAAAGCTTGCAAATACAAGTAAGTACATTTGATTTTGCATCATTTATGTACTTATTTAATAGGTTCTTTATCTTTTTGTTATTAGATCTTGTTCTTCCCTGTATTCCTCCATCCCCACCTTCCTGCCCATCTACCTATCCAAGTTCCCTAGTCATCCGGGCTCTCCTACATACCCTTTATACCTTCCTGAGTCTTCCTCATATTATTACGAACCCAATCATCCCTCCTTCACTCTATGTAATCACAGAGAAGCCCAAAATTACCTTTTATCAAATTTCACCAAATTTCCCCTACTAATGCTATTTACCTTGACCATCATTGGTTTCCCCTTCACCAAAGATCGGTCACCCGACTAATGTCGATTCTCTATCCCCTATCAAATTTCAACTTAATTATCCCTAACATCCCCAAAACCTCACATAACCTTACCAAAACTTGGTACCTCAACTATAACCTCACCAAAACCTTCCCAACTATTTGTGTAGACACATAAAGAGCCTAGACACCAATTTCTAACATTCTTACATTCCCTCACCTTAAACCAACATCGGTCATACCTAAACTATCATCGGCCACACACTCACTGTCGATCTGGTCTCATGTGTCCTGGTAAACTACCTCAGACCAACAAGCTTCCCATTTATCCAAAACCAACCCAAACTCCATCAAGTCTTACCCAAACCCTACCTATGACCTCCAAACCACCTACCCATCCTACAACCTGACTTGAGACCTTTACTAGTTTAATTATTAAAGCATCTAATTGGATTAACATTGATAGTAATCTGAGATACCTAAATTAGAACACTAGCATTAGATTCTTTTAGTTGTATGTTCATTTACTTTATATTGAATTATATATTAGTGGATTGACAACCGTTGAGGAAGGAAATCCACTAACCTTTTTCTATTAACTATGTTTTGTGGTCTTGCTTTGTATTTCAAGTAGTTCCTCCTAGCCAAAAGGAAGCTCACACAATCAACTTGGATCAGGAAATCGATTCATGCACACAACCTTCAACCAAAATTACAACAGGTATTCCTCCTTGGTATTCTACCCTTATCTATTTCATTAATCTACTAAGAATCTAGTGAAACATTTTGGCACACCTGGTGGGACCCATCAGGGGTTCTGTTGCATTTTTCATTCCTAGGTAAAAAAATTGTTTATTTCCCTTTGAAAAGTATTCACATTAATTTTCTTCTCTGGAATCTTCTCCTTCTTTCTATTGTCTAAAATAAATCATGTTTTTGGTGCTTTAAAAAGAACACATCTTTCTTTCTACTACATTGCATTAGTGAAAGAGCATTCCTCTTCCTGTTCTCCATTTTCTACATTGAACATAATTGTGGATTTGGGCTTAAAACATTTGCATTTCATTCTAGTTTGTTGCATTGTAGCTCACATTAATTGAGGGAAACCTATATGCTAGAAGTCATGCCCAACTGATGGTTGACTAATCCAATCGTAGTTCACTTTACACACTCTCTATACCAAACCACTTAAATAATTTACACATCTTCTTAAACATTATCCTACTCGAAGAAGTTGTTAATGATTAGAGGATTGACAATGGGTGCCCAAATGGTTTTTCTATCCAGTCATTATCTCATAGAAAGGACCGCCCCACCAAAAATTTACCTAAAACCATGCTTAATTATTATATTTTCACAGGGTACCTTCTATTAAATAAAAACACTATGTTCTATTCACAAGTTAGTCATAAATAACATAACCTAAAACATAAAACTCACCAATAGGATTTTGTGTTTCTTAGTTTTTGCTTAACTTGTGTTTCGAGTTGAGAGGTTGATTTCTCCATTTATTTTCTTCCTTTCACACTCCACAATCATATTTGGCATATTCCAACTGTTTCTAAGTGTGTCGAAAATTTCATCATTACCATACTCGGGTTTTGGGTTGGTATTTTAGTTTATCTAAGTCACAAAAGTCATTTTTTCCATCTTTTCAAATTTTACAAGTGATCGGCATCGGTCCAAAGGATGGTATTATCGGTTTATTCATCTAACCATCATCAATTTACCTAACCATTTCAAGTTACCTTCTTTTTTTGTTCATTGTACCAAAAATATCCCTCATCACATTTTATATTCTTTCTAAGTTTCCCCGATACATCATCATACCTCTGGATCTTTGAAAACACTAGTTAAATCTAGGTTTTAATTCATTTTCATCAGTTATTTCCTCATTTGCAAATGTTTTGATTTTCCATAGTAGAATCGGTATTTTTCACCCTAATAGTCATCGGTCACCCTTTATCACCTTCATCGGTTAACCCAATTGTCATCGGTTCCTTTGTTTTAATTTTTAATTAAAATAGCAACCATATTTACCTCCCAGAACATATTTTCTCCATTCCCTTTTGTTCTTTTGTGTCATTCACAGAGATCATATTACTAGGTCTATGCTAACTCACATGGTTTTGACTTGTAATCAATCCAATACCCTTGTATTCCATGCAAGCCTTCAGCCACATGCCTAGCCCATCGCGACCTTCCATCCTATCACCTATGGATCTTACTCAGCCCATTATCATTAGTACTGGTGATGAGGAGATCACATGACTCCTTGACCAAAACCTTGCTACCTTACAACATTATCTTGCCCATTCATCTTCTCGGGATTCATTCGGACAACCGGTATACAATATGCCTGTGTCCATCCCCATTCCCTCACCCCCACTTCTATGTCAACTAGTACTAACTCGGCCTTACCTTCTTCCACCTTACCTCCCATGGTATCCCAACTTGACCCCACATCATCAAATTTTTTGCACCTACAATGACTTCACCACACACTTTTAATGTCAATTACTCCCATAGTGTTAACCATTCCTTCATTAGCCACCCTAAGCATAGCCCCATCTGTACCTACCACCTCGTATATACCTATTACATCATAGCCACGCATGGTGTCGGTAACCCATACTTCAGTCCAAAAAATCATCCTCTTCATCCCGTAATCTTTACCTCCAATTACTACAAGAATCACTACATCCACCCCACCTACTTACACATATCACCAATAACCTCCTATCTCGTGTATCACCTATTTGGGATATTTTTGCCTGCATCTATTCCCCCCTTGCAATTATTATACTCAGCACAACCATATACTAGGATGTCATCCTCCTTATACATTCATCATCTCCCCCCTTATACTGTAAGGGGTGCCCGATCATCACAACCTACCAATGACCTTATTAAAATGATGAAGGAAAAGATGCAAACATTGGAAGCATTAGTTTCTGGCTCTCGTAAATCTTTAACATATGATGAAATATGCAATGAGCCCATTCATTTGTCTATTCCCATTCTTCCATACCCTACACATTAGGAAATTCCCAAATTCAACCGTTCAATAGGAAAGAGGACCTCCAACAACACTTGCAGTCTTTCAAACATGGGTGTTATTTAATCACTCATGATGATGCTCTACTCGACGAAATTCCCAATGTCCTTAATAGGACCTGCATTAGATTGGTATAGTATTTTACCTCGACATTCCATTTACTCATTTAACCAAGTGGCTCAAGCCTTCTTGGACCATTTTTTGATCAATATCATCAAGAAGGTCACCATTACTAACTTGTACTCAACACGACAATATGAAGATGAATCTATCACATATTTTGTTGCTCATTGGTGAAGCCTCATCAACCAACTTACATTCCAACTACCTCAAACTGAGCTTATAGATTTTTTCACTAGAGCTTGTGCCAGAACATCTCACCAACTCTCCAAGTCTAAACCATCCATATGTTTGATGAAGCTTTCACCATGGCTAGAAAACTTAAAATTTTGGGATAGAAGAGAAGAAAATTCAACTACGTAGAAAAAATGCTACATTCAATTCAAATGGTGCCTCTTCCTCTACCAAAACCCAAAAAAATCTTCCAAGGCCAAAGGATCTCGCCAACATTGTAGTCTTAAAAGTTGGCCCATCTCACCCATCCAATCAATAAAAACCTACTTCTAACCTTTCTCCCATCTAATCTTTCTAGTTCAAGTGGGAGCAATGAAAGTATACTCCTATAGGAGTTCCCTATTCTTCCATTTTAGAAAAACTTCTAAAATCTAGAGCAATTACTTTTCCACCCATCAAGCCACATACTAGTTTTGACTCCGCCTGCGTCCTATGCCTACATGGTACAAGGAACATGATTTCTGTAACTATCATCATCTTAAAGGTCATAGTGATGCTAATTGTATAACGTTAAAAAAAAAATTCTAGGAAATGTTAGAAAATGGAGATCTTATCTTGGAAAACATGAATGCACTGGCTAATTAAAACTTGAATATCTTCAAGAATCCATTTCCTAATCACACCCCATCATCTAACCAAACTAGCGAGCATGAGACTAATGACCTTAATGTTCATGAAGTTCATGTTGTTTTGAAGTCATACCACCCTTCCTCAATTTCCTCCTATCCCCTCTATCAAGGAGATTCTTACACGAGCACCTTTACCCATGAAGGAACCTATTTCATCTACTCCTTCACCCATAGAGGAGTCCCCTTCATCTCCCCCTTCACCCATGAAGGATTCCTCAATATCTCAATTTTGTTTCACCACTCACCTCACAACCTAACGAACAACCTGCAGTGTTAACTCTCTTACCCATGGGAGAGTCATGCTCACCTTCCTCTCCACCGAAAGAGGAACCTACCTCATCCTACCCATCATCTCCCCTACCCATCGAGATCCTTTGGAAGCACCACTACCTATTGGTGACAATTCCCCATTAGCCTTCCAGATCTTGTTGATTTTCTCTCAGCTCTCTTACCTACAAAGTCCAAGCCAACCAATTACCTGTCTTATAGACATACTTTATAGGGATTACTACTAAGTCAACATCATCTCCTCCTACAACAATGTCATTTTCACGCTTGGTTGACCCCTTAGATTATGTTGGTAATTCCATTCTTTGGGGATGCCTTCAGCTACCTTTTTCAACCCAAATCTGAATGTTGTTTGTTGATACCTCTAAAATTTACCCAAATGTATTTTATACAACTAAACCAACCATGCCCAAGCCTATTATAATGACATCTTCTTCATCACCCTCACCTACACGTAAACCCTTACTAACAATAAAACTTATTCCTATGCCTAGGAACCTACCTGCACCTACACCTTCCCCCACATCCAAAACCATCACCACATTGGGAGTCATGCCAACATCAAGCCTATTCCATTCTCCTGTCAAATTCGATTTAGCCTCATCCTCACAATCCCATGCAAAACCAATACTTCCACCTAAAAGGAAGAACCAACCTTCTAGGTTGCATACATGGGTTTCACCCACTACCCCTATTTCACCTTCACCACTTCCATCCATCCTAGGACCTCACCCATCCACCTTGGCCAAACAGCCTCCTACCCAAGGTAAACTAAAAACACAACAGCCCTGCGACCTCATCACAAGCCTCTATTACACCTAACTTACGTGCACAACATTTTCCTTCATCATCACCTACATCCTCCCTACCAAATATGCCCCTACTTCTAGTAGCCTCGTCTCTACCTATGATATTCCCCACTCTTCAACCAATAGCCTCCACCTCGCCTCTTCCAAAAACCTTCACCACATATTCATTATCACCTTGGCTAACCCTTCCCCTTCTACCATCTTCCTTCCCTTCAACATCATGCACACCATATTCACATTTACCTCGGGATGGTGCAACCAAAGTTGAAAAACCAACTACCCTCCAAAGAGGTAGTCAAACCTACAACACCTTCTATCACTAGTTCATATGTTATGCCTTTACCCAAGATGGTATAACCCAATCCTAAATAGTACAACCTACCAAACCAGTGAAAAAACCTACTCCACTTCTAATTCCACCTCTTGTGGTACCTCTCCCACAAAAATCACTCACACCTCCATCTTGACCCACACTTACTTCACATTGTGATCCATTGGTAGAATCTTACACCAACATATTAGCAAACCTTTTATAGACCTCTATCATCACATTGTTGCCACTTAAACCTTACTACCCCATTCAAACCTAAACCAGTAGGGTTTGATGATACAAAAAAATTTCCTACCATCATGTGCCAGGGCATGATGTAGAAAGTTGTAAGGCTTTGAAAACCATTCTTCTCCAACTTTTTCCTCATCAATAAAACTTTGATGATGATGATCTTTTAGACAAGGACCATGTTCCCCTTCACCTATCACCACACACCCTCATCCCTAACCTATCCAATGACCTTCCTCTCCACATCTACAACCCTTTTATCCTAATCCAAATTTTGATATCAACATGGTCTATATAATAGATTTATCCAAAGCTCACCTAAATGCCAATGTGTTACTTTCTTTACACAACACTAGTATATGCCCTCATCATTCTATTTCCCATCTTATTGCTACACTTATCATGACTCAGCTGCTCCCTCACCCAATATTAATATGGTTAGCATTACCACTCGCACCTAGAAAGACAAAGGAAAGGAGAAAGAAACTAGCCCATTCATCAATCTTGTGCCCAATATACCATTTGCACTGCGCACCAAGAATTACCATTTGGTGACCCACGCACTTGTTTCTAATGTGGTCACCCATCATACAATGATCAAATGGTTGTACCAATCTCCTCTCAAAATGTCATTGTACAACCTTGTCTAAACCTCTAAGTCTCACCAACATTCCTTCATGGAGGTTCTAAAATTTATTGGTGTTTTACCTAATGACCCAAATCCTATGGCATTCATGATCACTTCTCACCATGTGGAATATCTCACCACTTAATCACCTTCCTCTACACCCACTACCACTCATCAAGTAGCCACTCTCGCTTCAATGATGAGATTGTACCTCTTTAATTAGATGATCCCGATCCCACCTTATTCATCTCCATCAACATTGATAATATACATGATTGATGAGTTATGATCGATGGTAGTTCCAGCATCAAAACTATATTTTCCCATGCATATAGCCAAATGTGCATCCCCACCAATTGTATACATAATAAACCTGCTATGTTTCGTTCATTTAATGATGCCATAACTTTGATCCTTGGCACCATCATTCTCTAAATTCACGTGGGCTCCCGTACTATTCCATAGTTATTCTACATATTAGAAGGGAAATTCTAGTACAACCTATTTTCTTGGCCGACATTTGATCCACATCATGGGTTATGTTCCTTCAACTTTACATCGATGTATAAAATTTGAACATGAAGGACATAACTATACCATTCTAGCTGACCCTTCACCATGTATAAAATTTGAACATGAAGGACATAACTATACCATTCCACTGACCCTTCACCATTCAAAACATGTAATATGTCGAATAGACCTAATGATGTCCTTATACCAATTAAGGCATCCTCCACTTCCACCACCTCTCCTTCACCGATAGCCCCTTCCACCAACATTGTCGCTACCTCATCCAAACCTAACTCCTCTATTCCCAATGTCATCTTTTCCTCCGTAACTAACCCATCTACATCTCAACCAACCAATGATTCATCCATTCATCCATTCCCTTACCCATATACAAACTAGTGATCCCTTAAAAGGTGTAACATCCTCATTTTTACACATTAGAACAAGTAAATTTTTTTTTTTTTTGATAAATGCTTCCTGGTTCTAAATACATAATTTAGAACTCATAAATCAAAACAACCATTCTTATAACAGATAACCATATGCAGCTGTAATGACTCGGAGTACCTCCAATCTATTCATTCCATGACTCGGTAATCTACCGATCTATTCATGTGTAGTAAGAGTTGGTGTTTTTATTTAACACATCACTCTTGTGGTTCTCTTCCCTAATCTGGGATTTAGAATGCTCTGTCTAAGGAACCTATCTGAATAATTGTTACCATTATTCATCGGCATCTCATCCCTTAGACTAGGTGACTTAGGACAACGCAATCAACAACTTGCGATACTTTGGCCAAAGATTTGAAACATAATGCTTATGTCTCGTATTCCTTGACGGCATACTCATCAATCTGGAATACGTCCTTCACCCCATTCCTATGTTATGTAGAATGTCTTATACTGACTTCTGTCAGTCTCTCCTATCCCACGTTATTCACTCAGAACGGATTAGTAAGATGACAACGTTATAGGGATGCTCCCGAGGACTAGGGATACGCTGACATACTGGGTCAACCCTAGTTAATCCAGTGTGTCAAGATACCCCGAGTCTCCTAGGGCAGCCTTATAACGTGACCACATTCCTAATCAGTCCCAGAGTAACTTGCTCGAGTTAAAGGTGTAAATCTTAACGATCAATGCAAAGGGTGTCATCATAAGTCACCTGCATTGTTGTATCTTTGAGAAGATCCTAATCTTCTCGAAGGTACAACCCTGCAGTTGACTTGTGCCGTCAACCTTTAAATCCACCTCGAAAAGATCTACTTATTAATAAATGTTACATACGTTGAGTTAAAATTATACCATAAGACGCTCCCTAAAGGGTAGTCTTTCCCAACCCCTGGGTTCCTCACCTTAGAATTACCTTTCTTAGTAAAACCCATTACACAAGAGAAGTTATTAAGACAAGAGGTCCCTTCAAGGAGTTCATAGAATATACATAATTCTAAATCAACGAAATTGGGCAATAACCCTCAATCTTCACATGAGATTGCTAACCAAACCCTTTTTAGGTTTATATCTTTTCTTATAGCTGAAATCTTATCTTACTTATTAGCATCGAGATAAAGTGATTAAGATTCCAATTGAACGTTGTCTTGACTTAGAACAAGACTAGGAAGTAATAATTTATTCAGCTCGTTTAGCTTCCTGTTCAGGTTTATTTTAACCCTAGCTTCCAGAAAGATAGTGATCTAAATTCCAATTTAGCTTTAGATAGAACATACTAGAACTACTAAACAATCATAAGTATTCAGTCACATATTCTTGCAAGCTTACATTGATAATCACAAAAGTCTCCAAATTATACAATAATAACAATGCTCTCAAGATCATTTGAACCGAAGAAGGTCAAACTATCAAGATACGAATACAATCATATAAGTAACAAATAACTCTTTTCATTCCTCTCAAGCTAATCAAATACATTTTATGCATTCAACATATTTGATACAATACTCAACAGAAAAAGAACATCTTTCTACAAGTAGTACATTCAGAGAATCAAGCTGTAATTCATCATAAAACCAAATCAAACAATCTGATCATCCTATCAGATCTGCGTGCTTTTACCACTTACGGCAACCATCTGCAAAAATTGTCAACACGGGTCAGTTCGATGAACTGAGCATGATAAGCACTAACTCTTAAAACAATTGCAATCCATCAATTGTTTTCATTAAACAACTTGTTTAAATGAAATCAATTCACCAAACATGTAAACATATTTCAGATTATGCTCTTGTAATACAATAAAACTATACATGCGTAACTCATATTATAGTTACTAAATAGTCCTAGATACCTTCCCGATATTTCATCATAAACGTTAGTGACCAAGAAGAACAAATGCATCTAAAACAATTATCCATCTGAATCCCAAGGACAACAAACATCAGACAGACCATTACATTCAACATAATAAAATGAATATCATAACAATTCATGATTCCATCAGTATGTTAAAACAATTCCATAAGTTAGATAAAAATATATCAACATATACTTTACAACAGAAGAGAAAGAAAACGAGTCATTCATATTTCCCCTCAAATCAAGCTCATGACTGTACCGTCTCCTCAAGAGTAAAGCATTCACCTTATACGCATGCAAATAAATCAGACGAGACCACAAGAAGCACCACATTTTTGTTTAAATTTAAATATAACTTCTTCCTATAGCTTACTAGCAGTACAGTAGCTCTCGCGCCAAGGCAGTGATGAATAATCTATCAAATAGACTCCACATAACCTTCCATACTAATCAACAAATGAGAAAATATCCAATGCCATCACTTGTCGAGGTACAGTTAACAGCTCTTTAGTTCAGTCAAGCTCACGACTAGATATTCATACTAACAGAAGACGTAATCATGCACAAGCACGACATCAATCCCACCCAGCAACGTACAGCTCAATCTAGTCCCTACTAAAACTCTGCAAGGACTTAGATCCCAAGGCCGAAATCAAAAGAACAACCTTTTCATCACAGTCAAACAAGAGGCTCAATAACATTAAAACAAATGATGTTTCCCTATGCCTATGTAGAGATATTCATACTGAATCCACACAACATGCACAACCTCATTTAATTGGAACAAATTCTTAAATAATACAGCCATGACTTATATTAGAAGTCGTTTTCCAGAAAACAATCTCAACAAGGTCTCAACCAAGTAAGGTATGAAAAGAAAGCCCTTCCTTTTACTTTCCACAAGAATCGACAGAAAGGGACACAAGGATATAAAATAGGAGTCCGAACGTTATGCACGCAACGAAGGTTTAATCGAAAATCAAGCCAACTCGCAACATTTCAAAACTCCAACAGTATCCATACCACTAATGCTCAAAACAAGTTTAGATTGAAGTTGCTTTCATGCGACCACAACTCAAGAATCATAACAGTATTCACGACTGAGGTTTTTCAAAAGGGAAAACATAATATACGCCCCAGGATTTAAAAAGGAGTCTTACCCATGTGGTATTCTACAAATAAACTTCTACAGAAGTAGAAGGATACAGGATACATATCAAATTCAAGAATTCTAACCAAAATAATAACATACCGTATTCACATCTGAACTCCTTCAGAGGTAGAAACGTATGGCATTCACGACCCACTTCTACAGAGGCCAAAATACATGATATATATATATATATAAAGAATTCCAACAGAGCCAAAACAATAAGTATTCACAACCAGGATTATACAGAAATCCAAAATATGCGAACAATCCAAGGACTCCACAGGGTCATTTCATATGTATATTTATCTTGCAACTTTCATCGAATTAAATCCCATAATTGCAACACAGGGAGAACTTCTACAAAGTCACATTCAAATACTATAAACACAGCAAGTTATCCATTCAAAAGTAACTTAAGTATTATAGCAAAACCCAACAAGATTCAGTAACCACAACTTATATTACCCACGACAAAACTTATAAAGAAGTCGAAATATACTGAACATTCAAACAAAAATCCAACAGTATCCTTTTCGACAAGTGTCAACAGCAAGTATCGACTGTAGCTTGAACCCAACAAGGAAACAATTCATGGACTCCCACAGAACCGATTTCGGGTATTTTCCTTGCAAGCATTTCCACAACTTTATCCGAAATGCAAAATACAGCGAGATAGTATAACAGTTCGAAACACAATACACACCCATCAAGGGTTTACTTAAAAAAAATCGAGCCAGTAAGAAGATACAACAACTAAATCACACAAGCTACCATAAAAACCAACTGAACCCAAAAATCATCTGAACAGAGTTGTTCTAATGAAATCATTTGAAAGAAAGCAATATTTTTAAAGGTTAGGGCCTAACATGCCTGGTAATGTTGCTTAAAAATCCGAAGAAGACCAATCGAAAGAGCTCGAGCCTTCTCCTCTTTTTCCACGTTAGATTCAAAGAACAATAATTTGTTATTTCCATGCCTTATAAACTTTCCTTGATAGAGAAAAGAGCTAGTTACTCTCATATTTGCCATGCAACACCAAGTAGACTAGTGCGAAGAACCAGTGATCAGACAGAGGGAAAACCGGAGCGCATGAAAAACCAAACAAACTACCAGTTTTCCATTTTGCATGTCTTCCCGAGAAACCCGAGCTCGAAGACCGAGTTCCTTAATTGCATTTACTCCAAAACTCCCGCTCAATCTCCATTGCCACCGACCGCCATAGTTGGCGATGGACAAATGCAAGTCGAAGACCATTTCTAACTTTGGCGACTCTGCCACGTCGGCTTTTGCTAGCCGTTTAAAACTTCCACTATATCCCTGTCCTTCATGCTTATCCATCCCATTTAATGCCATAGAAACTGCCACCCATGGCTCGCACCCTTTCATAGGTCCCCTTTCCTCCTTGTTCATTAGTTAGGTTAGTAACATAGGTTAGGATTTAAGATGCAACTTAGTCTAACCTCCATAGCACTAGGTTACTAACTTAGAACATTTAGCTTATAGCTTAGGCCTAGGTTAGATTAACACTAATCTAACCCATAGATTATAGTTTAGGTTTAGGTTATTAACCTTAATAAATCCAGTTTAGGTCTAACATTTAGAATGTTCAGAATAAGAACCTACAGACATACATTCACGAAAAGGATTCACTCCTGCACTGCCAATAGGCTAGTTGAATAAATGTATCTGAATTTATTACCTGGCCCACGATCAAGACCTTCTTGATATTACGATATCGGGAACCAATTCATTTGACACGATCGATCCCGAGCTAGACTCGAATAGCTTATTCAATGCATTCAGACCTTGCAACCTGCGTAAGGTCTATAATTTTTGTTCATCCCGAATAAACTTAAAGCATCTCTTGGATCAATGCCACTGATCCAAGGCTGGGTCTTATAGATGGATAAATCCACAATTCATTCCGAGATCAAATTAAACTCGAAAGAAATAAAAAGTCCAAAAAATGAAAGAAATAAAAGAAGATACAATATCACTCAAGCATCATATTCAAAGGAACACATCCTTTTTACAAAGATCTATCAACACTTGAATGCTCGGGAGGAAGTAAGAATAGTTCGAGTGTTACATATCCCTCCTAAAAGATTCATCATCTCGATGATTACATATCAAAGGAACACATCCTTTTATTAGTGCACAAAAAATCATATTTCCAACTTGAATAGTTCGGGAATCAATGTCACAACACATTTTATTCAACTTTGAATAATGTTTGCCTCCATTTGCTTTCATATAAACATGAAAAAGATAAGTTCATAAAAGAAATGTTTTGTCAATGATTTCATTCTCGTTGAAAAAGAAAAGGAAAAGCAATTTTCATCTCTTCCATTTTCCCAAGTTGCACTTTCTTCGTTAAACTGGTCCCACTTTGACCTTACATTGTTGTATTTCATGATTTCTCAAATGCAATTGGTGAGTTTCCAAGCACTCGTGTGGGTTTAACCACGATTATTCCCGGTCTTGGACCTGCAAGGAATTCAATTTAAAACATGTGACAGGATCTGAACGTATTTCTTAAGCAAAGAAATATGGAAAACATCATGCATGCGAGATAAAGCGGTGGTAATGCTAATCGATAAGCTACGGGATTGATTATTTCACAATTTTGAAAGGTCCCACGAATCGAGGTGACAACTTGGCAGCCTTGCCAAAAGTTATAGAACTCTTCCCGGTTTAACACGAAGAAAAACCTTCTCACCAAGCTCAAACCTTCGATCAACCCGCTTAAGGTCAAGCATAGCTCTTCTTGCTATCCGCTGCTTCCTTTAATCATTCACGAATCAGCTTAACTTATTCCCATTTCAGTGAGAATCTCTAGTCCAATTACCACTCTATCTTCCACACTATCCCAACTAACAGGGGTTCTGCACTTTCTTCCATAAAGTGCTTCAAATGGTGCCATTTTAAGAGATGAGTGATAAGTGTTGTTGTATGCGAATTCAACTAATGGAAGATACTCTTCCCATTTATACTATTGATCCATGCAATACATTTGCAACATGTCTTCCAACACTTGATTTACCCTCTCTCATTGTCCATCCGTTTCCGGATGATATGCGAATCAAGTTTAGTTTCGTTCCAAGAGTCAGTATTAAGCGTTTGCCAAAATCTTGACGTCATTCTAGGATCCTGCGAATATAATCAATTCTAGTACACCATGCAATCTGAAAATTTCATGTGTATGAATCTTTGGCCAGCAAGACTTGGTGAATCATCCTTTAGATTTCCAGCGATGAAATGAGCTACCTTAGTTAGTTTATCTACAACTACCAGGATAACATCATGTTTATTCTTGGACATGGGTAACCCTTGTACAAAGTCCATGGTTATTACTTGCCATTTGTACTGCGGTATGCTATGAGGATATAACAGTCCAGCAGGGTGCATATGTTCTGCCTTAACCCGCTGACATTCCAAACAATGAGTCACAAAATCAATGACATCCTTTTTCATACCTTTCCAAAAGTATTGTTGTTTCAGATCAGCAAGCATTTTTGTGATACCCAGGTGTCCAGAGAAAGGTGAATTATGAAATTCAACTAACAACTTCTTTCTCAAATCATTCAGCATAGGTACGTATACCCTGTTTTCATAACGCAAGATTCCTTCATTATCAAAATGAAAACCTTTATACCTTTCATCATTAGGTTCTGCAGCAAGCGCTGCTTTTACTTGCTGAAAGTAAATATCAGATTCTGAGGCACTTTTTACCTCATCCTTAAACTAAGTTCTTAATGTTATAAGAGTAGAAATGTGCCTCCTACGACTTAGAGCATCTACTACTCTATTCTCCTTCCCTTTGATGTAGCTAATATCAAAATCATATTGTGATAAAAATTCTAACCACCTTCTCTGTCGGCATTCGATTAGGCTTGAGTAAAAATATATTTCAGTCTAAGTGATCAGTTTTCAACTCAAAAGGTTTCCCAAGTAAATAGTGTCTCCAGACTTGAAGCGCATGAACAATGGCAGCAAGCTCCAAATCATGAGGAGCATAATTCAGCTCATGTAACTTAAGTTTTCTACTTTCATATGCTATGACTTGATCATTTTGTAACAAAACACCTCCAAGGCCTTCCCCAGAAGCATCCGTTACAACAGTAAAGCTCCCATTAGGGTTTGGTACAGCTAATATAGGTGCGGAAGTCAACTAGCCTTTCAGACTTTTGAAAGCCACTTCGCACTTATCATTCCAAATAAATTTCTTATCCTTCTTCTGCAATGAAGTTATTGGTGCAGCCACTTTAGAAAAATCCTTAACAAATTTTCTATAGTAACCAGCAAGACCCATGAAGCTTCTTACTTCGTGCACATTCTTTGGTGCAGGCCACTCAGTTATTGCCACTATTTTTGAAGGATCTACAACAATTCCTTCCTTGCTAATGACATGACCCAAATAGTGAACTTCTGAATCAAAGAAAGAACATTTGGATAACTTACCATACAACTTTCTTTTTCTCAAAATTCCCAAAACTATCTTCAAATGCTCATTGTGCTCCTCAACGCTTTTAGAATAAATGAGAATATCGTCCAAGAATACAAGTACAAACTTGTCCAAATATTCTTGAAAGATATTGTTCATTAAGTTCATAAAGGCGGTAGGTGCATTAGTTAATCCAAAGGGTAGAACCGTGAATTCATAATGTCCGTACCTTGTTTGGAAAGTTGTTTTATGAATATCTTCTTCTTTAATCCTTAACTGATGATAACCAGATCAAGATCTATCTTAGAATAAACCACTACCCCACGCATCTGATCAAATAAATCGTCGATCCTTGGAAGTGGATATCTATTCTTGATTGTTTCTTTGTTCAACATCCGATAATCAATACACAGCCTAAGTGTTCCATCCTTCTTTTTCACAAATATTACAGGCACTCCCCAAGGTGAAACACTTGGTCTAATCAAACCTTTAGACAAAAGTTCTTGCAATTGTGCCTTAAGCTCGACTAACTCTGTAGTAGTCATCCGATAAGGTGCTTTGGAAATAGGTTCCGTTCCTGGTTTGATTTCGATGGTGAAGTCAAATTCCCTCTTGGGTGGTAACCCTGGTAATTCCTCTGGAAAAACATCCCTAAAACTTTGTAGCAGAGGAAATCGTTTCATGGAATCACCATCTTCTTCTGAAAATTCAGATATCTTTACTGCATAAAGGGTACATCCTTTGTTTTTAGCCTTTTTAAGCTACATAGCTGACAGTTTTCTAACTGAAATTTCCCGTTTCACACCTTGAATCTCTGTTGTTTCTAGCTGATCATCTAAACATTTTATGTTCTTTTCATAGCAATCTACTTTTGCTTTATGGTCAGCTAACCAATTGACACCGATGACAATGTCATATGATCCCAAAGGTGTAACATAGAGGTCAACTTCCATGGAAAAGTTAGGTAAGTCAAGGACTACCCCAAAAAGACACATACTCACTGTATGAACAGAGTTATTACCATACTATACAGTCCAAGATTTATCCATTTTTCCAGCTTTTCTTTTAAGTTTAGAAGCAAGTTTATTAGAAATAAAACATTCAGTAGCTCCTGTATCAAAAAGAATAGTGACAGGTATGCCAAATAACTTACCCGAACTTCTATAGGTGTCACTTGCTTTTCAGCTTGCTTGTCTGCTACTGCAGCATGTATCTTATGCTGTGCTTGATTACGATCATCCTTCTTCAAAGGGCACTGATTTGCGTAGTGGTCTTTGCCACAATTGTAGCAGCCTCCTACAGGTCCCTTTTTAGGCTCAAAATTGCCTCCAGCCTTGTAATTATCACGTTGTCCTCCATAGGGCTTCTACCCATTGTTATAATTTTTGGCAAAATTATCCCTTACATTTCCAACAGGCTTATTTGCTACTGCTTTCTTACTATTATCCCCTGGAAACTTACTTTTGTTTCCAAACTTTTTCCATGGTCCCTTTTTGGGTGCAAGAGAGGTTGAAGATGGGTTTGCGCCTTCTTCCACTTCCTCTTTATGAGCAGAAATAGCCTTTAATTTCTTTCTTGTCTTATGGCCTTTTCAACAACTCCTTCCATAGTGGTTGACTTTGTGAACATCGACCTCTCCCCCTATCACGGGATTCAATCCCATGATGAATTTCTGTATTCTGAACTTCTCGTCAGTTTGATACTGCGGTACATACTTGAGGAGTTTTGTAAACCGCTCCCAGTATTTAGTTACTGTTAGCTTCCCTTGAGCTAAGTTCTAGAATTCTATCATTTTCTGATCATAGAAAAGTTGTGGCAGCCAACGTTGCCTAAAATAGCCTTTAAATTGATCCCAAGTAATATTGGTCTCATCAATATTTAGCTCAGCTTTACGGCTATCCCACCACGAAGATGCTTCGTGGGAAAGCTGATAGGCTCCCCAAATAGCTTTGGTTTCCTCTGAGAAGTTTCTTATTGCAAAGTACTTCTCCATTTCGCTAAGCCAGTTCTCAGCTCCATCTCCTAATGTGGTGCCATCATACTTAGGTGGGCTTATCCTTTTTATATCATTAGTGAGTTCTGCTGCCAACCTAGCCTTTTTGTTTTCTGGTTGGACAGGTGCATTTCCAGCATTAATATCAACACCCATATCGGGGTTGTCCTCAGGAGGTTGCTGATTGTGATTACCAGCTTCATCATCCTCCTCATTTCCCATCACCTGCTGTTCAAGTATAGCTAAACGATCTCTTGTGTCCAACAGGCAGAGGATCTCATCAAGTTTTTGGGTTGTTGTTGCCCCTCCTTCGGTGGAGCATTATTCGCAACGTTCCCCTTGTTCTAACCATTTTTTATTTACAAGAAAATTCAGTTCTTATCGATTATGGACACAATAGGCCCAAGAGCTGCAACCTTCAGCTCTGATACCAAGATGTAACATCCTCATTTTTACACATTAGAACAAGTAATTTTTTTTTGATAAATGCTTCCTGGTTCTAAATACATAATTTAGAACTCATAAATCAAAACAACCATTCTTATAATATATAACCATATGCAACTGTAATGACTTGGAGTACCTCCGATCTATTCATTCCATGACTCGGTAATCTACCGATCTATTCATGTGTAGTAAGAGTTGGAATTTTTATTTAACACATCACTCTTGCGGTTCTCTTCCCTAATCTGGGATTTAGAATGCTCTATCTAAGGAACCTATCTGAATAATTGTTACCATTATTCATCGGCATCTCATCCCTTAGACTAGGTGACTTAGGACAACGCAATCAGCAGCTTGCGATACTTTGGCCAAAGATTTGAAACATAATGCTTATGTCTCGTATTCCTTGACAACATACTCATCAATCTGGAATACGTCCTTCACCCCATTCCTATGTTATGTAGAATGTCTTATACCGACTTCTGTCAGTCTCTCCTATCCCACGTTATTCACTCAGGAATGGATTAGTAAGATGACAACGTTATAGGGATGCTCCCGAGGACTAGGGATACGCTGACATACTGGGTCAACCCTAGTTAATCCAGTGTGTCAAGATACCCCGAGTCTCCTAGGGCAGCCTTATAACGTGACCACATTCCTAATCAGTCCCAGAGTAACTTGCTCGAGTTAAAGGTGTAAATCTTAACGATCAATGCAAAGGGTGTCGTCATAAGTCACCTGCATTGTTGTATCTTCGAGAAGATCCTAATCTTCTCGAAGGTACAACCTTGCAGTTGACTTGTGCCATCAACCTTTAAATCCACCTCGAAAAGATCTACTTATTAATAAATGTTACATACGTTGAGTTAAAATTATACCATAAGACGCTCCCTAAAGGGTAGTCTTTCCCAACCCCTAGGTTCCTCACCTTAGAATTACCTTTCTTAGTAAAACCCATTACACAAGAGAAGTTATTAAGACAAGAGGTCCCTTCAAGGAGTTCATAGAATATACATAATTCTAAATCAACGAAATTGGGCAATAACCCTCAATCTTCACATGAGATTGCTAACCAAACCCTTTTAGGTTTATATCTTTTCTTATAGCTGAAATCTTATCTTACTTATTAGCATCGAGATAAAGTGATTAAGATTCCAATTGAGCGTTGTCTTGACTTAGAACAAGACTAGGAAGTAATAATTTATTCAGCTCGTTTAGCTTCTGTTCAGGGTTTATTTTAACCCTAGCTTCCGTAAAGATAGTGATCTAAATTCCAATTTAGCTTTAGATAGAACATACTAGAACTACTAAACAATCATAAGTATTCAGTCACATATTCTTGCAAGACTTACATTGATAATCACAAAAGTCTCCAAATTATACAATAATAACAATGCTCTCAAGATCATTTGAACCGAAAAAGGTCAAACTATCAAGATACGAATAAATCATATAAGTAACAAATAACTCTTTTCATTCCTCTCAAGCTAATCAAATACATTTTATGCATTCAGCATATTTGATACAATACTCAACAGAAAAAGAACATCTTTCTACAAGTAGTACATTCAAAGAATCAAGCTGTAATTCATCATAAAACCAAATCAAACAATCTGATCATCCTATCAGATCTGCGTGAGCTTTTACCACTTACGGCAACCATCTGCAAAAATTGTCAACACGGGTCAGTTCGATGAACTGAGCATGATAAGCACTAACTCTTAAAACAATTGCAATCCATCAATTGTTTTCATTAAACAACCTGTTTAAATGAAATCAATTTGCCAAACATGTAAACATATTTCAGATTATGCTCTTGTAATACAATAAAACTATACACGCGTAACTCATATTATAGTTACTAAATAGTCCTAGATACCTTCCCGATATTTCATCATAAACGTTAGTGACCAAGAAGAACAAATGCATCTAAAACAATTATCCATCTGAATCCCAAGGACAACAAACATCAGACAGACCATTACATTCAACATAATAAAATGAATATCATAACAATTCATGATTCCATCAGTATGTTAAAACAATTCCATAAGTTAGATAAAAATATATCAACATATACTTTACAAATGAAGAGAAAAGAAAATGAGTCATTCATATTTCCCTCAAATCAAGCTCATGACTGTACCGTCTCCTCAAGAGTAAAGCATTCACCTTATACGCATGCAAATAAATCAGACGAGACCACAAGAAGCACCACATTTTTGTTTAAATTTAAATATAACTTCTTCCTATAGCTTACTAGCAGTACAGTAGCTCTCGCGCCAAGGCAGTGATGAATAATCTATCAAATAGACACCACATAACCTTCTATACTAATCAACAAATGAGAAAATATCCAATGCCATCACTTGTCAAGGTACAGTTAACAGCTCTTTAGTTCAATCAAGCTCACGACTAGATATTCATACTAACAGAAGACGTAATCATGCACAAGCATGACATCAATCCCACCCAGCAACGTACAGCTCAATCTAGTCCCTACTAAAACTCTGCAAGGACTTAGATCCCAAGGCCAAATCAAAAGAACAACCTTTTCATCACAGTCAAACAAGAGGCTCAATAACATTAAAACAAATGATGTTTCCCTATGCCTATGTAGAGATATTCATACTAAATCCACACACATGCATAGCCTCATTTAATTGGAACAAATTCTTAAATAATACAGCCATGACTTATATTAGAAGTCGTTTTCCAGAAAACAATCTCAACAAGGTCTCAACCAAGTAAGGTATGAAAAGAAAGCCCTTCCTTTTACTTTCCACAGAAGCGGACAGAAAGGGACACAAGGATATAAAATAGGATTCCGAACGTTATGCATGCACAGCGAAGGTTTAAATCAAAAATCAAGCCAACTCGCAACATTTCAAAACTCCAACAGTATCCATACCACTAATGCTCAAAACAAGTTTAGATTGAAGTTGCTTTCATGCGACCACAACTCAAGAATCATAACAGTATTCACGATCGAGGTTTTTCAAAATGGAAAACATAATATACGCCCCAGGATTTAAAAAGGAGTCTTACCATGTGGTATTCTTCAAATAAACTTCTACAGAAGTAGAAGGATACAAGATACATATCAAATTCAAGAATTCTAACCAAAATAATAACATACCGTATTCACATCTGAACTCCTTCAGAGGTAGAAACGTATGGCATTCACGACTCACTTCTACAGAAGCCAAAATACATGATATATATATATATATATATATAAAGGATTCCAACAGAGCCAAGAACAAAAGTATTCACAACCAGGGTTATACTGAAATCCAAAATATACGAAACAATCCAAGGACTCCACAGGGTCATTTCATATGTATATTTATCTTGCAACTTTCAACGAATTAAATCCCATAATTGCAACACAGGGAGGACTTCTACAAGTCACATTCAAATACTATAAACACACCAAGTTATCCGTTCAAAAGTAACTTAAGTATTATAGCAAAACCCAACAAGATTCAGTAACCACAACTTATATTACCCACAAAAAACTTATAAAGAAGTCGAAATATACTGAACATTCATACAAAAATCCAACAGTATCCTTTTCGACAAGTGTCGACAGCAAGTATCGACTGTAGCCTGAACCCAACAAGGAAACAATTCATGGACTCCCACAGAACCGATTTCGTGTATTTTCCTTGCAAGCATTTCCACAACTTTATCCGAAATGCAAAATATAGCGAGATAGTATAACAATTCGAAACACAATACACACCCATCAAGGGTTTACTTAAAAAAATTCAGCCAGTAAGAAGATACAACAACTAAATCACACAAGCTACCATAAAAACCAACTGAACCCAAAAATCATCTGAACAGAGTTGTTCTAATGAAATCATTTGAAAGAAAGCAAGATTTTTAAAGGTTAGGGCCTAACATGCCTGGTAATGTTGCTTAAAAATCCGAAGAAGACCACTGAAAGAGCTCGAGCCTTCTCCTCTTTTTCCACGTTAGATTCAACAACAATAATTTGTTATTTCCATGCCTTATAAACTTTCCTTGACAGAGAAAAGAGCTAGTTACTCTCATATTTTCCATGCAACACCAAGTAGACTGGTGCGAAGAACAAGTGATCAGACAGAGGGAAAACCGGAGCGCATGAAAAACCAAACAAACTACCAGTTTTCCATTTTGCATGTCTTCCCGAGAAACCCAAGCTTAAAGACCGAGTTCCTTAATTGAATTTACTCCAAAACTCCCACTCAATCTCCATTGCCACCAACTGCCATAGTTGGTGATGGACAAATGCAAGTCGAAGACCATTTCTAACTTTAGCTACTCTACCACGTCGGCTTTTGCTAGCCGTTTAAAACTTCCACTATATCCCTATCCTTCATGCTTATCCATCCCATTTAATGCCATAGAAACTGCCGCCCATGGCTCGCACCCTTTCATAGGTCCCCCTTTCCTCCTTGTTCATTAGTTAGGTTAGTAACATAGGTTAGGATTTAAGATGCAACTTAGTCTAACCTCCATAGCACTAGGTTACTAACTTAGAACATTTAGCTTATAGCTTAGGCCTAGGTTAGATTAACACTAATCTAACCCATAGATTATAGTTTAGGTTTAGGTTATTAACCTTAATAAATCCAGTTTAGGTCTAACATTTAGAATGTTCAGAATAAGAACCTACAAACATACATTCATGAAAAGGATTCACTCCAGCACTGCCAATAGGCTAGTTGAATAAATGTATCTGAATTTATTACCTGGCCCACGATCAAGACCTTCCTGATATTACGATATCGGGAACCAATTCATTTGACATGATCAGTCTGAGCTAGACTCAGAATAGCTTATTCAACGCATTCAAACCTTGCAACCTGCGTAAGGTCTATAATTTTTGTTCATCCCGAATAAACTTAAAGCATCTCTTGGATCAATGCCACTGATCCAAGGCTGGGTCTTATAGATGGATAAATCCACAATTCATTCCGAGATCAGATTAAACTCAGGTGCAAAAATGAAAGAAATAAAAGAGTCCAATCATATTCCGACTCAGTCAAAGATCTTCAATTGCAAAGAAGATACAAGATATATCAAGCATGACTTCACAATCAAAGAAACACATCCTTTTACAAAAGAAATCATATATCGACACTTGAATAACAGTTGATTGTTACTGAAGGTGTTTTTTATGTCTCACTCTAGGGGTACCACCAGTACAACATCGACACATTCCTTACTCCTCAAGAGTATGGTAATATATGGAAACATCCTCGTTATGATCACTGCATAGGAAATTTTTTCCCTTATGGTCCTCCCCACCTTTGCACCAACTTAACATATGGGGTAATTGATACTTCTACCTACTCACCTGAGCCACCTACCCAAATGCAACCATTTTGATCTCGACCTTCAATCTCTCACCAACCGCTTCACCACACATTCTTCCATCATTTTGCATGGAAGGGTTTTGTATTTTGTTTCTATGAACAACGCCCTCATATTGTCATCCCATGCTCCACACGTAAACATAAAGTCCAAGTGGTATTAGCTTTGCCAAACCATCCCCTAAGAAGGCCCGAGTTTAACTCATTGAGGACGATAAACCTTCTCCACCTCGTCTACCAACTTCACCACATTCACCTTCGAGTCTATTGATCTAGAAACCATTCCTTCTAAAAAAATTTGTGAAAACCATTTCCCGAGACCTTTAACCTATCAAAAAGATGTCAAGGCTCCCTCTTCCCTTCCCTTCTAGTATCTTGGCATGATTGATGATGATACACCTTCTATTAACATCATTCAATGTTAGGATGATGAGTCTATTCTCACCTACCTTGGTGCGAGAATATTCTTATATTCACCAGTCGTTACCTTCTGAGACACAAACCATGTTAAATGAATCGACCATCAAAATCAATATCCACACTCAGGATGACCTACACATTTTAAAGATAGACTAATCTTTAAATATTGTTGAATAATAAGATTTTACTTCTTTCCTCTAGGATCATGGCAACACTTTTTCTTGGTCCTATGCTTTGATATGTGTTATGTTTGTGGAGCCTTTTTCCATGTTAGAGTGTGGTACACCTTCTATGTGTTACACTCGGGTATTTTTACAGCGGTCCCGCTCACCGGTGAGCGGCTCGGGGGTTCGGGGGGGTGAAGCCCCCGAAGCAAATTTTCATGGGTGGTTTATTAACCCATGGGTAATGGGTAACCATTATGGGCTATTTTTGGGCCCATGTTTTTTCGGTACCCATTGTTTTGTAAAACCGCCTCTTCGGTTACCCATAGGTTTATGGGACAGTTTTGTTTTTCCCCATTGTTTTGATACCCACGGTTTTGTAAAATTGCTTAAGCTATTGTCTATTTATATGGTGTTATGCATATGATAGATACACAAGCAAATGTATTGCAGATGTGTTTTGAATTCGATTGTGAATTCTGTAGAGTTTGTTGAGCATAGCTCCAAATGGATCTGGGTATTGTATTGAGAGAGCGGTGGCTTGTAATAAAATCTGAGCAAGTGATTCTTGGTGGATGTAGCCCAAATTGGGTGAACCACGTTAAATACTCTCTTTTTGTGTTGTGTTATTTTATTCTATAATTTTATTTGAGATCTGTAATAATTTCTGCATATTAGTTTCTATTTTTGCGATTATGTAAGGGATTATTCCGCATATTTTATCTCTTATTCTCTAATAATATGCCCGTATTGACCCAAACATTGTGGTCCACAATATCATAACTATTCCTGAAGCCAAACCCGTAAAACAGTTGCGGAAAATGCATCCTCACATTTCCCTTCTTGTCAAAGAAGAAATCTAGTGCCTTCTTTTAGTTTCCTTCATCCTACCCATTGATTATCCCTAATGGATATCTAACATCGGTCCATCACAAAAAGTGATGGGGCACTCCACATTTACATGGATTTTCGTCACCTTAACTTAGCTTTCCCTAAAGACGATTTTCCTCTACCTAGTATTGACCAACTAGTTGATCTCACCACTAGCCATGAGATGCTATCCCTCATGGATGGTTTCTCGGGTTATAACCAAATATTACTTGCCCCGAAAGATCAACACAAAACATCCTTCATCACTCCTTTTGGGACCTTATGTTATTGTGTCATGCCTTTTCACCTAAAAACATCATGCCACATATCAACGGTCTATGACTTATATCTTTCATGACATTATGCATCACATATTATAAGATTGTGTTGATAATATTCTTGCATAATCCAAACATTGAGCCAACACCTTACCATCCTTAAGGTCATCTTTGACCATCTCATTAGATATTGTGTTCACCTTCAACCCAAGAAGTCTATCTTTGCTATTCTTTCGGAAAGCTCCTTAGTTTTATCTTTTCTTTACATGGAATAGAAGTTGACCCCGCTAAAATCAAGGCTATTATCAAAATGCCTCCACCTAATAACCTTCTTCAACTTTATATTTTGCAAGGTAAGTTTCAATCTATTCATCACTTTATTTCACATCTTTTTTTTGCTACCACCCATTTTATCATCTCCTCAAAAAGGATGTCTCCTTCAAATGGGATGATAAATTCCACAAATCCTTTGAAGCCTTAAAAAATACCTCCTCTATCTTGTTGGGCGAAAATATATCGGGTGGGAAGATCTATGGATGAGACAGACCAACGAGTGTGCGGGGCATAGCCCCTCTTTGAGACAATGAAGTGAAATTGGTTTATTGTTATTCTACCAAATAGGAATTTGTGCAAGTCCCACAATATTCTACCTTTAGGGGTTTAGGATCTCATCCCGATAGGGGTGTTTTTGACTATGAATAGAAAGGAATGAAGGGAAGAGAGGAGATAACATAGATCGAAGGGAGAAAAGAAATGAATTCCAAAGTAGAAAGGTCAGAGGGTTTATGTTTTAGCTGGTAGTAAACAGAGCCAAACCTACTTGCATAAATGAACAAAGCAATATTGATGGACAAATGACAAAAAAGTAGAGATAGATCTAACAAAAAGCAACATAGATCTAACTTAAGAAATATCTAATGCTCATAACACATCCATTGAGCACAAAGTCTTAATTTCTGTTTTTAATATTTTATGTTACAAAAGTACAAAGCATTTTCTTCTCACTTCTATTTTTCATATAAAAATGTCCACCCTTTGAATACAAGTCTCCAAGTATATATATAAGGAGAAGGAGAAAGAAGGCAAAAAGGAACCAACAACTATTTACAAAAAAAATTACAAAATATCTAAAAGTCAACTATTGACTTTGGGGCAATTTGGTGGATGACAACATCTCATGGTGCAACATGGATGATGTCATCATTTATGCCCACATAATTTTGAATAATTTACAAACATGGGAACAATCCTAGGAGGAAAGAGCCTATTCATCATCATCTGCAGGTTGGAAAGGAGTATCTTCTTTCTGCTTAGGAGAGGAAATGTGAAATTGAGCACGATACTCCATGAACTTACTAATCATCGATTGAAGTTGATCCCGGCCCGAGGACCCTTGAGGTGATCACTTCGATGACCTTCGCAAGTCTCCCATTCATCTATGAGTCTCTCTGGGAGCTTGAAGTATTCATTACCTTCCTCCATTAGGTATCCAACAAAATCGTGACAGGCCAAAAGGTTGTTGATAGATTACATCAAAAGTGGATTCGACCTTAAACCTTGTGACGCGTCTCCTTGAAGAGATGAATAGTGTCATCTGCCTTTGTCAGGGGCATATGATGGGGTGAGAAAACTCGGATACATCCTTAGGATGATCTACTCCATTTGATGCATTGTATCCAAGGCTTCCTCCTTGATTTTATCTTTTTCTCTCAAGACAAATTCCATCTGGTCAACTCGATAGTCCAGTAGCAAGGACTTTGTTGGGTGCTCTTGGGTGATCGAAGAAACTAAATTTTAATAAGTCATCAAGCGGATAGTCGAGCATCTTCTGGAATGACTCATGTTGTAACCTGGCATGGTCCAACTCTTCGGAGATAGGTCCTGTAATCACCTAGAGTTCCTTATTAGCTTGACCAATATTTTGATATAGCTCTATGAACTTAATAATTACTTCCTCACTATCTTTAGGATCTAGTCTCTCCAAGCGGACACTACCATACCTTGCTCACCAATCTTTGTGTACTCATTGATCTTCTCCGACTAAGGGCTTCAAGAGTTTCGGTGGTAACTACGGAGGTGCACTTGCCCATTTTCTCGTAGGGCTTAGAGAAGATGATTGTTCTATTCTTTCATATCCTCTTCTCTTCCTTTGCTTCCCCGAAGCTTTTTGCAAAGGGCATCTACTACGAGATAAGGCCTCTCCTGCGAAGCTTTCTGAGGATGTTCCCATTGTGACCTATGTCACTATATAATCTATAGGAGACATATCTTTTTTATCCTTTGTGGGATCAAGGTATGTGATCTCCATAACTCTTTCACCTGAAATGCTTTGAGAGAAGTGGGTTATTGCCTTTTTGCTTCTTATCTCCTTTTGTTGGAATGATAGAGAAGTCCATAGGTGTAATGGGGACTTTCCTCTTGTGCTGACTCAGGTGTTTGGAGATCCATTCTGGACTTAGGGGAGTGGGACCAGAGGGAGAAGAGGGAACGGAGGTGGAAGAAGGAGCAGCTACAGTGGACATGGGAAAATGCATCGAGACACTTGGCGGTGGCATTGAAAAAGAAGCCAACCCTCCAATGCTCATAGGGGTAGGAGTCACTATAGGAGAGGAAACCGTGGGGGTGGAAGGGATCTGAGAGATGAGGGAAGAAATGATAGGGGACAAATCCACGAGGGAAGAGAAGATGGAGGAAGAGGAAGGGGGAATAGTAGAAGATGGGGAGAAGACACAACCAAAGGAGTGGTTGCTTGAGTGACATGAGGAGGGGAAGGAGGAGCGGGAGATGGGATGGTGGGAACTTCACTAGTTACAACAATGGCAACATCTTGAGTGGATGTGCCCATTGGAACACTTACCACTTCCTCTTCTTTTGGGGAGACCAGGATTACTACCTGCTCCTCGGTGGCGAAGGAGGACTCTCGGGATTTTCCTCCTGAGTAGTGTTTGATTCTCCTTCTTTATCTTTCCCTTTTCCTTTTGGAAAGTGTTTCACTGCGGAGTGCATTTCCCAGGGAGACGTGGTAAAGTCCACCCCAAGGTAGATGCGGCCATTCTTCCTACACTAATGCTCAGCGCGTGCGAGTTCCTTTAACCCTTTCCTCAATAGTTTGAGGTGCCTTTATTTTATCAATCTCGAAAAATGGCCAATTGTCCTATCCGTATCTAGATAGACTGATCAACTTCTTGATCGATCGGTTGGTTGGAAACATTTCGAGACAATGGCCACACCATATTGGATGATCTCTGCCAGGGCTAGGTGGGAGTGATCCTTTCTTCTAAGCTTAACCTTGTGATATAGATCGATATAGATATCTTCGATCTGTGGGACATGAATCAGATCGAGCTTTTCCCTTGGAAGGAAATTGTGAGGATCAAAGGTTGGCCTTGCTAGGAAATTGTGTTTTAAGTTGAGCAACTCCAGCTCCGTAAACATTTCTTGGGATTTGCTATGAGAAGTGTAGGTGTACCTACCCACTGTGAGGGGGAATGGAGTTCCACCCTTCTTTCTTTTCAGACACTTCTCATGGTATGTGATAAGCTATCTGGACAGCTCCAATAGGATCAACTTTAGTCCCACATACCTCGGTAACTTGGTGGGCTCCCCCAAGAAGTTGGTGGCTCTAAGATAAGTGAAAGTGGGGAATTATGTAAATAACACCCCCACTTCTCTGTGGTAGTAACCATGCTCTTGGTCATCTGACCGTGAGTCATATTAGGCCTCAAGAGGCAGATGATGTTGTAGAAGAAGGCATCATTGATCTTGCTGAATTATGCAATGTTGTTTTCTAGTCTCAACTTTGGATAATATTCATATATTCTCACTTGGGGCCATACCCACATCGGTTCAGTGTTGGGTAGTCTCTTTCAGAGGTAGCAGCATATACCACATAGGATTTCATGTAGAACTTCCCAGTTGTTGAGAGTTGTTGAAGCTACTCGGAGATGGTCTTTGTTGATAATCTCTCGCCATTCAAAATTGATCAGGAACATTTTTTCTCATTGTTTCCAGATATCTTAGCATCCATTTGTGAAAGTAATGGGCATCAAGAATCCCAAACACCCTACTCAGGAAGGTGATGGTGTCACTCATCTCTTCTGAGAAGTTATTGTGATGAATAACTTGTGGCCACCTTCTCACCACCTTCTTGTTTTTCAGATATACTTCATTCATAAGCTACATAATTTTGTCTTCATTTTCATTCCATGATTTTATGCAGTCTTCTTGGCTTATTGCCACAGAATGCCTATGGTGGGGATACCTAACATGAATTCAAAGTTAAGGCGTGAGAGGTTGATCATTACCTCACCCTTCTCATTTTCGACACATCTAGTGTCCTTATTGTAGAAATGGCCCACCACCATCATGAACTCATTTTTTACTGCACTCATGGGAATTCCTGTAGTGAAATGTAAACCACTTCTGACCAATTTGTCCATCCATGGATTTCCTGTGTCCTTGGTTCTAGTCCAAAAGTCCTCCATATCAATATGACCAAGTTCTGAATCCTTGATATCCAGGTCACACTCGCGAGGGATTCAAGCATCTTGACCCTTTGGTATTTGTACTTCATTTCTTCTTACGTGAGTTTGGCCTTACCCTTAGACTTGGTTGGCTTCTTACTTGATGAAGACATGTGTGAATCTAAGTTCAGCCACTAATCTGTAAGAATAATCGGGAAGTCCATCGCGAAGAGCCATGTTAGCTATTAAATCATCCATCAAGCTTTGACGAATGAAAAGTTATCAATTTACAAGCCTCTCAAGCGCAAGGCGCAATTCTATCATGCTGTCGTAGGGTCAAAAAGCAAGGCACACTTCTAGAGAGTGTTGCATGGAAGAAAACAATGCCAAAATGGGCACGGGGTGTGGAAAGACTACACACAACATTTAGATGTTGGTGTCATATGATGTGCGATTGTGCCATATGAAGGGTTAAGCTGGCGCGAGTTATTTTGGTGTTGCGAGGATTAAGGGTACACCTTTAGCACGATATGAGTACGTGTTGCAAAACATTATGATGCGCCAAAGGGCATAGGTTTAAAGGGTGCATCATTGAGTTAAGGTGTGTCAATGTTTGAGCTTTTGGCGCAACGCGAGAAGGGTCTGTGCAACATTCAAATGTAGGTGTAGATGTGGTTGCGCTTGCACCTGTGTTAGGTTTTAGGAATTTTTATAAGGCAGTGGGAAAGACCAATGTTGCATGTGGGGATAGTGTGCCCCTTTGGACTAACTGTGTTTAGTGTAACAATAATGAAGTTTGCGCCAAAGGAAAACAATGGTTTCTGGATTGCAATAACTTTAGATTTTTCACCTTTTTGGTTGAGTTTGGGGTCTTTTTCCTCTCTTAACTCAGATTTTTCAGTGAGGGGAATAGAGGAAAGAGGGTCAGGGATTCATTTTGAGACAAGGCCTCCCAGGTTTAGTAGATCTGGAAGGAGGGTAAAACCATTTTGAAAGTGGGTTGATTTGTAAAAATGGGCTGGAGTTGTATTATTTTCTTAGGTTCATTCATTTTTGTTTTGATAATACCAACCCTAAACAACAACGAAACCACAAAAAACCACAAGAAAAGCAAGGACCACTTACCAGGAATATATAAGATGGAGGAAACGATGTGGGGTCCACGAATGTGATGAAAAAAACACACACTGGGGTTGACAGAGCACTTTGAAAGTGCAAAAGAATAACCTTTTTCCACATTTTTTCATCGTGAAAATGATAGGTAGATGCACCTATTTATAGCAAAAGGTGCAATAAATGCGCCACTAACCTTTTGTAAGGCGCACCTAGGTAGACGCCAACATGAAAATATTTGCACCCTAGGTGCGGATTTGGGACTATCAACATTGCTTTTTCAGCTTTGGCGCACCATTTAGGGGCGCAACATTTTGAATGTTGACAAGATGGTGCATGCACCTTGGTGCAGGATTGAAAGGCACATCATGGGAAGGCACAACATTTGGAATGTTGACACTCCAAAGGATGCGCCAAAGGAAAGGAGGGGCGCAGTTTCATTTGATGTTGCGTGAATAAAAACTACCCAACCAAAAAAGGACCAAATGACTAAGTTCGAAAAACTAGATTCTTTGGAAAGGGATTTTATGCCATTCCAAACACTAAGGGACCTAATGGGGAACCAAAACAAAAAAATGGTATGGTTACCTGCAAAATTTCCCTTGTCAATTTTATAAGATAACAGCTGTCTTTTTATGGTGACTATCTTTGAGCGAAGCTTAAGGGTAGAGAATCCCAGATCTACATGTGCCTATCCATTGGGTTACAGAGGAAAAACAAGGGTGATGAAAAAGGAAAACACACAACCAACAAAAGCAAACACATGACTAAAGCAAATTGTACAAAGAAGAGATAAATCTCTACTTCCTGAATATTTTGAGATGTTTCCCGCTATAGGGAAGCGGGAGTTCAATTCCATCTAGATACGAGAGATAGAAGCTATTCTCTCCATTGAGCTTTTTGATCTTGAAAGGCCCTTTCCAAAGGGAGTCAAATTTTCCATGCATGCCCTTTGGCTCTCTTCGCTTGTCCCATAAAAGGATGAGATCTCCCACCTAAAAATCCCTCTGCTTAGCCTTTTTATCGAACAATCTCTTGACTTGACTAATGTTCGGTGATCCTGTCAACTACTCTTACTCTCTTTTCTTCAAGATCTTTTAGATACATGACCCTCTTTTCAAGAGAATTCTAGAAAGTCTCATCTTCGATCACTCATGCCAAGCGCAAAGCAAGAAGTTCCATAGAAATGGGAAGCTCAACGTTGATTCCATATAACACTTGAAAAGGTGACATCTTGAGAGACCTTTTTGGAGTAATACTGGTCTACCCTAAAAGCATCACACAATGACTCATGCCAAGACCATTGATTCTCATCGACTACCTTCTATATGATGGTTACTAAGTTCTTATTATTGGATTCTGCCTTACCATTTCCCTAGGGGTAATAATCCGAGGCATGGGCCAAGGTTATCCCGTATCCATAGCAAAAACTGATAACTTCTTGTGAGGAGAAGTTGGAAGAATTATCAGCAACAATCTTGTGAGGGATGCCAAATCTTACAATGATACTTTCTTTGATAAAGTTGCAAACAACTTCAGAGGTGGCATTCTTAACAGGTATGGCCTCCACCCATTTGGTGAAGTAATCTGTTGCTGTTAGGACATAACTATGTCCGACACTTGATTGGGGATGTAGTGCTCCGATAAATTCAATTCCCCATTGCCTAAATGGTTCGTCAATAATGATGGGCCTGAGGGGAAAAGTAGCCAATTTTGGTTTTCCAACAAACTGTTGGTAGAGCCCACATTTTTACTACCGGTGACTATACCTGAAATCCGTTGGCCGTAGTACTCTAGCCCAGATGATCTTATGTGTTGTCATAGACGAGGAGAAGTGACCACCACAGGCTGAGTCATGAAAAATTTCAAGCAATTTGATTTGCATGGTTTGTCAACGCATCACAAAAAGACATCATCAATACCGCATTTGTATAAATCATCATCCCATATGACATATTCTCGCTACCACCCTGAGCTTTACAGATGCAGCTTCTCTTTTGAATTTAGATGAGGTGGGCACTCACTATAGGTGAGAAAGAAAGTGATATTGAAATACCATTCGTTGCTAGTCACAAAAAATAGAACCATAGGCAGAGAATCAACTTTCTTTAGTTTACCCTTGCTCCATCAATGCAATTAACTTCCTCTTTAGGAACCTCAACCTTTTTTTTCAGCCATGGCTGACATAGGCCCTGCCTCTTACCAGCTTGGCTGGTTTTATGTCTAGATCATACTCTTGGACCTTTGCAATCCAATTCCCCCATAAGCTTCCTAACTCCTATTGAGTTAGGATATACTTGACTACCGTGTCGAACCAACACTATCGTATGAGAGTTCGTGGATGTAATACCGGAAGTTCTTGATTGCTTTGACAACGGTGAATGTGTGCTTTTCTAACTAAGACATCTTTAATTCATGAGGCTTGAGAGGAGAGCTCATGAATGTGATTGGAGATTCAACATCCTTAGAATTTTTTTGCATTAAGATGGTTGATACAGTATGCTCAGATGCATAACTATACATGATAAAATCCTTGGAGAAGTCGGGACATACCAGGATGGGTGCATGGGTGATAGAGGCTTTTATATCCTTGAATGATGCCTTTCCTTCTTCACTCCACAAAACATTTTGTGACCTTTTCATCATATTTGATATGTTTAGCCAGTCTTTTCAAAGAAAGTCAAGAACAAAGCGCTCTGAGAAAATTCACCTTTCAAGAAGGAGTGAACATTGGTCTTACTTGTGGGTAAGGTAAGGCTCTGAATAGCCTTAACCCTTTTGACATCTATCTTTGTTCCTTCCTTACTTGTGACAATGTGTCCAAAGAACTTTCCTTTAAAGTGACCCCGAAACAGACTTTTTAGATTTAGCAAAATCCCATGTTCTCGTGATCTAATCCATTCTCTGCTCCAAATGATCACAATGATCACTTCACTTTTTAGAGAACACGGTTAAGTTATATAGATAAACCATGATGAAATTTCCCATCATACCTTTGAATGTGAAGTCCTTCACTCACTGAAAGGTGGCACTAGCATTGGTCAAGCCAAAAGGCATCCTGCTATAGGTGAATGTGCCCCAGGGAGTAGTGAATGTTGTTTTGAATCGGTCATCAGGCGAGACCTCAATCTGATTATAGCCGAGAAGCCATCAAGCATGGAAAACATCTCTAAACCAGCTTACTTCCTCAGAATTGATCCATTATGGGCAGCGGGTAGTTTCCTTCAAGGACGCTCGATTCGATTACGAAATCTACACATATGCGTATTTCACCATTCTTCTTTCATACTGCACGATGTTTCGCAACCCGTACTATGATGGATAGGAAAGATAATCCTCACATCCAAAGATCTTCTATATTTCCACCTAGATGGTACTCGAGATCTTGGGATTATAATGCCTCTGTTTCTTGTGAAAATGTTTGACATCATCTTTTAACGGATGTCATGCCGAACGTCCTTTGGCTTGAAAGACGTTAGATCGGCATGGACTATGCTATCAATATCGTCCATATATTTCTTCAAAGAATTTGAAAAACTTCCACTTTTCTTGGGTGTGCAACATTTCCCCGATGTTCACAAGCCGTGGATGTTCCATAGTACCCAAGTTGACTAGTTTGATTTCTCGGAGAGGAGTTGGGATCATCTTGTCACTTCTTCTTGACAAATGATCATGTTTGTCAAACAATCGCTCAGTAGAGACTAAACCTTTGAGATTTTATTTCCTTGTTTGACATATGCCATCACCTTCTTTTGATTTGTTTTCTTGATCAAGAATATATTCTACAAAGCGATGCAAAAGTAGATCCTTCA